>CM057007.1:77355241-77560069 GCA_029891345.1 Dryococelus australis | reverse complement strand
AAAATCGAGTAAAGGGAATAAATGGAAAATTATTGTTAAACCTATTTACGATTCGATTAAAAGAAACGCCCATCACTTGAAATGGGGAAATGTATAAAGAAGTACACAGACTACCCCAAAGAATACATATGGATGGATAATGTTAGGATTCTTATTGATCGACTTCTAGTTATTTATGGCGAAGAGAATGCTGGAAATTATAACTATTACAATGAAAAAGTTGGAATAATGAATATGCTCAACATCAAGTTTAGTGACATTGTTGTGAATAATCCGAAAGGTATACCATATGTGATACGAATGTTAAACACAATACCACATACTTTTTGGGAGTCGGAGCATCACGGAAAAGGATTTCTCAATGACATAATATATTCGCTACCTTTTGAGTTGCATGCACCCATGTATCAGTACTTAGGTCCGGGTACCAGACTAAAAGAGAGAATTGAGCGTGGTGATAAACCTATTAATCCACTACATGCGGCTGCAAAGGAACATGATATAGCTTATCATCACGATAAAGATCTACCTGAAAGATATGTAGCTGACAAAGAACTAGAAGAGAAAGAGTTCAAAAGATTGTTAAGTTCAGATGCTGATCTCAATGAGAGATTATGGGCATGTGTTACTTGAGATTATTCTAGCCACTGAGCCACTGAGGCACGCAGGAGTAACGGAAAACAATACATTCACGTGAATAATAAAAAAGGCAAATTATAGGCACTCTCATAAATAACTTTAATACGTCTTTCTCAGAAGAAATATTACAATAATTCAGTGATAGAATAAATAAAATCATTCGTAATTTTTCTAATACTTGACAAATAAAACTAATTAAAAAACCACGTACTTTCCTAAATATCAGTATTTCTTTCAGTGTTAAGTATATATTTTCTACTAATTATGTAGTTATTCGTATTTGTAGAGCTAAGAGATGCTCACTTTATTCACTGGTCTTACAAGTGACATTAGACGCCATGGAGACGTGGGAAAATAGTAAATAATCTTGATTCACGTCTCGTCTCGAATAATGCTTGGGCCTTGAAAATAATGTTAATAATCGTAGTTTCCACATGTTTATCATAGCAAGAGAATATTTTTAAAGAAAATTCATCGCACATCCATTTGAGTGTTTGTTTTGCCGGAATCTCACAGCCCCGACCAGCAAGACGCCGGAAGCACTACACGACAAAGATGCCACAAGCACTATACGACACTTCAAACTAAACAACCAATGAAATACAAGATAGGTCTGAAGTAAGGCCGACAATTATTTCGTACTACCAGCAGTTTTGGATTGGAAATTATTTCTATTTTATCGTCTTGTCGTGCGACACGTAACACAGTGTACAGCATTGCAAAATGAAATTATAAGATAAGCTTTCCTCACAACGGGAAATACGTAGCTTAAAAGAAAAATAACATTATGGAAATTATGGTATATAACTCTTATAAATAATAATTTTACCTTTATATGCATTAGCTATAAAACTTTGTCACCATCATGTATTCCAAATTTTCCGTCTGCCCGCCGCCTTTGAAACTAGCGTAGTTAATCAGCGACAACTGAATGGATCCGAAAAATTCTACTCGTTGTGTCGCGTCAGTAAACTGTCGGGTTGTACATTCGAGCAGGCCATTGAAAAAGGTTTTGGTTGCAGTTTTTCTCGTGTCACTCCTCAGGACTATGTGATCCCGGCATTACACAATAGTGAAAATGTGGGCTCTTTCAGCGGGCAAAATTCTGCAGCAGCACTTAGCTCTTCATGTCGTTAGTGGTTACAGGGGAAATATACTTGCTTCGTCTCCGCTGCCAGCAGACGACACTCGCTACTGCTCAAGTTAGTGGTTACAGGGGAAATATACTTGCTTCGTCTCCGCTGCCAGCAGACGACACTCGCTACTGCTCAAGTTAGTGGTTACAGGGGAAATATATATTTACTTCGTCTCCGCTGCCAGCAGACTACACTCGCTACTGCTCAAGTTAGTGGTTACAGGGGAAATATACTTGCTTCGTCTCCGCTGTCAGCAGACGACACTCGCTACTGCTCAAGTTAGTGGTTACAGGGGAAATATACGTGCTTCGTCTCCGCTGCCAGCAGACGACACTCCCTGCAGCTCAAGTGAGTGGTTACAGGGGAAATATACTTGCTTCGTCTCCGCTGCCAGCAGACGACACTCGCTACTGCTCAAGTTAGTGGTTACAGGGGAAATATATATTTACTTCGTCTCCGCTGCCAGCAGGCGACACTCGCTACTGCTCAAGTTAGTGGTTACAGGGGAAATATATATTTACTTCGTCTCCGCTGCCAGCAGACGACACTCGCTACTGCTCAAGTTAGTGGTTACAGGGGAAATATATATTTACTTCGTCTCCGCTGCCAGCAGACGACACTCGCCACTGCTCAAGTTAGTGGTTACAAGGGAAATATACTTGTTTCGTCTCCGCTGCCAGCAGACGACACTCGCTAATGCTCAAGTTAGTGGTTACAAGGGAAATATACATGCTTCATCTCCGCTGCCAGCAGACGACACTCGCTACTGCTCAAGTTCGTGGTTACAGGGGAAATATACTTGCTTCGTCTCCGCTGCCAGCAGACGACACTCCCTGCTGCTCAAGTGAGTGGTTACAGGGGAAATATACTTGCTTCGTCTCCGCTGTCAGCAGACGACACTCGCTACTGCTCAAGTTAGTGGTTACAGGGGAAATATACTTGCTTCGTCTCCGCTGCCAGCAGACGACACTCGCTACTGCTCAAGTAAGTGGTTACAGGAGAAATATACGTGCTTCGTCTCCGCTGCCAGCAGACGACACTCGCTACTGCTCAAGTGAGTGGTTACAAGGGAAATATACTTGCTTCCTCGCCGCTGCCAGCAGACGACACTCGCTACTGCTCAAGTTAGTGGTTACAGGGGAAATATATATTTACTTCGTCTCCGCTGCCAGCAGACTACACTCGCTACTGCTCAAGTTAGTGGTTACAGGGGAAATATACTTGTTTCGTCTCCGCTGCCAGCAGACGACACTCGCTACTGCTCAAGTTAGTGGTTACAGGGGAAATATACTTGCTTCGTCTCCGCTGCCAGCAGACGACACTCGCTACTGCTCAAGTAAGTGGTTACAGGGGAAATATACTTGTTTCGTCTCCGCTGCCAGCAGACTACACTCGCTACTGCTCAAGTTAGTGGTTACGGGGGAAATATACTTGCTTTGTCTCCGCTGCCAGCAGACGACACTCGCTACTGCTCAAGTTCTAATATGGCTTCTGAAATAAATAAACATTGATCTATCGATGATATCATGTAAAATGACACATTCACAGCAGAACGAAGAATGAACGTAAGGTATTGCGAATGTTAGTGTGTTGTGACCAACTGCTTTTGTTATATATATATATATATATATATATATATATATATATATATATATATATATATATATATATATATATATATATATATACACACACACACACACACAGATTTACGTGGGCCAATTGTGCATATTTTTATATAGCATAAAGTATTTCGTAACTTTATATATATATTTTTCGTAACTTTATATATATTTTTTTCGTAACTTTATATATATTTTACACAAAGTTACGAAATACTTTGTGCTATATAAAAATATGCACAATTGGCCCACGTAAACTGTGTGTAAGGCTTGATAACTGGTCTAAGCTGCATTTAATTCTCATAAAATTCCTTAAAATTTAAAAAAAGGGTTTCATTTTACGAAGTAGTCACTGTTCACTCCTACCAGCCATTTTACAATGCCAAGTCAGTGTAAACGTGTGTAGGTTGGAAAATCTTTAATTTCACAATGACAAAATATTTTGTTCTTCTTATTACCTTTAGTGTAACAAAAATTAGGTTGCGGCAACATTACTCAGAGACTTTATTAATATTAAGCCTTCAGCAGTATATTTGTATAATAGTAATATAATATTTCGTACATCGTTAATATTATTAAATTTGTCACAAGATTGTTAATTTTACTTCACCATAAACTTTTAAAGAAATACCTCGGTAGTATTTTTTTTTTGGTACGTTAGACTTTTTTCTGAGCAGTTCAGCAGGGTTCTTTGTGTCACTCGGAATCTTGTTATATTCAAATGATATTATCGCTTAAGTACAAAAATTCCTCTTCTTATTAGAGATCAGGTAGTGTGTAGGAAGGTTAGTTCCAGGTGCATGTGTGAGACATTCGTGGAGGTTTTGGAGGTCCACGCGCAGTGAAGTAACGTTCATTACAGAACACATATTTAAAGTCACATTACAACCAAATAAAAATCCAGTGTATCTAAAAAAATTACTGACTTTGTTGACCTATATTTATGAACGATTATGTCTAATAGTAGGGCTTAATATAACCACAGGGCAAAGTAAATCCTATTTTTTGGAAGTTGTTAGAACTAGTCGCAAGTTGTCGCAAATAATCGTACATAGTCGCACGTAGTCACAAGTTGTCGCAAGTTGTCGCAAGTTTTCGCACAGCCATAAGTAGTCGCTCGTAGTCGTAAGTTGTCGCAAGTTGTTGAAAGTTGTCGCAAGTTGTCGCAAATAATCGTACATAGTCGCACGTAGTCACAAGTAGTCGTAAGTTGTCGCAATACTATTTTGTACCTTTATCTGCGTCGCCAAAGGTCTTAAGTTGGAAGTCTGAAGTCACAATAAATTTACCATCTACCCAATTGAAACAGAATGTATGTACTGATACTTTTTCAGTATTTTTAGTGTCACATATTTTTTAAAATCATTGTTCGTCAGGTTACATCCCGAGGTGTTGAAGGGGCCACAAGTGTGTAACGGCAGCTTTTTGGTCTTTTTAGTCTCACTAATTATTTTTATTATTATATGTATATCCTATGTATACATTCACAGACTCGTCCTTCATCAGGATCGCAAGAGATACCGATAACGGACAAGTCTGTGAATGTATAAATAGTCTACCTTTATAATTATTAAAAAAATTGGTAAGACTAAAAAGTGAAAAATAAACTAACTGTAAAAAACTTTTCAAAACCAACTTTTTTTTACAAATACACTAAAAAGAGTAGAATAATTCTAGTTGTAGTTACATAATGTGTAGAACTTGTTAGGCGTAGACGGACAACAGTAATAAACTGTACTACAAATTAATATTTTTGTATCAATTTATATTTACTATATAAAATCTAGGCGCAATATGGAAATTATATCTGAATAGCATAAGCGTATTAAGCACATATATTGCATAAGGCTCTTAACTAATAGTAACATAAAACTTATACCTCTTCTGCGTAATCGTAGTTGCCACATGACCACATATCTTGCGTACGGCTCTTCATTATTAGCACCAAGCTTTTATATATTAAATATAAATTGATAGAAAAATGTTAAGTTGTAGCACAGTTTATTACTGCTGTTTGTTCACGTCTTACAATTTCTACAAATTATGTAAATACAACTATAATTTTTCATTCCTTTTAAACATTTGCAAATAGAAGTTTGTTTTTAAAAGTTTTTTTTAGAGTTAATTTATTGTTGTTATAGCGTAATCTGCTATTGCCTTTACGTACGTAAAGGTGTATTCTGCGTAACAAATATAACATTGATTTCATTTTGCACGCGATATTGCTAAAGCCCTCCCCAGATTAGATTAGCGTCCGAGAACAAAGATGAGATTTGACAATCAACATTCAAAATCATGCTTTTGTACCATACAAAACATTTACATAAATGCTTCGGGAACAGGAAATAGTCATGTGGGAAGATGAAATAAGACACTAACATAAATTATTACATTTAACATTTAATCGACTAGATGCATTCATAAATCTGGAGACATCAAGTGTCCCAGTTTGCAGCTACTGCGTTGAGCACCCATATATGTGATTTGGAAGGGGGAGAGAGATGCTATGGCCTCGTAGCAAAAGTTCTGGTCGTAATACTATATATTTATTGCAACTTGACGTAAGGTTCGTGCTGCTATCTGTCAGCACTTCACACTCTTGGCTTACGTACCGTACGATGGGGTTAATTTGTCTCATGCGGGTAACTTTAGCACAAACGCTGGACAATAATACCTACTTTTGTTTCATTTTCAAACCAACATATTTCGTGTTGTCGCTGCACTGTTTGGAGTAAACCACAAGACAGAACTTTTTTTCTAACAATTACGAAAGTAAACACGCTTACCTGAAATTTACCCGTCATGGCAGGATTATCAACCTAAAGACCAGCAAGTTAGCTACAATCGCTCGAAAATTCGGCTACAAATAGCAAAATTAAGCTACCCTACAACCTTAAGAATCTGATGAGCATTAATGTACATAATGCAATAATAATTCGTGTTATTAATGTACGTAATGCAATAATAATTCGTGTTATTGATATAAGTACTCAATATTTATTCGTAATTCATTTAGTTAAGCATTAAATTAGATACTCCAAAGAAGAAATTAAATTCTTGTTCAAAATATTGCGATCATATTGTATTACCAACTAAGAGAACCTTCTTCCTGAAAAATATAGAAAGTGATTAATAATATATTAAGTTAAAATGCTAAAGATTAAGCGGTATCTTTTATAGGGATTAATAAAAATATGTAATATACGAGTATATTAGTCACGACAAATGTCATTAGATCTAACCTCAGTTTGGCTAGGTGTTGACGTTAAGCCACACCCAATATGCTACAAGCTATATGGCCCAAAATTGTAGCCAAATTCGGCTATCGATTGGGAACGCTGATCTTAAGGTAATTATTTAAGCATAGGAGTGAGTCGTAATGAATTTGTATTATAAACAAAACTTACTTTTTTGTAGTTATCAGAAATAAGCTCTTGGCTGACCATTCTCCTTTGTGTAAAGGATGGGCTGAATGAGAGTAACTGGTGCCAGATTAAGTTAAAGTAGTTTGCGTTCTTCGCATGTTCAGTCTTTTATTTCCCCCCAAATTGTTTTCGCTACTCTGTGGACGGAAATATTTTATTGTGTATTCACCCATCCTGATCCAGTGTACATGAACGTGTACATAGTGCCCACTGAGTTTTTTGGCTGGTTCTGTACACTGCGAAGCTAGATGGTAAATTATATTTCCTCTGGGGAACTAATTTGTAAACCATTTTACTGATCTAGGTTGTGATTGGTTCATATTACTACATCCGAACACAAAGCTCACATATCAGTGACTGTGTCAACGACAAAAGTGTTATACGCACTAAAATTTCTTGTTTACAACATCTGAAATTTTAATTTTATGTTGGTCTGAAATTGTTAAGAAATTGTGTGTGTGATGGAAAAAATAGCAAGAAGACTTAAAACCAGGCTTCACCATGCATGGAGGTATAGGGAATTAAATGCTAAATTCGGACAACAATCTCTCAGTCGTTTTTTGTGGTAATGTTTGCAACTATATAATTTTTGTTAGATATTGAACGCATCTAGATTTGTAAACCATTAAAATTTTAATTTTTTTTTTTTCAATTCACTTTTTTATTATTTATAAAATACAGCGATTTTACGAAAACTAAAAAAGTGCATTAAAAATTAAAAAATTCAATTTGGAATGTTTATAAATCTAAATGCGTTCATTCTCTAGCAAAACATCTTTAGTTGAAAATACTGCTACAAAAAACGACTGAGAGATATTTTCCCGAATTTAGTATTTAATTCCCTATACGCAGATGCACGGTGAAGCCTGGCCTTAAATTCGTTGTGAGACAATTGCCACCACCAATGCAATCAATATGGGTGCCCTTTGATGAGAGAAGGGGTACCGCTGGAGAATCTGAGCGCTGGAGCGTGGGGCGACGCCCCTAGAAAGTCCTGGCCGCCTCGGTGACGAGCGTGACGATGCCGGAGAGAGTCTCTTCCCCCGAGGGCAGGATCTGGTCTGCAGGCAGCAGGAAGCCATAGGAGCCTGTGTCCCGCAGCTCTACCGTGTATGTGATGGGTATGCCGAGAGTGCCATGCGCCCAGTCTGGGCTCACGCCGCTCGCTGCGTCTGCAAGCCATTACATTCCACGACAACTCACACTTACGATTTAACATTTCAAATGTACTCTAACATAACGCTAGCGGTTTTCTTAAAGGGAAAGGTGCATGAAAGCAGTATATTTACCCGATTTGAGATATAAATCGTTTTCGAAAGGGTCTGTCGAAATTTTCGGCTCGACAAACCGGCAATAATAATTTTCAAAACCCATTTTACGTTGTTAGATACTGCCGTCGTCATTCTCTGAGCGCTGTCTTCAATCGGTGCTCCGAGACTAACGAACACAGTGAATTTGTATCAATGTACGAAGGTGCTCGAAATTGATATTTACGTCTTGTCGAGCCAACATTTTTGAAAAATCCTCTGTAAAACAAGTTATGAAAAAAATGATATAAATATAACTTTTGCGTGCATCAATCCCCTTAAATATTTATTGAATTCAATGACTTGTACACTATTTGTTGAACTAAAAATTAACTTCATATGCCTTTAAATTAAATGCATTTAATAAGCATTCTACATGAAAGTTAATCATAAAATTCTTAAATTAACAATTAAAAAAATACAATCAGTAAAATCCTATAATTATCTACGACTCGTTCACGACGCAAAAATAATTGGTTAAACAACTAATTATCTTTATTTTATTTTACTGACACTTCCTTTTTAATACATGATCGTCCTTTGTTGTAAAGGCTATTCGCGATAATGTGAGCACTTTTAAAATCAACCTTAGAAAAAAGCCACTGCTCCTACCTGCATATATTTTAACGGGCGCACTGAGTGACACGCGCCCAGTGAAGTTGGTAATGACAGATGGAAAATAGTTCCGTAACTTAACGTCGAATAAAAAGAGTTAGGTAAACCATTTGTCATAATTTAAATTATTTATTTCGTTTTCTATTTGTTTTTAATGCATCGACGTGTAAATCTGGCCAGATTTGAAATATATTTTATTTTCTTATAATTACACAATTTCACTTGGCCGACGGACTAATAAAGTGATGAGTCACCACGACAATGTTAATTTTAAATAAGACGGAGGAATACACAACGTGCATACAAGTAGATCTTAAGCAGGGCTTTCAAAAGTGCTCATTTTACCGTGAACAGCCTAAAACAACTTTAAATGTGTGCCTACAACTCTATACTGATGAGATCACTTCCAATAATAGTATAGGCTGTTCACGGTAAAGCGAGCACTTTTTAAAGCCCTTATAATTTTTTTTCCTTTCACCCAATTTCTATCTTCCTGCTGTTTTTTTTATTATAAACATTGCAATGTGACCAATAAACACAGAGTACATATTTCACCACCATCAAAATATAATCCCTGGGGCTGCAGTAAGACATATTTATTAGCTGTTAATGCCTGTTGCGAGGGCCTTAAAAAGTGCTCACTTTATTGTGAAAAGCCTATAGCAGAAAAATTATGAGTTCAGAACAAGGGTGTGGGGGTGCGGAGCGTAGGAGCTGTTCATGCTCTGGCATTCCGGTCCACCGGTGGCCATCCTGTCGCAAAATTCTCCAAAAAATCCAAAATAATATGAAAACTTTGAGAAATGTATTACAATTATATATAAAAAAATGTATTTAAGGATATATTTAAAAGATATTTAATTTTTTAATTTTTTA
This sequence comes from Dryococelus australis, assembly GCA_029891345.1. Lineage (NCBI taxonomy): Eukaryota > Metazoa > Arthropoda > Insecta > Phasmatodea > Phasmatidae > Dryococelus > Dryococelus australis. The sequence goes on along the minus strand of CM057007.1, from coordinate 77,550,449 downwards.
TGTTAGAGCTTTAAGGGGATGGGGGTCCAGAGCCGACTAACAACCATGGTATGAAGTTACCCGGCCGCCATATTGTATCTAAATGACCCTGAATTTTATTTTTGACCTTAAACACAATAAGTTGCAAACATCTTAAAAATTCCTAAAACATTCTAAAAAGAATGCCTTAAGAATAAATGAAAAACATTTATAAATTTTCGAAAATTTATAAAAAAATTTATTAAAAATTTACTTTAAAAAGTCTATAATTTTTTTCTTTAACTTGCATTTATAGAGGTTCCCTCAGCACCACATCCAGCAGAATACTGACCCTCGTCAATATTTCTCATTGGTAAATTAGTCGATTCCCCTCCACTCCCTACAGTAACGATTCTCATTTTATTAGCATCCCCTCACCTACCCCCTCACCTTTACTCGTTCTTTGTACGCCCTGCATCCACCATATAATTTTTTTTATTTTGTCATTTGTTAACTTTTTCAGCGCATAGGTAATGCTACTGTTTTAATTATCGATTTCCCCGCCACAGGAGCTATCGATTTAGCCACTATGTAGGCTTTTGCCGACCTTTATCTTGACTTCAGTGGTACTGAACTCAAAAAATCGAGAAAAATCACAGTCCACAGAGTTGTACATTACTAGCTGGTCACAACAGCGAGCCACGCCGACTAACCATACTACCCAAGACTAACTCCACCCAAGACTCGTTCCTAGCAAGACTGAATAAGCAAAATACTAGATCCTGACGAGATCAGTTCCTGCAAAACTAGATGGACCGACAGACAAGACCAACCCGCCATACCATCCACCTATACAAACGATGATGGACAATCTTAAAAAAAAGTCTCTAATAAGAGTCTTGTAGCTAACCTCTTCCCACAAAATCTTCGCGAAATGTTCGCAAAACATTTCTATCATAGCTGACCATACCAAAGGGTCTTGCTAACATACCAAGCCAAAAGACCAGATCAAGAAACTACTTGCGAAACGTTCCTAAAAACGATTCCTCTTAATTAATTAATTCACCGTATAGAACTCATCCATATTAAACGACCCGAATAAGACATAATACTTCAGACCAAACCATAGCCTTCCTCCTGCACACTTGCACATAAATTTTATCTTAAACAGACTCTCGCAATCGGTTGTTTACATCATTGAATTAACAAGTCATTCAGAGAACAGAAGGGACTGAATAAGAGATTAAACAAAAAATGCCATGCAAATAAAATGTAATTTATTTACATATTATATATATATTCTGTATTTCTAATTATTTTCTCAAATATTTGCAGATCATGGATAGTAGCCAACAGTCTCATCTTTTAGAAACCCGATCCTTCAGTTCATTCAAGATTGAAGATATCTCAACAGTGCATGAGAGATCCCCGCGTTTTTGCAGGTCAAACGAATATCTGAGTCTATCAACAAGTCCATTAGGGTCTTCAGGAAATATATAACAAGCGTTCTTGACACCTTCTGCATTCTTTACATCACTTCACCACTTGTTGAAAGTAAATCGTTGGTGAAATGTGAGAGAACGTCGAGAGAATCATCGCCCTTCTCAAGAGATATTTCATAAACACTGTCGTCATAGTCATCATTAATGCTCTCTTCATGATCGCCTTCACCTCCTGTTTCATCCTCAATATCAAGTGTACTTTCCTTTACAGGGGTCGCACAGTCATCATCAGGATTTGAAGCCGACGACAGTTCATTGTGAAGTTCATCGGAATCATGCAAACGTGATGCAAGTGTGCATTCCGCACATACAGACTCTACCACGCCTCGTAGGTCTCTCATCCCGTCATTAGTATTAACTGTCTCATCACAGTTGTCTACGGAATCAGTACTCATCGATGCAGCAGAGGGTATTGCCGACATCACTTGCTGGCTTTCAACCAGCGACCCTTGGAATAGCAGCCCGACATCTTATCCACTAGACTACTGCAACTTGTTATGCACTAGGAACAATTATCGATCATTTTTTCATCCCATACATAATATTGAATGTTGTTAGAAATATTGTAGCTACTAACAGTGGTCAAAATGACTATTAAATTAAAGAAAAAATACTAACTACCAAATGTTCGTCTTCCAATATTATCCCAGACCAATAAAACATATTTCAAAGAAAAATGGTCTGTATCATGAAAAACATTGGTATTTCATAAAATTAGGGAATGGGACATTGTTCTAATTAAGAAAGTTCTGACATTTTGTGATGTAGTGAGGTGTTGGTGTGTGTTTTTCTAAGGTATCTCAGTAAAATTTCCTAGTAAAAATGTTTGGTTGGAATATTATGTTGGCCAAAGTTGTATTTATGTATGTTATCTAACCCAACATATTGACAACCAAATGCCAACCATTGGCCAACGTATGTTGATACTTGGGAGAATGAAAATTTTTCAAGCGTGATTTTTTTTATGTTAGGTCAAACTTTTAAACTTCTGTATAAAACAAAAATCCAGTAAAATTTTACTTCTAATACCTCTTCTGTATGTCATAATATTCATTAGAAATTATTTGCTGACTTTTTTGTTTTATACACAAGAGGCGAATGGTGCGGTCGGAATAACCTTGCTTGACCCTATTGCCCGGTTGCACCATCGTGGTTCGAAACTCGATCCGAGATAGGATCTAAGATCGAAACAGAAAACTGTTTCACCATTCGAGTTCAGAGCTGGACTGGAGATCGAGATTAAGTTCATTTCGAAACACCGAAATTGGAGATTCGAAATCTCTATCAGAGATCAGTAGCCATCGTCGACAAATGTAGTTTGAAAATATGCCAACAGATAGAACTATGTTCGATTGTGTTCTTGGGAAATTAAAAGAACATTATACGCACTTGAATATTATTCAGTAAAATTCGTACAACAATAATTCACTTAAAACATATAAAACATCGCACATCTATCTATAGTGAAAAATACCAATAGTAAGATGTCTCATACTTAATCTCGATCTCTCACTGTGGAACGAAGATCGACGAATCGGAGATCCAGAATCATGAAATTTCGTTGGTGCAACACTTTTACATTGGAATCACGATCAAACTGGATCCTGGTTCTGAACTCTGATCCATTCGATCTCGGATAGGGGGAGATGTTGGTGCAACCGGGCATAAATGATTCAAGTTCACAGGACTACTTTCTCCGAGGTAGCTCTGTTGTGAAGGCTATGAAACGCTACTTACACAAAACATCGACAGTGGAACCAACTCTGTACTGAGTTCCGTATCGTGTCGCGATGGAAGCCGCAGTCTTTTGGCCAAGGTCCATCTAGAAATACAAGACAACTTCTACATGAAGAGCATTTGCTCAGAGACATAACAAAACTTCGACAGATAAGGTAATACATGTCACCATTATATTAGACTTATTTACATTTTGTCTCAATATTTGTTCCAGCACTGTGAATCAAAATATTGATCCTAACATAATGTCTAATTAAATTTTTTAAACTGATGATGTTTTCTGTCACCATTACTATACAATATATGACATAAAAATATGTTCGCTACAGTTCCCCTTACAAATAACTATTGATAGTTTTTAAAATGCTTGTTAGCAAAAACCACTGATAGCCGTGCCAAATCTCGAACGAAAATTGCGGAGTGAAATTTATATGCAAAAACGAAACAAATTGGGTGTTTTTCAATGCCTTACAATGCAGACAGTTGCAGTTAGAGCTATCGGAACCGAAGAATCCACTGAAAAATAACACAGATCCAAAAAATTTAACTCATAAATATGACACCAAAAAAATATGTTGATATAAAATGGAAAAATAAATTTAGTTCGTATGACGTTTAGAAAAAAAAACATTTGGAAATTCAAATTGGAGGCACTGAAATGAACACTTTTATAGGCCTACGCCTATATATAGCTCGCTCACAGTTTCTTGAAAACAACCTTTGAAAAAGAAATGCCTACCCGAACTGTATATACTTTGTCGCTGCCGAGCTGTGTGCTTGAAACAAACTGACAGCGAAGTAGTAAAAGTAGTTTCGCATAATAACGAGTTATTTAAAATGAAGTGTTTTAAGTTTACGACCACTAAATTGATTTAAGTTAGTTCGTGTTTGTTTGAACGTACATAGAGTAAGGATAAGCATAGAAGTAACGTACTTACCTACCTAGTAAATTCACGGGTTTTCTTTGCCGATGCAAGAAAGAAGTGATAACCAATTCTATACTATGTTCACGGTTACTTCCATCTGTTCTGAAGCCAGTCCTGCTAAAGTTCTACTTCCAGGATATTCCTCCGCCTCATGCAAACAAAGCTTAACCGAGTATAGAAAATTACATCACAGGGACAACGCACCGGATTAGTGCGCAATCAATATAACATTATTTTGTGTAAGAACTATTTCTTACTAGGTATTACCAACACACCTACATTCTCTCTGTTTTCATTCATATCAATTTTTGTAGTGTTTTTTTTTTGTGTAAGGATTTTTGAAGGAGGAAAATGTTTCTTCACTTGTTTGCTTGTGTAAATTTACAGATAGAATATAGGCATAGCATTTATTTATTAAAAAATAATGTACTTTAATGTTAACAGAAATATAAAACGCTTGTTATGCGTGAAATGTTTAGGGACAAACCAAACACGTCAGACATAGGGTTTTTTTCAAAGTGAAGCCCTGCTTCAAGTCTGACACGCGTGTCAATTAGCCAACTCAAGCAATTTTATGAGAGTACTCCTGTCCTGCCAAAGACTGTCCTGCTTGAACGATTTATTTTTCGTCCCGCCAGTTGGTGAAATGTGTGATGCTACAATTTCCTGGAGTACGATTAAATGCTGCTATTATCAGGTAGGTGTGTTTACAGAACTACATGACGTTAATGAACTTGGTTATCAAGTCTGCTTGGTTATTTGCCACGTCTGTATTTGGTAGCCCAGATTAATAAACTGTTATTTGGTTTGAAGAGGAGTTACTGTTTGAAGAGGCAATATTTTTGCTACAGAAAAAGATACTTTGTTATTCTTCGCCACACTCCCACGCCCCCCCCCCCCCCCCGCCCCCCGCGGTTACAAACGTCTGAACGTTTCCAAGCGCGGAGCTATACTGAAGAGAGGCGCGTGGCGCTCCTGGCGCGGCCGAGCGCTGTCTGGTGGCTACAACTGGCAACGAGTTCAGCCTCGCACACTCTGGCACCTTCCATACGCCTCTCCGCTATTCCCGTCACCTCCTTAACCTTCCCGAGCCGTGTTTTGGCGTATAATGTTCGTCCCCAGCCCGAGCAAGTGTGCAGTGTTCCTCTTCTAGTTACGCGGGCTGGCCGACGATAGATCATGCCTACACCACTTCCTACTTCGGGGCTTCACCATGCTAGACGCGTTTCCACGTAATATGAGTACTACTCAAGTTAAGTATTGCAATGGACGTAGTTTTAGTTATGCTGGGGGTAGAGTTTCCCTTTTAGTAGTGTTTTTTTTTTTGTGATGATTTTTGTAAGAGGAAAGTGTTTCTCCACTTTTTTGCTTCTGTAAATTTTCAATATGGTATTTTATGGGAATGTTTGTACGAGGTAGATTCTTCCTTTTTTGGCGTGCTGTAGGAATGGTCTCCTGGACTACAATTTGCCAAAAGAATTTTAATGCCAAGGAGTTTAGTGTATATTTTATGGAGTGCCTTTATGCTCATGGTCAAGTGTAATGAGGGTTTTTGCTCTTTCTAAATGGTATTTTTGAAATTAGTATTCCATGTTGTACTTGTTAGTGAATCATCAGGCGTACTTTACTTTTAAAGTTGTAGTGGTGCTTGCTTTAATCAGGGAGTCTTTTTACCTTTATTTAATGGGATGTCACAAGTGTTTATTCAGGTTGGGTGATTTATCAGGATATATTAATATTGTTGTTTTTCTGTTTGTTCTAGTGCATGTGATTTCTCTCCTTCCCCTAGTTCACCGATTGGTAGCAAGCAACAGAAATGTACAGATGCAATTTACATATTTCAAATCAAGTTGCAAAGTTGTTGTTCTTGGTGATAATGTATAGATGGGCTTCAATATATTTGTATTGATTTTTGAATTTTTGTGTCCATTCATTCTTGATTTTTCTTAATGGTGTGCGTCCTCCTCCTTGCCTTCCTTTAGCCCTGCTACGCACTAAAGAGGCGTAACAAAATGTTTGATTCAAAAAGTGTGAAGAAACTGCAAATACACCATAATGTTAATTTTTAGATTTGGTGGAAGGATGCGAAGTGGCAGGACTTTCTAATGTCCTCGAATGACCGTGGACAGGCTATTAAACCTAGAAATAAATCTGTAACTCTTCAAAAAGTAGACCAGTAAGCTGTATTATTTTAACACAAAAAACAAACAAATATACGTAAATTTCATTAAGGTCCCTGCCCGCCTGGCACCTGAGATGCATTGCACCCAGCATGTTTGAAATGAGTGTTTTTTTACGAAACTATTAAACGTGGTCCCAGTATGTTGACCCACGAAAAAATAGCATACCCCAGACGAGGACGGAATAGTACATTCAAGATGATATGCATCTCTGTGAATATTATTTTGGAGCCTTCGCACTTCGTTTGAAAACTGCTGTTTTATGCTGTTGTATCTTGAAACTCACTACTTGGACACGGGAAGAACTATCACAGAAGCTCGTGTTGAACCTTGCTGCCGACTAACTGTTAGGTTCGCCATTGAAAGTCCCGCAGGTAGACGCAGTACGTCAAGAGGGATGCAGAGCTAAGTCAACTCAGAATTGGGTCAACTCCGGATTTTGTGGTATCTAGACAGGAATTAAGTCAACCTGGAATTGCTTCAACTCCGGATTTTAAGTACGCCATTTTAACAAGAAAATCGTACCGGAAATTTGTCAACTGGAGTTGACTCAACTCAGCATTTTCAACAACAGCTCTTCAGGCATAAAATACAGTTGGAATACAGTCAACCGGAATTGAGTCAACACCGTATTTGCAATAACATCTTTTCAGTCACGGAAAGTATGCCGGAATTCAGTTAGCAGATCAGGGATGGAATATTTGTGTCAATATTTGCTCATAGAATTCAGTATTAGATGCCGAGTCACATTTCTCGGCTATCTTATATGGGACGTGACCATTAATTCGCTTTAATTAATGAATTAGTGGTATTGCTTCCTTAATTTAATCTAAATATATCTCCTTCGTTTTGCAATTCAGTTGGTAATTCATTTTCCAGTCAGCAGAGCAATATCGTGTATAATTTATAGGTTTCCGCGAGATTATCGCATTTATTTTGACGTCTTTATAGTTTTCACTATCCTGGTCTGAGATTTTACTGTGACTATAACCATAACATGTGCGGCACATCGTTGTCGAAAACATTGAAGTAAATAGTGCGAGAAACAGATATGATCTTGGCGAGCATAAGCATCACTTTAGCAAGGCTTCATAAAAGTTGTCAGTAACCACGTGTGGTCCAAGTATGTGATGTGTAGTGTGTGTGTAACTGACCAGAGTGTCATGGTTGTGGGCGCGCAGCCCGTTGATGCCGTAGGGGAAGAGCAGCAGCTGGCTGTAGCTGTGGATGGACAGGTAGATCTTGATGTCGGTGGCGATGCTCTGCACGTAGTCTCCCAGCAGCTTCGTCTCCACCTCGGAGAAGGGTCCAGTGCCGTCGAACGTCTCCGAGCAGGGGTTGCCGCTCGAGCCGCCGCCTGTGGCCGAGAGAGAACTTACACTGCAAAGGAAAATCCTCTCGTCAAATTCCTAAACCCTAATAGAAATTTTTAACCCATGCACTGCGTGGTAATAATACCGCACATCAAGCTGCAGAGATAGGAATGTTTAGCAGCGCTGCTATACAAAGTTGGGAATTTCCGTGCGTATTTGACTGTTTCTTGAGCAAATGTTGGAACGCTACAATTAATGCATAGGGGAGAAAATTACTATTCCCGCTTTCCCACTACGCGTATACACTGGTATGGTAAATTTCCGGATAATTTCTTATAGGCTGTTCGCGGTAAAATTACCATTTTTGAAAGCTCTGATTAAGATCTACTTGTATGCACGTTACGTATACTTTCGCCTCATGTAAAATTAACATTGTAATGGGCCTCATCACTTTATACATGCGTCGGTCAAGTAAAATTGTGAAATTTTTAGGAAAGTGAATATTACATATATCTACTCATTTTCCCACTTCGATGCATTACAAAACCTGAAAGCGAAACAAATAATTTAAGTTGTCACAAATGGTTACTTAACACTTTTAATTCAACGTTAAGAAATGGAACTACCTTTCATTCATCGTTACCAATTTTACTGGGCAGACGTCACTCAGTGCGCCCATTAAAATACATGCAGGTAGGGGCAGTGACATTTTTTAAGGTTAATTTCAAAAGTGCTCACTTTATTGTGAACAGCCTTTACACTTCCAGTATACAAAGGATTCCATATGGACCGTATTTGTTTCTGCTCCACAATATTACGTCCACACGACAAACATCTGCTCTCCTTCCCTTCAAACGAATGAAAGCCTTAAGGCTATAGGCCGTTCACGTTAAAGTCAGCACTTTTTTAAGCTGTTTCATTAGACATAATAACCAATAAACACATTTTATTGTGGCCTTGGACTTTTAGTTTTGGGTATGGTGAATGCATACACTGTGTTTATTACGCACTTAAAAGGGTTTTAATTAACAAATTGTGGAAGGATATAAATTGGTTGAAAGAAAAAAGTAACTAGGACTTCAAAAGTGCTTACTTTACCGTGAACGGCCTACTTGTCGTTTGAACTGCGTTAAAGGCTGTTCACGATAAAGTGAGCATTTTCGAAATGAACTTAGAAAAAAGTCACTACTCCTACCTGCGTATATTTAAACGGGCGCACTAAGTGATATTCGCTCAGTAAAGTTGGTAACGATGGAGGGAAAGTAGTTTAATATCTTAGCATCAAATGAAAAGTGTTATGTAACCATTTGAGATTAAATTATTTCTCTCGCTTTCGATTTTTTTTTTTTTTTTAATACATTGAAGTGCAAAAATGAGTTAATTCATAGAATATTTACTTTTCTAATAATTTCACAGTTTCGCTGGACCAACACATGAATAACATGATGAGGCTAATTGCAATGTTAATTTTACATAAGACGAAGTCTACACAACGTGCATACAAGTAGATCTGAAGCAGGGCGTTCAAAAGTGCTCATTTCACCGTGAACAGCGTATACACGTAGTGCGACGAGAACGCTGCATGCCAGTTTAGAGGCTTGCGCTTAATGGCGATGGCGCACTTGATGTACAAGGCAACGTAGCTCTTATCTGCTCCTGCGCCTTTCTGCCTCAAACGCGGGGGGAAAAAAGCTGCAGGGAGTCGGGAACCTTAAGTAGGATTCGCAATAAAGCAACGCCACTCGACGCGTCGAGCAGTGACCAATCAAAACTCTGTCGCCGGCGATGAGCGTTTAGCGCGTTGGAATCATCAGCGTCGGATATCAACAGAGAAGAAGAAGGCAAGTTTTGTAAACATTGAGGCTTCCATTTTTGCACGGTAGGTTAGTGATTAATTCTATTCTATAAACAGTATTTTGATATTGTAACATTTCAGATTTTCGGGGTTATGGTAACATTTACTCATAGACATTTTATTTATATATGATTACAGAGTACTTGCTTATGTTGTCCATTCATTTAATATCAATCCGAATTACGTTTTACTATATGATTTAACAGTATACACTTTGGTTACTTCAATAGTTTATTAATATAAGATCATGTCTAAGTAATTTTAATTTGTTTCTAGAAAGTAGTCAGTATTCAGTTTTTTCTCTCTCATTTCCTTTCTAGAGGGTAGTCGGCATTGAATGTTTATTAAACGAAGGTACTAAATAAAATTATCCTGGTTGTCTCTCGTCTCGCCAATGCTGATTGGCGGAGAGATGTATCATGGTGAGACGATAGCTAATCGGAGGACAGGAGAGAACATAAGTAAGCAGAGGTAAAATAGAACTAATTATTTATTTAGAACAATTTTCACCACTTCCAAAGATGAACGTGGATATTTACAAAGTTTTAACAATATAATAGTTAAGAAGATAGATTAATTTTATTAAACTATTGTTGCAATGTGTTTCTAAGGTATATCTGTAATCACAGAAGATAAGTAATATTTTTTTTTTATTTGAGAAGATTGATGAATAATTTGTTGAATGTGCTGAAGAGTAAGATAATTGAGTTAAAAATATTTTGAATATTAGAAACTTTGTACATCTAATTTAATTTAAAATGGCACATAATGTGTAAACGGCAAGGTTGGGAATTGACTGAAATGTAACAATATAAATGCCCTGTTGGAATTAATATCAAAGTAATATTATATCGTGATGTTTCATTCCACAGAATTTGATAAGAAAACTTTAATGTTGTCAGTTTTCAGATTTGTTTAGAGGTGTTTGCGTCAGTGTGTCTAAAATAAATGGATAGGAATATCTCATTTTAAATATTAACTGTTGGTATTAATATTTTATTTGAATTTTATAGGGGTAGTTTAAAGTATTTTAATGAATTAATAGATGCATATCTGGTGTTCACAGCAGGATAGGGCGAGATGACACCAGACAGCTGCACAGTGTGCATCAGCGACTACCGCCGACTTTATGTCGCTTAGTTGTAAATATCTGTAGTAAACAGCTACAGTTAGCAGTTATAGCAGTGTAGTAAACAGCTACAGTTATAGCAGTGTTGTGAACACTGCTATAATATTACACTGTCACGGGAGTCTTCTACTCGCTCGAGGCAAGACACACCAGCCAGAGAATCCACGCCCAGCGCGTCGTCGCACCTACATGCGAGCGTTTCCGTCCGTGCAGAGCGTTTCCGTCCGTGCAGAGCGTTTCCGTCCGTGCAGAGCGTTTCCGTCCGTGCACTCTAGCATGAGGGGGCAGCGGTGGCGCAGTGGCTAGGGCGCCCGCCTCTCACCACGGCGATCCGCACTCGATACCCGGCGGGTTCACTCTCGGATTCTCGCATGTGAGAATCGTGCTGGATGACGCCGCTTGCCGGTGGGTTTTTTCTCGCGGTACTCCCGCTTCCCCCGCCACTACATTCCGACGTTGCTCCATCTTCACTTCAATCGCCCTCATAAGCTCTCAAGATCTCACTGTTAAGAGCCACCCAAATCTCTTCACTCTTCTAAACATGCAATTTCCCCCCTCCCCTTCCCCTTTCATGGCCTCTTTAATTGATTTAATTTAATAAAAGCAATACCATGTTTGTTTAGATAACTGATTTTTTTTTCTGGCAAAGGTTGTATTCCCATGATATTTGTTTGCTGAGATACACGTCGCCATGGAAACAAGACATTTCTGGACTCGAGTGCCAGAACATTGGTTGTACACAGTTGAGTAGGCCTACTTTCGATATCCTTGCTTGCGTTTTACTTCTCATACATCAACACCGTCGTGAACCGCCTCACTTCATTAACGCGTGATCAAAGTGAAACAGTCGAATTTTTTTTAACAAAGTCGTGTTCTTGTGCTTACAAAACAAGAAACACTGTCGTAGGTGGTGTTACGGTGTGAGCAAGCCTTGGTTATACGGCTCGCTTGAACGCGCCATCCCGCGTGTACAGAGAGCAGCATAGCAGCACGGCGAGGCGCTGTGACAACAGTTCAATGTTTGTACAGACAAGCGCCATGCTTAAGGGGGCCGCGTAATAGGCGCTTGAAATGTGTTGCAGTGTGTTGGGAAATTCGATTTGTTTTACGGAACTATAGCACGTGCTCCCGATGTGCTAATTTACGAAAAGAAAGCAAACTTCAGGCGATGACGTAATGTCGCTTTCAAGACACTACGCATGTTAGAACCGCTACCTCCAAGTCCTGAAACATGGCTGAAAACCGCATTTCCAGACTCCCGTATGTAAAAATGTGCTGACTGGCTCTATGTGAAACTCAGATACAATTCTGCATTGAACTTTGCAACAGATTTTTCATTAGTAAAATTATGTGGTCACCGCTTAAAGTCCCGTAGAAAAAACGGTTCGACGAAAATCTTGGCGTGCGTGCCAGTGTCTCCCATAGCGTTTGCTCGCTCCTGTGCCATGTCGCCGCGTCAGGTAGGCGGCCCCCTTAAGGCCAGCGGGGCATCGAGCGTGGTCTTGCCACAGCCAGCCGCCGCAGAGCAAGAAGGCAAGAAGACAGAGGCTTCGTCCGCAGTAGCGCAGCGACGATTAGCCTTCGCCATCATTATAAAGGTGAAGACGTTCCAGTAGTTCCAACAGACACATTCAATAAGTAGCACGTGGCTTCAAGTGGTAGTTATAGGCAGGGAAATGAGCACTTTTGGGAGCACTGCCTAAGATCTACTTGTATACCCTTTGTGTATTCCTCCGCCTTATTTAAAATTAACATTGCTATGGGCCTCATCATTTATTTATGCGTCTGTCAAATGAAACTGCGAAATTATTAAGAAAGTAAATACTTTACAAATGTACTCATTTCTGCACTTCGACGCATTAAAAAAACAGCAAGCGAAATAAATAATTTTAAGTTATCACAAATGTTTACCTAACACTTTTTATTTGACGTTAAGGATAGGGAACTACTTTCCATCCATCGTTACCAACTTTACTGGGCAAAGGTCACTCAGTGCAGGTGCAGTGGCTTTTTTTTTAAAGATAATTTCTCAATTGCTCACTTTAACGTGAACTGCCTTTATCTATAATACTTAAGTATTTTAGATCCAACTAAATGGTGTAGTATACATTGCGCTCCCCAAAATAACTAGAGTAATTAATTTAACTTAATGCATAGAGTTTTGTATAAAATAATGTAAACGCTGTACGGTTAATTATTTTATAACGTGATATACCCTTCTGAACACGCTTTGCCACACAGTTTGTATGGCCCCCAAATGGGACCATAACAGTAGCCATAAATATACATACTCTGTACTCCGATACTTAGTACTATATATATATGCTGCCAGCTTAACTTGGAGCCTACTGTTATGGCGTAGACAACTGTGGCAAGCCATGACTATATTACTTGCACGAAACGTGCAATCCCACGAATAAAGGATAAGTACAAAGACCTCGGGCAGCGGAAATATAAACCAGTACGCGATATCGGTAAATCACGGCCGGAGGAATAATAAGACCGCGGCGGTATGATGTAGGCGAGCCAGAGGCTGGGGAGGATGTCTGTCCTCTCCTCGAAGCCAACCAGGGAAGACGTTCCAGAGAGATAGGAGGATGCCGTAGTCCGTCTACAAACCAGTCTTCGGCATCATGCAAGGTGGGGAAGATCGATCCACTAACTAACCGCAATGGTGGCTTCATATTAGGTTTCATTGGGCTTTATTAAAATAACTTAAATGTATAAAGTTTCAGCTCTTCCGATATGTTTCCAGTTAATGTAATATGTGTAAAACCCAACAGGTAAATAATAATGTGTCAGACCAAGGAAGATGTAAGCTGAGTCGATTATAGAGTAGCTCTAAACCATTGAGTACGGCCCTCACGATAGTATATTTTAAGCTAAATAATAAATGAATTTCTAAACATAAAAAGCTTTGAATATAACACTGCGTGTCTGTACGTATTATAGCATATGTGTAGTTACGAGTGGGGACTTTTTCCCCCAAAGATTGTTCTCAAACGTGCGCACTTTACTGTAAACAGCCCTTACAATGTTCCGTACAAGATCCGGCAAAATATTATACGAGACATGCTATTGGAGCTTGCATGCAAGCAGGTATTGAGGTTTCTATGGAATAACCTGTCACAATATACTAGCCGCCACATAAGTAAACGCGAGTGCATTTGTTTCGATTTTAACTTCTCAGACTCTCAGTATTTTCGCTATTATTATGTACTATTCACTCTAGTCTTGTTTAATAGCCTTATCGTTGTTTCTCTGATTGGTTAAAGAGTGAAGAGATTTGGGCAGCTCTTAACAGCGAGGTATTGAGAGCCGATGTGGGTGATGGATGTGAAGGTATGGGGAAAACGGGAGATCCTCAAGAAAACCCACGGATCAACGGTATCGTCCGGCACGATTCCCACTTGCGAAAATCCGGTGGCCTGGCCGGGGATTGAGCCCGGTTCGCCTGGGTGGGAGGCGAGCGTGCTAATCCCTCAGTCACCTTGGCCCCCTGTTTTGGTTAAAATTTAAACATTGCAGGAAATATTCCAACGAAAATTGCACACGACCAACTATTAAAATGGCCATGAAAACGGCCAGCAGTCGGCTAAATCTTCCATAGAAGAATCCATACCAGCGGCCATACAAGCTTGCATGGAATCTTCCTAGGAAACTTTCATAGTGACACATGGGCTTTAGAAATAATTTACTGAGCCGAGCAGCTTTTTGGTTGTTCCGACACCATCTTCAGCTCATACAACCATTTCAAAATTACGTCCCACTAGTCAAATTTGCTGCCGTCAAATTTATAACTGTCTCTATAGAGTAAAATGAATATTATTTTTTTAGAGTGAATGAAGTTGTGGTGAGCCGCAACAAACTGGTAGGCTATTAGGCGTAAACCGAATTTCTTGCGAAAACAAAATCAACTGAGTTGAGTACCAAAATTAATTCAGTTGGCTGTAGTTTAGTCGGATCACATGCCTTGGCTCGAATATACAACCTCAAGAATTTGTTTATAATTTCTTTTGACAAAATGAGAATAGTGTTTCTGGTGGTTAAGAATTACCAATGACAATGTCAACAGAAAATATAAAATTGAAAACATATATTACTTTCAATACATAGTACCTACAGTCAGTAAGTTGGCAGACGCCGTGATACGTGGTTGCCTACGCTCGGGGTTCCAGACAATGAAATAAGTTGTTGCCAGTGTTTGTATATCTCTATGTAATTGAAAAGTATTAATACATATATAAACACTAACACAACAGCGTCAATCGCTTTTACCGATATCGTTGAGCAGTTGTATTCAGATGCTCAAGTTCCGAGTTCAAACCTTCAAGTCTTAATTTTTTTTTCCCCCTTCACTATAAAAAACGAAATTATACTATATGCACAGCCATACACTCTAAATCTCAATCAGTGAAAATTTCACTGTTTTAATCAGTCAAGTGTATCTGACTGATACATCAGTCACTTCAGTAAATCTAACTGATGGACCAGTGACAAAATGCCATAGTTTCTTCGCCGATTTATTCAGTGACATTTCCCACTGATTCGTCAGTCATTTTTTCACTGTTTACTAAGTGGTTTATTTTTTGACTGATGGATCAGTGAAACAGCAGCGTGTAAAAATGGCAGTCGAACATCGTTTAAAAATGGCAGTTAAACAACGCGTAGGAACAACGAATAAACGACTCATACTGATACAAAATACTTTCTGAAATGTGTTTAGTCTATCGAAACGCCATTTTACAAGTGAATATGAACACACAGCCTTCCATTCCATTTGTACGTCTTTCATTTCGATTCCATGTAATCGTCACAGCGCTCTGTTTGAAGTTTTAAACTGTATTTGATGTGGCGAAGAGAGTGCCCTCATATATACTATTTGTTTTAACAATCCTAACCGTACCAATCAAACCAAACGCGAAAAGTATAAGCATACTACTTCAAACTACACTATTTCGCTGCGAAATTATAACACATGCATTTCCCTCCCATAATTTCATCTTGGCAAGGTAGCTCAGACTCGAGTTCAATCTCAGCCACCTGCGAAAGTTATTTTTGCTTTTTTAAATTACGGTAAATTGCACAGTGTAAATAGTAAACTATCGTTAGTATGTTTATTTCAAGTAATTATTTGGCTACATTCAATAAAATCAATATTTAATTCTCCACTGCAGTCGGCCGTCACTTATTCAATCAGTGAAATTTTTTCACTGAAACAATCATTGGTTTTCCACTGATTCTAAGTGGAGCTATTTTCACTTATTAGAGTAGTTGAATTTCGCTACAAATCAGTGGTTTCCCACTGATCCGAATTTAGAGTATATAAATGTTCACTTGTGCCAACCTATATATATATTGTTTAGGTATACTAAATAATAATAACAGAATAATTTTGTCTCGACATAATTTTTTTTGGTTTCGCTAAACAAATTTTGTTTTATTCTATTCGACATATTATTCAGTGACGTCTTGCCTGAAGGACAATCCGTATTGGAAGATATGCCTTGCAAAATAAACACACTCAAACTATAACATTTTTTCGGCATATTCACGCTTTCTAAATAAAACATTTTTAAAATCGCCTAATATACATGTTTTCTGTTCCCTAAATAATAAGATGATACAAACAATTCCGTCAATATTCACATATCTTCATTTTTTATGGCAAATGAATCTTATGGTTTGTCTATAAATTAACATATATGCTTATGCTTTTTCTCAATAAAATATCTAGGCACACTGCAGAAAAATTGAAGAAATTCATAACTATTTTCAGCGTAACTATTTTCAGAAAAACTATTTTCAACCCATGGATGGATTATTTAGCTGCTTTTCATTACTGACTTACGTTGAGAATCACTGGGTTTTAAAAGTTCCTGACGTAAACAAGATGCGTTTCCTTCCGCCTATAATCATCCACTCATTCGTACGTGTGGCGATAAAGCCTCGTCAATCCACAGACAATAATGACCTCTACAATGGGGTATATGCTCAAGGAAGTTTGTCCGATCCCTATATGCAGTGTACCTCCTACATATATGTGGTTATGATGTAGTTATGTTTTCAACCGACAAGCGCGGTAGTTTTGTTTTTCCGTCATACAACAAAAATGTGTATATGGCAAGGGAACAACACTGCACGGATTTTCTATTGGCTATTCACGTTAAAGTGAGCACTTTTGAAAGCCCTCAAATTTTGAAAAACGTCAATAAATAAATGATATTTCAGCCCTAGGCGTTCACTTCCGAGTGCGGTGGAATATACACTCTATGTTCATTATAAAAATGGCAATATTTGCTTCAAAAGGTGGTAAAATGACGACAAATGGCTAAAAGTAAAAAGTATCTAGGGCCTCAAAAGTGCTCACTTTGCCATGAACAGCCTATAGTAATCGTATTTATGCAGTGAACGGAACACGGCCGAGTTGTTGTTGATAGAGCTGTACGACGATCACTTCTCAATATCGTTTCGAAACATGTTGATCACATCGGTACTGGTACGATATATCGCTGCCTCATAGTATTGAAAATCAATGGCGATGTATCGAAAATATCGCCTATATCGATATCACAAAAAAAAAGTATTGCAAATATGGCCAACATCGCATATCGCTAATATTATGTGTGTGTGTTAAGTTATGGATCATACCTAGGAACAGGTGTTTTTTTGCGAAAATATTTAAAGACCAGTTGCACTCCAAAACACTTATGTTTATATACACTTCCATGGTTGGATGATTTCGCGTGCCTCAAGTGTCTTTCCGCTAATCATGGCCGTTCGATGTCGGATTGGCCCAGTCAAATAAGAACATGTCTTCTCACGTATACGCGCGGCCAGTAACCAAAGATAGTCGTGGTTGCGGACGTAAGATATTGAAGTACAGCATGGCCATACATATAATCGCGAAAAAATACCAGTATGTAATCATACCGCAGTAGTCGCGATGTTTCATAAATATTGTTTGGTGATGGGTACATGGCGATATCGCACAGCCCGCCCGGGATGCCATCTGTCGTCGGCGCAGGGACTCGACCCACCTCTCCAGCGGAAGTCGAAGTTCCTATTGCCGTCCACGCCATGGCACAGCAGACGCCCGCGGCTCCTCGTCTTGCGCCACATCCGGTTCTGAAACAACAACCCACCATTTTGTGTACGACAGTCTGTGTGCCACCCAGACCATGCCATCTGTAACCAATCATCATTACTGCGCATCCCGTCAATGTAAAAAAAATCCCTTTCATGTAAGGCAAGCTAATTACCTCCTAAGTAAGGTAAAACTACCTCTTAAATGTAGAGTATATTTACGTAACAAGTAAAGTAATATTCCCCTTATAGTACGGAAATAGCACATGACAATAGTGGGGGGGGGGGGTGGAATCCCATACAAGTAAGGAAAATTAACTATATTGTATTAACTTTTTAATTATCTAATTTCCCCTGCCGAATAGTAACCGAAAACTCGACACTAAAATCCTCGACACCTGCTGGTTGGTGGGCTTGAACCATGGTCCTCTATCGCGATAGGCCGATGCGCTATCTGTCACACCACGACGACAGTATAACAATATAACCACCTAGTTGGTCAGAGTGTTGAAGAAATACACGCGTCGTAAGGTAATTTTCCCATCTATGTATGGGATTTTCCACTATCATGCGAGCCTACGTGAATTTTACTCCACAGTGCTGTAATTTTACGTTACCTGTAAGGAAATCCACGTTTCCCCCACAAGTCCGCGAATATTACCTTACACTTGTCAGGTAATTTTCCCATTATTTTACATAGTGATTTTTTGACGTAGTATCCAAACCAAACACGACCTCCTAAACTAATATAGTATACTGGGTGAATGTTTGTTTAGAATCTAAACTAACCTGCCGTAAGCTAAACTAACTTACTAAAATAGTTGAATGTGTTTTTTTTTTTTTCAGTTTAAAGTAACCTAGAGCAGCTGGAAAACAACGGCCTATCTGCAATCGGCCGTACCTGTGGACGTGGGCGTGTCTGAATAGTGACGTCAAATGACGTCATATCCACGCAGTCCGATTATAGTGTACAGACGCGTTGTCCGAAAGTGAGCTTTCTGAATCGAACACTAGATCGCAGTAAGTTTGTCACATCATTTGTTGTTGCTAGGTGATTTATATATTGCTGAATTTTGATTATTTAGTGTTTTCGAGATAAGTGATATTAGTATTTGTTTATTATTGTGATATGGGACCTGTTTTATTTTAAACAAGCACGCCAACTGACATCCGACAATTACTAATTAGTATTTCATTACTATCGTATAGAGAAAGCTTACCTTGCACGTCCATTGTTTACCTTTACAGCGTAAACATTCCAGGAATGCGCGCGAGAGTATCTGAAGTCTTCTTTTTCTATCACACGAGGGTGCAACTTGGGACTTAAGTTCAGTTTTATGCTTTGACTTGGGACACGGGAGATTGGGACAGCACCATGACGTCAGAGGGTCATGTGCACTAATCACCATATCCTTTTCCTAAGATACAGGTTGGGACAGCGCAATTTGTAGATATTAATTAGGTGGCTCATTTTCACACTTGCAAGTGCAGGAGCTTTGGTGCTGATTATCCACAGACGCTTATTGTCATACAGCTAGCTAATAACAAAGGATACTGCGTGGGATAGCTTCTTTGCCTACCAAGCCAGCAGCCACGAACTTCAAATGGGGAATCAATGTTAAACAGAATTCCTTCTCACGGTGCCAATTTTCAAGATAACTATTTCAAACAAAAAGTATTCTACTTGAAATTTCTTAAGGAATGGTGCTACATCAACATTTTTGCCGTTTCTTTGTTTGGTATGTTTTTATAAAATGTAAATATTGAATCTTGCATAGAACAAAAAAAAAAGATGGATAAATAATTTTTTTCGAAAACAATTTTATGTGGCAATATTTCCTGAGAAAATCTCGTCAACGTGTTTTTTGTATGAAATAGTTATCTTTAAAATTGACGCAATGAGAAGGAATTTCGTTCAACATTGATTCCCCATTTGACATTCGCGACTGCCGGCTTGGTCAGCAGGTCCGTTAATTGTGGACTTTCGCAAGCACTTCACTGAAACGAAAATATGGTTTTAGGAAGAAAATTTCTGTGCCTATAACACATCCGGACAATAAATTTATATAGGGACACCAATCCGATTAATTGTTTGTTTCATCTCCCCATGGCGCAGTCGGTTGGTGAGCCGCTAGTATGGGTTGTGGGTGGTTCTGGGTTCGAATCCCACGTATACGCTGTTCACGGTAAAATGAGAACTTTTGAAAACCTTGCTTAAGATGTAGGCCTACTTGTATGCGCGTTGTGTATTCTTCCGCCTTATGTAAAATTAACATTGCCATGGGCTTAATCACGTTATTCAGGCGTCGGGCAAGTGAAGCTGTGAAATTATTAGAAAAGTCAATATTTTATAATCTGGTCGTTTTTAAATAGAAAGAAAAAGAAATAATTTAATTTATCACAAATGTTTACCTTACACTTTTAATTCGACGTTAAGATATGGAACTACTTTCCCCTCTATCGTTACCAACTTTACTAGACGCATGTCAGTCGGTGCACCCGTTAAAATATATGCAGGTAGGAGCAGTGACATTTTTCTAAAGTTGATTTCAAAAGTGCTCACTTTATCGTGAACAGGCTTTAAGGCTAGAGTGTTAGTTATATTTAGTTTATCAGTTAGTTTGTGGTGTCTCTAGGTTAGACCACATCAAGAATAACTTCATAACGGATACTGTCAAAGTGACAGAACTGACTAAGAAAGTCCAAGAAAGAAGGCTGCTCTGGTATGGTCACATAAATGACAATTATGTGGGGAAAAAAAATTGCTTGACCTGGAGGTGATAGGCAGAAGGGAGATAGGAAGACCGTGAAGAAGATCAATGGACTGCGTGATAGAAGATCTCAGAGAGAAGCAGTCAAATGAGAACGACATTAGGAACAGGGCCAAATGGACGAGACTTGCCCGAAACGTCGACCCCACGTGAATGGGATAAGACGAAGAAGAAGTTCGTTTGTAAGCCGTCAGGCATAACACCGGGTGACATTAATAAGCTCTTTACATAGGCTATATTCCACTTAGCAGTGAGAGCACTGACCAGTACCACGCCAATAGGAACGCCATCAGTAAAAATTCGCACTCCAGTAGCGCCCAGTACTGGAACCAGGTGGAACACTCGTCAGCAGTTTCCAGCAGGAATAATGGGGTCTGCTATACGCGATGAAGCAATGATGGGCTTAAACATGTAAACAGGAATAGATATATTTTTTTATTTTCATTTTCGTCTGATTCAGACTTATCAATTGTTGATGAGATCGAAGAAGGTGAAAATATATTTTCTCTTGCATCTTCTGCATATAACAACAACGTAACTTGCTCGTTATACATCGCCGCCATGTTGCGTCTTCTGCTTTTACTGAGTCTGCCTGACCTTCTGCACGCCAGTAGTTTCAGCTGGAAGTGTAGTCTCCAACCCAGACGCCACAACACCATTCCTCTGTTACTGATCAGCAGAATTAGTACCTAAAGGAACACTCGTCAGTAATGGTCAGCTCTTTCAGTGCCAAGTCGAATGCGGCCAATACAATACATTGCAATACAACAGAATATTGTGATTTTTTTTCTGTGATTGCATCTGCAGCTATGGATGCAGTTCATACAGCATAGCTACTACAGAACAAATAGTTTCTAAAACAGAAAAATTTCATCAATATTTCTATTGTTCAGACCATTAGAACAAGTGTAGCTTCGTTTGCAGTTACCACAAAAATGAGAACTTGGCTAATAATTTTCGAATAAAATAGCATCCGATAATTTCCGAGATTATATAAAATAAATTCTCAATTCTTGCGAGAGCTTGGTGCTACTTTATCCGGACATTATATCCTCAGAACAAATAAATTTGTATATTACCGTAACTGTAAAAAAAGTTGCAATGTTCTAATAATTTGAAACACTTTGTTTTATGATGCCAAAATCACAGTTGTTTATTCCAAAGGAAGTTTAATTTTGTACCCCGCGTATTTTGTATCATAAACTACAGTGCCACCTATATAAGAAAGAAAATTACGGTGGCAATATGGTAATGTGTTTTCGTTAAGATCAGCCAAGTACAAAAAAACTGAAACATGATTTTACAAAATAGATTACGTCATCATATTTGTACACAAAATCGGGTCACGTGGCTAATTTTGTTAACAAAATCTGTCAATGAAAACGTCGCCTTAATATCAAAACGATTAATGTGAACACGAGGTTAAAGATACAAAGACGGTGTTGGAAATTATAATTTCGTTATTTGATAAGTTACAGAACATGTCCATCGTTCCAGAAAATTGTATATCCCACTCCCTCGACAAATAAAAAAAAAGCACTCGATTACTTACTGATTAATTTTAACCATTAGATACGCAGTAAAATTTGCCAAATCTGGTGGTAAGTCCATTCAGTTTGCAACACTGCAAGTTATCATATCTCATTAATTTATTCATTATGGTTGTAAAGGCCCTTACTCAATAGAAAACCTTAGCATTTGACTTTACGTTTACTTTCCTTTGACGTAACCATGAATACACAATACAATTGTAAAGGCAAAGTTCAGACAATTGAAAATCGGTTCTGCGATCTTTGTAAAAATGTATGTCTTGTTATGTAAATCATTGTATATTATTCAGAAATGAATTTTACGCACCTGTTTTTTTTAATACGCTCAAACAACTATATTAAAATGTGTTTGCCATTTATTTTTATTTAAACGAGCTTGGTTTAGTATACCAAAATGAAAATCGCCCTACAATAAAATAATTTTAATTCCACATAACCTCTGTTACATTATCGGCCAAATGAACGGTTTGACTTTGACTGTAAGCTTCAACTTTTCGAAATAGTAAAGTCAAGAGTGCATGACTTTGTCTTTGACAGTTCCGTTGTGTTAAGTTCCATAGGAAACAAAATGTCAGAGAGCAAACGTGAAGTAAAATCTTTAAGTCAAATGTTCAAGTTTTCAATTATGTAAGGGCCTTTAAACTGACCGTGGCTTGCGTGTACAAAGAGTTATGGTGGCAATTTGGTGATGTATTTTCCTAAAAGGTTAGCAACACACAAGAAACAAAATATGAAATTACAAAATACGTCATCATTTTTGCATACAAAATCGGGCCACGTGACTATTTCTCCTAACGAAATCTGCTAATTCAAACACTGCCTTACATAAAGTTAAGAATACCAAGACCGTCTCAGAATTTATAAATTAGTTATATAACAACTTGCGGTGAATTTCCGTAGTTCCAGAAAACTATATATCACATTCCACCCACAATTTAAAAAAAAAAAAACTATTTAGAGCCTACTTACTTGGTAACTGTAAAACAATTTTTTTTTCCATTAGTTAGGAAATAAAATTTACCAGATGTGTTGGTAAATGCGTTGAGTTGGCAGTACGGCAGGTCTCGATATGTCATTAATTATGATTATACGCTTTTCACGGTAAAGTGAGCACTTTTCAAGGCCCTCCCAAGATGCATTGACCACTGATAATTACGTTTTATTGTAGCCTCAGACTTTTATATTTGAGGGTGGTGAAATGTAGGTATACAATGTGTTTATTAGCCACATACCAATATTTAAATTAAAAAGTGGTGGCAAGATAGCAATTGACTGGAAGAAAAAACTTAGCAGGGCCTTAAAAAAGTGCTCACTTTATCGTGAACAGCCTATAGTTAGGGACACCCGCAATTCGCGAAAAGATTTCACGACCAGTTGCGCCTCATAACACGTTAGCTCGGCTCCAACTTCGTGATTGGACGATCAAGGTGTTACGAGTCTTAGGTGTCTGCCCGCGAATCACAGACGTACAGTATCAGAGTAACCTAATTCTGATTGGCCAGTCGAGTGAGAAAATGTCCTCTCGCGGAGACACGTGGCCAATAGGCAAAAGGAAACTGCTGGTGAGCCCGTAGGGTATTAAATATCGCATGCGCGGAGGTCTTTTCGTGGAATTCGGGTGTTCCTACCTGCAGTATGTGAACTGACCGTGGTATGCGTATACTCGTAGCCGTCCGGGTTGGTGCTGGGGAAGAAATACCAATCAAAGTTCTCGGCTATGTTCTTGACGCTGGAGTTGTTGCTCGTCAGCAGCTGGTTCAGGATGTAGGTAGTGACGGCGGGAGAGATCCACTCTCTCGCGTGGATGCCTGACAACACAGTGGGCCTAGGTCAGAGACACCGCTGCTGGGGCGCGTACTTCGACCGTTCCACACTCAGACTGACCCATTCACATCCAGTACACACATTTCTGCACGTAGCGCATATACAATGTATTTTTGGCTGGTTCTGTACACCGCGAGACGCGATAGCCAATGATCGGGGCGATCATTGGCTGTCGCGTCTCGCATCTGACTCGTAAACGGACTGACTGGTCTAGGTTGTAGTTTCTCAAAAATATAATTTTACAAACACACAAAACTCCATTAAATAGGTTTATTTATTTCATAGCAGCCAATCTGAGCGCACCACAGAAGAATAGAAGTCCTGATATACTTCCACAACTAGGTTACTTTAAGTTCTGATATACTTCCACAACTAGTTTACCTTGAGTCCTGATGAACTTCCACAACTAGGTTACCTTGAATCCTGATGTACTCCACAACTAGGTTACCTTGAATCCTGATGTACTCCACAACTAGGTTACTTAGAACAAGTAGTTACTGCGATTGGAAGAAGTTCTGAGCCAGGGTAACTGTTTACAGAGCTAAACATGTGTGAAGTAAATATATAAACTTTGGAGACTGAAGTTTAATTAATAATCTTAAAAGAGTTTGAAATTTTTCTACACACTCAAAATATTTCATACGACTTCTATAGTGTTGTTTTTATTTTAAAAGCGAGCTACAGCTGTTGTGTTGCAATGCAGTTCAGTAGGTCTATGGAGTAGAATTTTTAGTTTGTTGATTTATTTTCGATGGAATTTGTCGCCTCACTCCCAGCAACAATCATGCCCAGTCAGATGTTAAATGCACTATCTCCAATAGAATTTTTCCGTTTCATCATTCATCGTTTTAGAGTTTCGCAGGGGCCACTGTGGGTGAGCGGTTAACCTGATCGCCTCCCAGCTACGCGGACCGTGTTCAATCACCGCCCGGGTCACCGGATTTTCACGCGTGGGAATTGTGCCGGACTATGCCGTTGGTCTGCGGGCTTTCTCAGGGATCTCCCGTTTCCCCCTACCTTTCATTCACTTTCACTTTCATCGGCTCCCAAGACCTCGCTGTTAGAGCCGCCCAAATATCTTCACTCATTCACTTAAGAGTTTCAGGGGTTCGCTATTCTGGTTAGCCGAACTTGTCTAACATTAAAGAAATTTAAGAACTGATGCTATATCCATCATGTTTGATGGTAACTGGAGCCAGCTAACTGTAACAGACAAATATGGAGGCGCTAATAACGTATCGGTGACGTCACAATTTTCCAACTTTCTTTAGCCAACTTTCTTTGGAGCAGTTTGACACAAAAATTTGACAATGTGATAGAAACGAGAAACTACTTTTCGTTATTAGCCACCAACATAACTACAGACGTACCACGCAGCACTTACAACTTAACAAATACAATTTCGAACATCTTTTTTCTCTGGCCAGTGTTGACTACCAGCGAGTCAACTGCATTTTAGCTCCGCCCACATCCAGCAGCGAACCAGCCAGTCAGCGCAGCTCATTTTGCAAGTGAATTGCTTGCAGGAATCTGGTTAACGAAGCACCAAGAGTCAGGCCCGTGGAAACCTGCGTTCTGAGCCACCAAATATGAAGCAGGCAACCGTACGAATTAGTATTTACGTTGCAATGTCGTCTGGGAACTTCAGCACGCGCTCGCTCGTACATCCCGACATGCAGTAGCAATTATGGTAAAAGTACGACTTAAGACTTAGTACTTTAAACTTCAGACTTAAAACTTAAGACGTAATACTTAATACCTAAGGCGTAAGGCCTACGAAGGGCCTAACTGCCCATGGGGGCGGGCCTACTATCATTTGCCCATACTGGCTTCACCATAAAGAGGCTCAGAAAGGTGAAATATGGGATGCACCACAACCCCACAAAATGGAAAATATACCACCCTTGTCCCTCTAACTCCTCCCGCGAGGGGAGGGGGGCACTTTGGGTCAAAAGAAGAAGGATGGGGGATCAGTGAGGTGGGGTCGACTTTCCCCCTCCCTTACGTTTGGTCAAAGCTGCCCTCAAAAACATCGTTTTTGTGCAAAAACCTCCGTTCTTGATCAATTAGTATGGACCTTACCTGCTTCGACAAACACCACAGGGTTGCCAGTCTTGTGCGACAGCTTCACTCCCAGGATGTCGCGGCCCTCGAAAGATTTGCCCAGATTGACGGTCGTCACCACGTCGGGATAGTCGGCGGCGACGGAGTTCAACCAGGCGTGGATCTGAGCAGACGGAAACACGCTCAGTGAGGAACTTAGCACTCCGGCCTGTTAACGGTTTCTTCGCACTATCTAATTCAAAACATTGAAAACTCACACCAAGAATGACGGGTTTGACTGTTTCCTAATTATATTATACATCACAGCCAGGCGTATTGAGCTGGAGTCCCAATACCCCGACGAATCTGACACGACATCCCCGACGCGACGAAATTTGAGTAGCAGCCAAAGAAAAGCAAGGTCACTGTGACGTCAACCCGACAAAATTGTGCCCCCGACAGCCCGAAAATAGTTGGTTCTATATCCACTTTCCGTCGTGTCGGGCTCGACGAAGCGCGCAAAATATGTACAACATTATAAAACAAAATTTCATGCTTATTTCCCTGTTTTAGTAAATAATAAATTAACTTGCCGCTAAAATAATATTCCGGTTTGTTTTTAAATAAATTTTTCTCTTGTATATATTAAAATATTGTCAAAAGCCAAATAATTATTCGCTTTATCGTGAGTTTTAAAAAGTAAATATTGGATTTTAATAGGATAACTTGCCGTTTTAGTTTTTTCCAACAACACTTGTCGGGCAGGTTTCGTCGTGGTATTGTGAATACTGAATACAATATAATGTGAAATTCCGTCGAGCTCTGGCGTAGTGTCGGTGTGTCGTATCGTGTTCGTCAGGTTATTGCGACTCCAGCTTTTTACTTGCGTTAACATAAATGGATATAAAAGTATAATTTCATAGCCAACTTCCCGTGGCGCAGTCGGCTTGTGTGCCACCGATCTGGGGTGCGGGAGGCTCTGGGTTCGAACCCCGGCCAAGGCCTGGGTGCCAATTTTAGTCAGGTTATAAGTTAGTCTGTAAGCCGGCTTACAGACTTGCCAAGCTTTCCAGCATAAAACCGGGGGACGTTAAAAGCCTTTTTTCAATATAATATATTATTATTAGTTAAATTAAAAATCTTACTTTTATTTAAAATTTATATTATTTGATTCATAAATAATATGAATAAAAACGGTGAGAAGATAGTTGTGTTGATAATGCCTGGTAAGAAATAGTTCTTATGCAAAATATTGTTACCCTGAGTGCGCATGAATACGGTGCATTGCCCCTTTGGTGTAATTTTCTAGACTCGGTTAAACTTTTTGTATGATATGGAGAAATATTCTGGAAGTGTAACTTCAGCAGGGCTTCAGAATAGTTGGAAGTGTAACTTCAGCAGGGCTTCAGAATAGTTGGAAGTGTAACTTCAGCAGGGCTTCAGAATAGTTGGAAGTGTAACTTCAGCAGGGCTTCAGAATAGTTGGAAGTGTAACTTCAGCAGGTCTTCAGAATAGTTGGAAGTGTAACTTCAGCAGGGCTTCAGAATAGTTGGAAGTAACTGGGAATGGACTACATGTAGGGGCACCATAATTCCGCGAAAATATTTCCGCGCGTACTAGATTTCAATAACCTACAGGCATTTCAGTAGTTATCCTGTGCTTATTGGCAGCATGTCTTTGTGACAAGTCATTTTCTTACTGGACTGACCAATCATAATTGGGCATCTCCGATAGTGTAGGCCTGTGATTCGCGGGCAGACATCTGAGACGCGTTACACGGTAACTGTCCAATCACGAAAGTGGATCTGAGCTAAAGTGCTATGAAATACAACTGCTCTTGAAATCTTTTCGCGAAATTCAGGTCTCCCTAACTATACATGTGTGCTATTTCGAAATATCAAAACGGGTTGCCAGTGTGGGACCAGCGGGGCGAAAGTAACCTATAGGGGTTTACGTGTTTATTAAATGTCTTCAGTCACAAAGCACGTAAGATAAAGAGACGAAGCTCGCTGCTATTTCGGTGGGTCGTTATTTTCCTCTATGTTTGGGCTACTAGGTAAAATTTGCTGCCAACCGTACAACTCTTAAACATAATTATTTTAATTTTCAGATAGACGGTTTTGTTACTGCTAATAACAATTTAGTAAAAATGTTATAATTAAATACTGTATTTACAAACGGTAACATGGAACTAAATGCTTGTTTAGCAATTGATGGTAGAGAATACGTAGGTTGGCTACTCTGTTAACTGCACAATCGTTTATTAAAATGCTAATTGTAATTATTTATTTCTTTTAAAAAAGGCATTGTCGCTCATATCAATAACTCTTGTACCATTTATTCTTAGGCAATCAGCATTTGAAAATTCAATAAAGCTCAATTCCAATTCCTGCAATTGGTTGCAAACATCAACTCCGCCTTCTCCAGCAACGAACATTATAACAGAAACGAAACAAGTGAACAACACAACGATCAGGCGCTGACAGTGCATGTCTACATACAAATTATATATTTTGTGAATTATGATGAGAATAATTAAACTTACTTTACTTGTGACTTAAGTATATTTAAAAATTGAATTATATTAATTACAAAATATACAGTTTTCTTTATTAAAGAGCATTATTTTAATTTTCAACAGTTGGCGAAGTCATCTGCCCTATAATTGAGTGGCCCACGAAATCCCTATAGAGTTCCAACCCCCTGTCTTCAGTCGTACCACATTTCCCGAGATCGCTACAAGAAGTTGTTATCTAACATTTTTATACCCTGAGATTTACTGGTAAATTAAACTCTGTAGACTAAAAAAACACAAAAAAACGCAAACTATTATTAGTTTACTCCTTCTTGCAGCATGGTTCTTCTGTTCAAAGGTCGCAAAGTCTTATTTTGTTTGGAAGTGATATCGTGACATGTAGTTGAGACTCGCCTACGCTATCCTTCAGCTCGGCCGTTACGGGTGTTCAAGAGGCAGAAATGATTTTCTGTATTTGTAAGGTATTTTATACTTCTGTTTTATTGCATCCAATAGCACATTGATGGCAGCATCAAAAACCATTAAAAATAAAGCTACAGAGATTATTGATGTAAAACACAGGCATTTCTAATTTATGTGTATTGGCATAAACCATTAAAAGTTTTCAATAGTTATAATGTTTGGCTACAGATTAAATTAGTTATTAATGTCGTAAGAAAAAGATTAAAAACGAATAATGGAATTTCTTTCAATGGTTCGACTATAATTTTATTTTAAGTTTTACAAAAAAAAATTGAAATCCAAGACAGTTAGAAGTTAAACTCGAATCGCAGGAGGGCGAACAAAATGCCACACATCAAAAAAATTTCTTCGTGGCGTTTCTGAATCTTCAAAAACACTTTCGCTGAAATCAAACACTGGCCTCATTTATAACTTTTAGAATTTGTTTTGCACAAGTTATAATGTCAAATTCTACAAAAAAAAAAAAAGTACGGGAGAGTTATTTAAATAGTGATTTGGCATTTTTATCAAACAGTTATTTTTATTGTATCGTAAGACTGCAAAATATTTTTAGAATGCATAAAGAAACTTTAGGTTCTTGAAGAGTCTTAAAACTTTGGCCTTAAAACTTGGGCCTTATGTGTTGCACAAGAACCGGATACTACGTCACGGACAGCCAAGTGTCCAACAACCCGCCTGCCGCCAGAGCTGACCGGGTTCGAATCCCAGAGCGGTCACCCACATTTCCACATGTGAGAAACGTGACTGACGTTGGCATCGGTGGACGGATTTTCTCCGGGTGCTCCCCTACTTTCCCCAATCCTTGTATTCCACCGCTGTTCAATCTTCACCTCAGTTCACCCTCGCCAGTATCTCGTTGCTAAGCGCCGACATAAATATATCTACGTACATTTGTAAAACACCGATTAACACGTCAAGAAACCAGCACGGACAAGAGTTCCCTGCTTAAATGCCCTGCCATTAGAAGCGCAGTTGCCAGATAATCCAAATTACCTCTCTCCCCTCTTCGCCAATCAAGGAACGGGTTGCCCTGTCTTTGCCCCGACTGCCTGTAAGTTACTCAAGCCCATGGCATGCCGGTAAATTACCGCTGAAATTTTATCATCGCCAGTTAATAACCCATATTCGTATCACGTTTCATATGTTGATCTAATTTAATTATTCACAGGCCTGCGATGTAAAAATTTTTTTTATAATTTTATCCCTTTCATGTATATTTTTCTTGTGCTGAATTCGGAAATGGTATTCGAGTTCTCATGTCACGTAAGATTTTTCCACAAAATGAGGTTATGTAACCGACTAATGTATGCTGCACATTTTTCATTTTTAAGGAAATTCTTTACTTCATACCTACTCATTTGGAAAAAAAAAATCTCGAATATTTGTTTAAGGTTACTTCTGTGGGACTCTTCACAGTGGAAATACAAAGACTGCGCACAGGCGGAACTCCACACCTGCTCCTTCGTGAACAAGAGGGAAAGGGACTATAAGGCTATTAAATGAAATTAATGAGTAAATTTGAGCAGTTTAGAAATATTTTAATAAATATAGATTTACAATTTGTTCAATTATACACACCCGCATAATTTATCAACAACAGTGAAGCCTTCAGCACAAATGCAGATTGCAAAAATTTGGTAAGTGATAGAGAAAAACTGGGGCCAGTTTAGGATTCAGCATCCTTAAAATATGTCAGGATAGCATCAAATGTGAAAAAAGTTTTTAATGTTTTAAATTTTGCAGGCTTGTGCTATAAGCCCACATGACAGCTGGGCCTAAGATACCTGCAATTCTAATTGACAGGAGAAGCACGTCTCCTATTTTATCAGCGATCAGCGGCCTAGGTCTGTAGCGTGTATGGGGGGCGAGAAACAAATTAAGTCGGGACGATACGCGATGGCGAGGGAAACGGGAAAACGCCGAGAAAACCCTCTTGCCAACAGCAACCCACATTTCACGTCTCCGGCCGAGAATCGAAACCGTGATAGTAGGTTGCCGTGCTACCCACCCGACACCCATGGCCCCACAATTTCAATACAGTGGGTATAAGACTGGACAAAGGAGAACACGTAAATGATTGATATGACTTTTATAAACGAAAAATTCCCAAAAACGTGTTCCGAGTGTATAAAAGCTGTTCACGTTAAAGTGAGCACTTTAGAAATGAACCTTAGAAAATAGTCTCTGCCCCTGCATGCATATATTTTAATGGGCACACCGAGTGACATTCGGCCAGCAAAGTTGGTAACGATGGATAGAAAGTAGTTCCATATCATAACGTCGAATGAAAAGTGTTAGCTAACCATTAATGATAACTTAAATTATTTATTTCGCTTTCTGTTTTTTTAATGCATCGAGGTGAAAAAATTAGCAGATTTGTAAAGTATTTACTTTCTTAATAATTCCAGAGTTTCATTTGACCGACGCATGAATATAGTGACGAGGCCCATGACAGTGTTAATTTTACATAAGGCGGAGGAATGCACAACGTGTATACAAGTAGATCGTAAGCAGGGCTTTCAAAAGTGCTCATTTTACAGTGAACAGCCTACATATATTTTTCCCTTTGTTGTCGGGAAAATTTGCCTGATTGTTTTACAGACACCTGTATACAAAACAGACTACAGGTAGACTGATTTTCGATTTCTGCGCAGGTCAAACATTGGCTCACAAATCTCGTGTTCAGAATGTGATGTAAATGTTTGTTTACAGCAAGCGATACCCATTTGAAAAGGCCTATATCCAGACATGGGTTCTAACTTGTAAACAAGTTAAACGTTAGGTTAAAAGGTTTATTGTTAGCAATATTTTAACTTCTAGTCTTAGACGTAGTAACTAGTAACATAACTAAACACTATTACTATTTTTTTTCGCAGAAAGTAAGTTAATTTAGACTTATTTCTAAGTTAAGTTAAATGTTAATGTTATGCTTAAACTTTAATTCCATGTTGTTTTTGTAAGTATATAAGAGATCATAACGTATTCTAACGCACGTTATCAATAACTAAAACCTCAGTCCAAGTTTTCCTTTTGTACCAGTAAAAGAGTGAAATTAACCCAACACATTTTGGTTTGATGTAAATTTCTCTTCGCTTAAGTATTTAAAAAATGTTTCTTTTTTTTCTCTGAAACAAGTGTTTATTTCTTTTGCTAAAATAGTGAAAGTTGCTCGCAATAAAAATTGGTTCGTTAACTTTTACTCAGTTACTTTTTCCAGACACAAACTTTTAACTTAACGTAGTTAAAGTTACAATAACTTAAATTAAATTACAGTTAGTTTTAAAATCTAACTTACCCACGTCTGAATCCCAGTTACACAGAACTAACATTTCTAAACAACATTTGTGTAAACAGTGTGTTAAACTTAGGACTAACCATAGAGGGGCTCCTTCTTGCAGGGACGAAATTGTGGCACAGTCTAAGGTAAAGGCCATTTAGAACGATCAAATATTTATTGAATTCTATTTATTAATCTAAAAATTAACTTAATTTGCCTTTCAACGAATTGCATTCAATAAGCTTTCATCTCTCCACATGAAAATTTATTAAAAACTTTTTAACGAAACCAATTTAATAAATACCAAAAGTATATTTTTAGAGGCATACGCGACTCGTGTACGACACTAAAATAAATGGTTAAACCACAACAAATAGTCTTCATATTAATGTACATGTTATTTTTTTTTATATTTGTCCCTATTTTGTTACAACTTTAAATGTCGGCGCAGAAATCTATTATTATGATATTACTTACATTAATATTGTCATAAATCTGTGATCGGCGATTGCAGTTTTGGGTTCAAGAGAATTTCGAAGGTGTTCAAAGCGACAATTGTAAAGGAAAACGAGACATTTAAGAAATTTAAAGAGAAAATAGCCGCGATTATCGTTCGTATGACGCCATAAAGAATGCAATAAATTTAATTCAATAGAAATTTGAGGAAAAATTTGACCGAAAGGGCATTAAGTCTGTTTCGTCTCACCGTACTCCAGCAACTTACAGTTAAAATTCCCGCTGCTATATTTGTGGAGCATGCGCTTATAGTCAACAAATAGTATCACTACCATGTTGTCAAAACCAAGTGGTTTGAATAGTTCTTGGGGCAAAAATAAAAGCAGTTGAGTGCTGGGCTTGTAAGTTGGTGACTGCGCGGCAGGCATGGGTACTCTACTCTATTCCGCATGCCTTACGCGTGTAGCGGAAAGAGTACGGTTTCACGCAAGCTGTACTTTAATACACTTCATACACACCTGCATTTCTCCTTTGGTTATCGTATTGTATTGTAAAGGGCTTTTAAACATCCTCCGATTTTATGCTTGAAAGCTTAGCAGGGGACCGCTTACTGACTAACTTATAACCTAAGTTAATTTAACACCCATGCCTTGCCCGGGACTCAAAACCCAGAGTCTCCCGAACCCCCGGATTTGTGGCGCACCAACCGACTGCGCCACGGGAGATCGGCCTTTGGTTATTGACCGCATGTCTTTATGAGAAGGAATTTTTTTTTTGGTCAGTCAGCATAAGGTTACTCCGGTATTGAGCATCGAATCGTGAAAGTGGATCTGAGATCAAGTGTTTTGAAAAAGCAACCAGTCTGGTAGTATTTTCGAGGGAAAGAATCACGTGTCTCTGCCCACACGGTGCAGTTTTCGTGAACTGGGATTGTACCTGTTCGAGGCGGTGGTAGCGATCCCAGCCGAAGTCCGTTGCTCGGTTCTCGTCGCTTGGCTGCTCGTTGTCGATCAGCCTGTCCAGGACACAAACATCGTGTAGTAGTTAGATTTGGTATGTTCTGGGCCAGTGATCAGGGGAGGGATCCAGTGCATCCGGCCGCCATCTTGGATGGCGTCCTTGACCTCGACTTAAAAGTCATATCTGTGGTGCACAATAGTGACGTCATCTAAAATTGAATAGCGCAGCCATTTACCACGCCGGAAACATCTTTTTGGAGAGTTCTGTGAACAGAGTTGTCTAAAGACTGTTCACGATAAAGTGAGCACTATTGAAATCAACTTTAGAAAAAAGTCACTACCCCTACCTACATACATTTTCAAGAGAGTAATGAGTGACATGTGCCCAGTAAAGTTGGTAACGATGGAGCGGAAAATAGTTCTACTTAATGTCGAATAAAAACAGTTAGGTATCTATTTGCGATAACTTACACTATTTCTCTCGCCTTTTTTTAATGCACCGAGGTGTAAAAATAAGCAGATTTCTGCTGTTTACTTTCCTAATAATTTCACAGTTTCACTTCACCGACACATGAATAAAGTGATGAGGCTTATGGCAATGTTAATTTTACATAAGGTAGAATAATACACAATGTGTATGCAAGTAGATCTTAAGTAAGGCCTATCAAAAGTGCTCCTTTCACCGTGAACAGCCTTTAGCAAGCATACCTGTTAAATAAGTGTGTTACGGCAGTTATTGACCTACTTTCTGAAGGGAAAGATAGGCTTATACAATTATCTGAATGTCTGTCTGGGATAGATGTCTCCCCCCCCCTTCTATTAACTTTAAAATCCTATAATCGAAGGTCAGGAACCACGGTCCACGCAAATAATTTAGTGAGTGCATCCGAATTTCGTAGTTTTCGATTACGCCAGGTACTTATTTTCAAAATGGGAGGATTTTTAAATTTAGGATTCTATCTTGTATCTCGGGAATCATGAAACCGATATAAACCAAATTTGGCAAGTTGATAGTACATAATGTAAGAATTGAATTTAGTAAACGATAATGTTATTAATCGGCCATTATGAAAAATAGTGCAACATGAAAATATCAAGCTTATTCGTTATATCTCGGGAACTACTGAACCTATTCATGTCAAATTTGACATATAAGTAAACCTAATATAGGTCATGTTAATACTTGCAATTTAATTTGATGAGACACTTACTTTCAAAATGGTGGCCATATAAAACATTTTAGGGTTCATGTGCTATATCTATTATAATATATGTCCAATTTCAACCAAACTTGTTATACTGAAAGTATATATTACAAATATCAGATTTGTCAGTGTATAACATCTTTTGTCCGCCATTTTTAAGACAGCAACACATTAAAAATAAAGTTTTTATGTCATATCTCGGTAACAATCAACCGATTGTTACTCAATTTGGCAGCCAAGTAATACTGCAGTAGGCTATGTAAACTGACATTTTTCAACTTAGCATTGTATACTGGCAGTATAATTTACAACAATCAAATGTGTATCCACATAGCCTCTTTTGCCCATTTTGTATGATGATACTACATAAATGAATCAAGTTTTGTAACATCTTAGGTAACAATCAACTAATCCCAACCTAATATGACAAACAAGTATTACTATGATAGGACATGTGAACAGACATGTTTAACGTGGGCCTGGCTTATTTTCAAAATTTCGGTTATATAAATATTTAAATTTAGTATTTAGAACGTGCCATTACATAGCTGTTTTGTTCTCTAATAATAAGGATAGCACCACATGAGAAAGTGAGTTTTTATGCCATACATCGGGGACCATTCACCCAATTCCCACCCAATTTCGCAACCACGTAGTACTACAGTAGGCCATATAAACGAACAACTTTTTGGAGGGTTAGTATCTGGTGATAAAATGTAACATTTATGCCATATCTCGGAAAGCAACCAATTACCACGAAACCACGAAATTTTTCACATAAGTAGTACTACAGTAGGTCGCGTAAAGTTACATTTGTTTAATGGGTTAAATATTTTTTTTATGACAGCAATATAAATGGTATAAATACGTTTTTCGTATCTATTAAATAATTTGACAAAAATTCAATAAAACTTTGTATGCTGACAGTAAATATTACAAACATCAGACATATCTATAGGTTACAGAAGTTGGTTTTAGGCCATTTTGTACAATAGTGACAAAAGAGAAAATATCACTTTTATGCCATATCACGGGAACCAGTAGCTATATTTCCATTAAATTCTGCACACAATTAATGCTACTGTGGGCCATGTTTTAAGTGACTTGCATGGTTTAAGGTGATATTTCTCATTTTTTTCAATTTGCGTTAGCTGAGAAAGGTTTCGAAAAGTGCCCCCTTAATTCATTTGTTAGTTGTCAAATCATTATAATTTTCAAAATATAACACTCAAATTCCGACACAAGAGTGTTATAGGCAGGTTCAAAGTGTTTTATTAGAGTCTAAGCGCAGCATACTGCATTTGTGTTACAAGCTACGAAAGGAACAAAAACAACTTTTCCTCTCCAGTTTATGGTTTAAACTATTTGTTAGATGAATGTTAACAGTAACGCTTGAATGAACAAAAATATATTTACGACAAGTCTGACCCCTATTTTCAACAAAATTCAGAGTGCCAATACTCGCTCACCTGTTTATAAATTGTACTCATACTAAATCAGTATGTTCTGCACACCATACAGATTGTATTAAATGCAATTTGATTGGGATATATATATATATATATATATATATATATATATATATATATATATATATATATATATATATATATATATATATAGGAGTAAAGCCTAGCATGCTGCGGAATTCGAGAAATTAGGATTTTTGAGTGTTATATTTTGAAAACCATAATGATTTGACAACTAATAACAGCATGAAGGGGGCACTCTTCGAAAGCTCTTTCAGATATATTAAAAATAAAGTGGAATATCGCCTTAAGTGACTCACACACTTGTTTTCAAATGGATGTTCCTTTCAGCTCCGTAATGCAGTTGGTTCCCGCCGTCTTACAGTACGAGGTGTTCTGGGTTCGAGTCTCGGGTAAGATACAATGTATTTGTAATTGTCTTACTAGTAGACTATTGCATTTATTTCTGATTTCGTCTTCAATGATATTGCTGTCAACGAGACGTCGACCCATCTACAATCTAAGATTTTAAGAAGTTCATTAAAATTATTTGCAGCCATACAGAGGAAAGTAATATCACTAACTTCTTGGCACAGGCTGTTCACGGTAAAGTGAGCTCTTTTGACGCCTAATCTACTTTTCTTTTCAGCCATGTTTTATTTTTTAACCACCTTTTTAAATAATTATTGCTATCTAAGTAATAAACAGTGTGTATATTCCACCGCACTCGGAAGTTGACAACTTAATAATATAATAAAATATATTTATTGACTATTATTCCAAACAAGAGGGCTTTCGAGAATGCTCACTTTACCGTGGATAGTCTATATTAGTGTGCAGACAGCGATTTGTGCCCGAGGCTACTGCGGGGTGTGATCGGGGTGTTCCTAGACGAGTATTGCGGTGTTTGATATTTGCCCAGGCGTCACAACAGAAATGGAGGAGTTTGATTAACACAGTTCAGGGGGGAAAAAAACTCTAGATTTCGAGGATAATTTATGAATTTTTTATGTGATAATAATGGTGACACGAAATCATTTGAGAGATAAAATTCGTGATGTTCTTTAGTGTACGTATGTGAATTGCAACTTAAAATTCAAATATAAAAATATTTATTGCAAAGGCGGGCATCAGCTTAAGTGTTTCTTGAAACCACAGTTTCTTTGCAATGCGATACTTGATTCACCTGCAGTAAGGGGCTTATTTATGGTTATTCTCACTTTAAATGTTGTATGAAAATTGACAACTGAATCAAAGGCAAGCGAAGCAACAGATTTCCAAGAAACATTCCTCGCGGCAGCCGGACGCCACGAACAGCTCAGCTCATCAGCCGAGCTCCCGTGGCGCAGTCGGATGGTGCACCTCCGATCTGCGGTGCGGGAGGTTCTCGTTTCGATTCCTAGGTAAGGCATGGATCTTACTGTAAGTTAGGTCATAAATTAATTTATAAACCGTCCCCTGATAAGCCTTCAGGCATAACACTGTGGGACGTTAATAAGCCATTTATAACTCCAGGGGCCCGTTTCACCAACACATCTTAAAATTTAAGCGCTACTTAAACACTGAATAAGCTGTGCCTAGCGCCTTGTACCGTTTCACCGACTTTAAGCTCTTCTTAAAGTGTTCTAAGCAGCTCTTAGTTGAGGCAGCCAAAATCGGATGCCTGACTCTTTAAGCTCTGCTTAAATGAGTGAAAAAAATTAAAAGGAAAATGGCTGCTACTGAAAAAGTTGTATGTAGATAACCCAAAATGTGTTATAAAGTTTTCAGTTTTATAAATTTAAAATTTCTTATAAATAAAAATAATAAATTAATAGGTATCAAGGTTATTGAGCCTGGGTGCAAGTCCTTATTTGCTGAAATTACCTATGACGATGGTCGAAAACAAAACTCGTGGAAGGTACATATTTGTTTATGTGCTTTTCCTACGTATTTTCAAGATACAAAACCAATGTATCCAGAGAAGATGGATTGTAAAGGCAGGTAGCTGATTGATAATATATGATTCTCTTGAGTACGCACGAGCTACGAAAATATTTGAAATTAATGGAAAATATGTTTGCCTTCACTATAGTGCATAATTTTTACAGCTAATGTGTGTCTGCATTATGCCTGAATGTACGATATGTAAATAATATGATTACTTTGATTGAATTTGAGACTGGACATAATATAATGCATGGTTTTACTACACATGACAAATTTGCAGTACAAGTTTTGCACACATTCGACTTTGTTTTGAATTAGAAAATCTAACAAAAGCCCAATTAAACATGTATAGGAATGACTGGCGATAATCATAATTAATGTTACTATCGACAAACTATCACAGTTCCAGAAAGTTCAATTCTTGTTAGTGATGAAAGCCAACATTTAACCATCCTATCCTCAATGGGGAGATGTATTTTTTTCGCAGTGTAATTACTTGAAATATTATCGACAAGACATTTCATTGCGTATCTTTAAAACATAGCAGTAATGTGCGTAGATATAAAACAGTTCTATCAAGTAGAAAAATTTGGGATGGTTTTGCAGTAAACCTAGGCCCAGCCCAAGCCTATATAGATCGTTGTAACTTTTGGTGCGAAAAATCACACTTGGCACTGATGATTAATAAAAACGAGATCACAAAACATCACAGAATTGCAACACAACACTTCCAAAAAAATACCTTCGAAAAATTAAAAATTTATCTATTCACGTACGGAATTTTGACATAAATAAATTTCGGTACACGTAGTTAGTTGAACAAATCGAATACACATATACTTTTCGCATCTGCAGTGACAACTACAATTGATTCTTAACATTAGCCAAGCAAACGATAAAGCTTTAATTGTTTATTATAAAACAAATATTTTGTTAGTATTCGTTATCTCTAACAAAATTAAACACAACATTTTAGGGGGGGTGGTTTTTCCCCCTTTCTTTGAAATAATTCTCATTGGTTCGTTTAGTCACATGACCACAACACACCACTACCAACATGAGAATATTTGCAACTTGTTTCTTTGAGCAACGACCAGCTAAGACGCACTTATAAAACTAAGTTTTACAATGAT
This sequence comes from Dryococelus australis, assembly GCA_029891345.1. Lineage (NCBI taxonomy): Eukaryota > Metazoa > Arthropoda > Insecta > Phasmatodea > Phasmatidae > Dryococelus > Dryococelus australis. Next base: position 77,511,148 of record CM057007.1, on the reverse strand, counting down.
GAAACACCTCAACATCCTTAAGCGCCACTTAATCTTAAGCCTCACTTTGCTGAAACCTAGTTTATTCCTTGTTGTTTAAACCGGCGACAGATTTCAACAGCTAATCAGAGTTATAGTCGGACATATTAACTTCATCCTGTTTTGAGCTTCGTACGGAAAATCATATACATTTAAAATTCCTGTAGTTCCTTCAGTTAGATTTTGAAAATTAATTTGTTGCCATTGTCATACTTCCTTCATTCTATTATTCCATTTGAAAACGACAAAATACGCAATAAGTAGGGACAGGAAAATTTCGCGTCTTAAAGGATTTGTAGGCTAGACTCCACGGTCCTATGTATTTTCAAGCCTCAGCCTTCTGTTCATTGGCTGCTGCTCCAGTGTGCAGCCAGTTGTATCTCAGACTAAGTGGCAGGGGATTCGGTTCTTGTTCCCGTGTAGGCCTGTTATTGGCCCAGAGCTCACCTGGGCGTGTCTAATGAACTGTGGTCCAATTGCAAACGTAACAGAAATGTACATGTGTTTGAAGTCTAGCTTGCCCTAAAATTAATGCGCCAGTCCCTAGTAATATGCTAAAGATGTGCCTAATAACTTTCAACTCTTGGATGCCCTTAGTGAGAGAGAGACATAGAGATCGTTTGCCTTTTGTCGGAGTATTACGTTAGGTCACAACAGCTCACAAAATTATACCTGAAAGTGATGATAATTCTCTATGGTTGAATGAAATCATCTCAAATATTAAAACTTCAAAATTGTCCCTGTGAGTTCCTTCCAACCCACATTTATCTTGCCACTTTTAAATTTTAATTAGTCAATGGTCGTCTGGCCTATTCCCTCTAACCGCTAAATTCACAGTAAAGTAGTTACTTGTACTTCGAGATGAAGGAAAATCGCGATAATTTTCTTGAGCCAACATATCTTCTATAGCACTCTAACTAGTTTATTCTTTCATGATTGGATGGGCATTGTTTTGACGCGGCTACACTGTTGGAGACCAATGGCGAACGTTCTGCCTCATAGTATCAGAATCCTCATTGGCCCAGTGAAATGGGATAGTAGCTTCACACATGCATGGCCGCCAATAAAGAAATAAAACTGCCGGGCATGCGAACAGTACGTTGAATCCTAGCAAACTGTCAACTTTTCCCGCGATAAACCATCATCTCTACTTGAATTTTTATCATTAACAAACTGTTCATTAATAGCTCAAAACAAGGTTGATATTAAATACAAAATAAATTACAGAATTTTCACGCGATAATTTATAGCTGCCAAACTTTTCCCCATGGTGTAGGTTCACAATCGTGATTAATAATGAAATGACACTCTTATCAACGCCGCTAATTACTTATCGAATATCAAGCTCTGGGTAATACTTCTTCAGTGAGCCCTGATAAGCTGCGACCACTAAATCACCCAAGACTTTCCGCCGGATATTGTTATCTCCCGTTTGATGTGTATAATCTTCTTGATTGAACCTGTGACAAGCTGCTTATATTTTACAATTTACGTGGCGTGTTTACGTCATCGATAACCATGTGGTAAGGCGGTTTTAATCCCTGTTCATACACATACTTTGTGGCCTAACCCGAAGAGCTTCGAGTTACAACCGCGGTCGCATCTAAACGGCTTGGAATCAACCCATAACTTTTCTTTAATTTTTCGCTGATAAAAATGTTTACAATCATTTAACGATAAACATAACTCGGGATGTGCCTATAGAGCACAAACGCAAACGATTGACGTTCATTTAAGAATAAATATCAATCCAAGTAAAGAGTAAAAAAAAAAAAATCTTCGGCATTATTGTCTCGTCTCCTCTCTCGTCATTGCCCGAGGAACTGTAAACATTTTCATTGAATGGCAAAACAAAAGTGTGCGACTCTGGCACTCCCCTCGAAGTCCCAACTCAGTATCTACATAAAAATACATTTACCTTGTTAAAAATGTATCACTAAATATTTTATGCAAATCACCTGTGACGAGTTTCGTAACATGGTTGGATCGAAGTTCTAGTTTCGAACGACGCAGCCAATTATAATTTCAACGACGACTAGCCACAGCTCCGGTTATTTTCACCCACAATAGAATAACTTTCAGAAACACCCGCGCGTAGCCGTGAAAGTGCGTAGCCATGAAAGTACATAAATTATTATTATGGTTAATGTCAGATAACTCGAATAATATTTCATTCTTCCCAGAGATAGTGTTATCAGCTCTAATATGATGAGTAGAAATTCCTGCACAAACTTAACAATATAACATATTACAAGTGTTTCAGATTTCCCCGAATTTCAAGCGATATCGTGAAATACTCGCTATGTTTTCTTTCCGCTTCAGAATTAAACCCAAGTTTCCTTTAAAAAATAATTTAAAAATATAAATAAATAAAAAAATTCAAATTGCATAACTGGTTTTATGTTAACGAAAGTGTAATTGCACGTGAAATCAGTGGAGGAAAATGTCGCTTATTAAGTAACACAAAAAGGGGATGTATTTATCACAAGTAACCTCGAAAATACATAGAATAATAAATTACAACAGTGATGTCAGCTGAGTATGAACGAAACTTTTAGACATGAGACAAAGAAGCACTTAAAATAATTCACTTTAATTTGCCATATATCTGTGTATTTATTTTGTAATGCTTTTTTTTTTTATGTGTATCGCTTAACATCACCATTCATGTTAAGATTCTAGTGTATTACCGACATGTGTAGTGTAGGCCAGGCAGATGTTCAGGCAGGCAAATTTTTGAAGACGACAATTTAATAAAAGACTCGAAAATACTGAATTAAACTGGGATACTAAGGCATTTATAAGAAATTGTTTTAATGACTTAGCAATGTTATTTTAAAAACTAATTTTGAAGGTTATATACTGAAGTTTTTAACATTTGTACTCACTTAGCACATTACATAGAATGTTTTATAATTCATATTATTACACACTTATGTAGGTTGTAGAGGGTATATAGTAAATAAGTATTTGATTAACCCATGTCCGTAAACGTACTTTCGACGCTACACGAATGACATGCATAAGGAACTTTAGGGTTGCCACATTTATTTCATTGGGATATTCCCTGACATTTCCCTGATTTTCTTTTAAAAAAAGATTTTTTTTTTCCCTGATCATTTTATATTATATTTCTGTAAGTATTGGCACTTTTGCATTATAACATACTTTTATACCAAAATACTTCTCTTATCTTACAAAATTGCTCACCACATAGATTGCAAAGAAAAATGCTTAAGCATTTAGTCCACGATCATTAAAACAGTTTTATATGATTCTGGCAGCGGTGCAAGATTGATGACAGAACTGTGAAATATTCTATGCATATCACAGAATTCCCTGACATTTAGCTAACTTGTTTGAAATCCCCTGACATTTCCCTGGCAGTTTTATAACTCTCTGACATTTTCCTGTGTTCCAGGTTTTCCAGACCTGCGGCAACGAGCTCCGACCTGTGTAACGTTCGTTGCACACACTACATCTCCGAATCATGTTCGCATACATATGCTCAATAATTCAAGGTGTATGTTGAATCTGTTCTGCAACAGCCACATATCATGCAAACAGATCTTGCTGTGATGCTGAAGGGGTCTAGTAGAAAAGAGAAAAAGTCGAGATTTTCATTCCGGCGATCGTGGCCAAGAAATAGGTCCACCGCGACCTATCCAACTTTCCCCAAACGTTCGGTCGAGATAATGTCGGACGGCACGTGAAAAGTGTTCCGGCGCACCATCATGTTGGAACTACATTTGCTCACGAATGTTTAACGGCACATCTTCCAAGAACTCCGCCAGTACTGCTTGCAGGAATGCCAAGTACGTGGGACCCGTACGGAAGAATATACAGCCAAATCACACGATCGTCTATGACACATGACCATAAATTGATGCCGAACAGTTGATAAAATCCATGGGAATGTGTAGCACGAGGATTTTCTTCATCCCGTATGTTGCTGTTTTGGCAGTTTAAAGCATCTTTCCAGATTAAATACGCTTCATCGGTGAAAATAATGCACCACGGAAACTCGTACAAATACGTATAATGGTGTAAGAAAATCGGCCGGGCTCCATCACGTGTACCCTCTAGGGGTGATGAAGATGTTGCTGTACATGCAGAACACGCCAGACACTATAATGAGGCACATTCACGGCTCGTACAATACCTCGAGTTCTCGTCTACGGGTTCTCTTCGACTCGACGAGGTACCCCGTGGAGCACCGCCTCATTTGGACCTGTTACCTTTGAAGACGCCTGTTTCCCGCAGTCGTTCTTCTAGTCTGGCGAGAATGTACGTGATGGAGTGACGCGATGCGGGGAACACTCCGGATCCATGGCGTTGTGCAGCTCTACCATTATGTCGGACTTCGCCATGCATTAACATGTCTGTGTTCTTAGCGATCGTGTATTCGGCCATCCTGCGCCATACCGCAGTCGTTCTTCTAGTCTGGCGAGAATGTACGTGATGGAGTGACGCGACGCGGGGAACACTCCGGATCCATGGCGTTGTGCAACTCTACCATTACGTCGGACTTCGCCATGCATTAACAACATGTCTGTGTTCTCAGCGATCGTGTATTCGGCCATCCTGCGCCATACCGCAGTCATCGACAACTGAATGGCAAGTTTATTGGCGGTCGAAGTAGTACGTCAGATTGTGAACAGACACTGGAATCAGTTGACCTCAGACATCACTTCACCAGTTGTCATCGTGGATTGCGCAAGTTTTGAAATATTGCTTCGTGTCATCCTCGTAGCACCGCAACTGTACATGCAAACTAGATGCCATAACTGCTAGAAGTGCGTGATAGGAATCATGAAACATTCTGGCTACGACATTCCCTCCCTTTGTTTAAAAAGCGGGTGAATATTAATTTGTAAATGCTCATAACTCATAAATCGTGCATTGTCTTCCAGATACAGTTGTGACAATATTCTAATTCCCGAAGATCCCGAAAATTAAAAATTGCCATACAAATTAGAATCTCAACAAGCTTCAAATGTATCCAAATGTCCCGGCGCATACATAAAGAAGAAAATGCTCAGCGGAGTGTTTGAACTAATAGAGAAAATAAGTACCTTTGCAAGTTTACTTATTTAAGAAACACTGATGTGTTTGTTAATTCTCACAGAGATCCGTGTACCAATAATGCACTATTACGAGTCCGCAGCCCTCCCAGGTACAGAGTTTAATTTTATTACAGGCATTTTAACTACAATAATACCTCAAAATTTATAAACTAAATCTCATTGCAGAATTGCCGACTGTAGTTGGAAAGAAAAGTACAGAGAGTCTGTGGTGTCAACGTTTGATATAGCAATTCACGGCCTTTCCCGGCACTAGTGAATGTAAATGATGGAATTGTGAAAAATGAGACTTTCATACAATTTTATTTCCAAAAATTGTTAACTACTTGAGTTGAAAAAAAAATTAGAGCACAATTTACTTGAACGTAAATTTGATAGTAAACATATATGAACACCCCCTCGCCATTCATAAATAGACGTAGGGATACCGCGTTATTATCGTAAAGGACTTTCAAAGTCTGACAGCTGAGATCATGTTTCGCATGGTGGATATGGATAATCATGGACAAATTACCCAGCAAAAAATCGGGGCGTGGCTATGTCGGGTACACCCGGCTGTGAGTGTTATGAACATGTTTGTGTTAGCGGGTAAAGTAAATAGCAACCCACCCCCTCAGACATCATAGCTACATCCATCACCAATCACACACCATTCAGAGCAGAGAGTAGGGCAAGTGTATTCCACTTCCAATTATGTTAGGCATAAATGGCATATTTACCTTTTTTTTTCTCTTCTCCATCAATCAAACACATTTGTTCTATGGGACATGGGAACGAAATGAAAGTATAGGCTGTTGACTGTAAAGCCAGCACTTTTTAAGACCCTCCTAACAGGCATTAACCAGTAATAAATATATCTTATTGCAGCCTCAGTCATTAAATGTTGAGGGCAGTGAAATATATGCATTGTGTTTATTGGTCACATTGTAATGTTTACATTAAAAATCAGCATGAAGATGGAAATTGGATGAAAGGAAAAATTTGTAAGGGCCTTAAAAAGTGCTCACTCTACCGTGAACAGCCTATAACGAAATTGATACTTGATTTGTATGACTTAAATCGACAGATCTAGATGAGATGTTTCGTTTGGCACCGAAATCAGCGTGCTAGCATACTGGAGTCGCGAGATATCCTTGCCCGGAAATTTCCGCCCACGCACAAAAACCACCAAGTCGCCGCCGACCCCCACCCTCACCTCGTTCGAGCATGCGCGCGCGGCCTCAACTCAAGGTCATTCTCACATCACGGTTGTATACACGATCAAACGAAACCACGCTATTTCACTTGTTTTAGCCTACTTTCGAAAGGAAAGAAAGACTTATGAGATCACTTGCCTGCCTGTTGTGTGTGTGAACAGAATTTCACTAAACTCGGTACCCATATAGTACTAAGTTAGGACACCGGACTTTTACAGTTTTTGATCACTTTGAGCACTTCCTTTAAAAATGGTGGGCATTTTTTAAATTAGGGTCATATGTCATATGTCGGGATCCATTCTAACGGTCTGAACCAAATTTCGTATGCTGACAGCGCAAGTTGTAAGCAGTGAATTCAGAGGTAACTATTGTTGCTGGTCTTCCATTTTGCAAGATAGCACCTACTCAACCAATTTTAGCCAAAATTATCAAGTAACTAATACTATGATAGGTCAGGTAAATGCAAGTAACTGAACTTAATTACGCACTTGTTTTCAAAATGTCGGCCAAACAATATTGTTAAGGTTTATTTGGTATAATTACTATACCATTTAACCAATTTCAACCGAATTCTATACGCTGATAGTAGACCTATCTATTGAAAGCATCACATAAGTAAAAAAAAAAAACACTTTTATCAGTCATTTTGTAAGATAGAGCTAATTAAATTTCTAAGTTTTTGTGTAATATCTCGGGAAACAATGGATAGATTGCTACCAAAGTTGGCAGACAAGTAGTACAGCGGCAGTTGATAAGTACAAATATGTTTCAAGTATGTAAGATAGAGCTAATTAAATTACTAAGTTTTTGTGTAATATCTCGGGAAACAATGGACAGATTGCTACCAAAGTTGGCAGACAAGTAATACAGCGGCAGTTGATAAGTACAAATATGTTTCAAGTATGTAAGGTCCTTACGTTCATAATGGCAGCCATCTAGCTGTTTTAGTTTTCAATTTTTAATATTTGAAACCATGTAATTAATTACAATGGAACTATCTATGCTTGCTGTATATACTAAAACCATGAAATGTGTCGACACAAAATCTCTTTGTCCGCCATTTTGTAACATAGTATCACATGGAAAGTTAAAATTACGTTAAAACTCCCAAAAGAACAACCGATTTCTACCAAATTTGGCAGACAAGTAGCACTATGGCAGACCATGCCAACCGATAAACTATGATAGGGTCAGACACACATATTTTCAAATTGGCGGCCATACAAAAAAAACGTCAACTTATATTTGTATGCTGACAGTATCAGTTATATCCATAAAAAAATTTATACAAAGCCTCATTTCTCCGTTATTTTGGAAGATAGCTTCACTTGAAATAATACCGTTTTTATACCGTATCTCTGGAAACAGTCAACTGATTTCTTTCAAATTTGGCGAATAAGTCGTACTGTGGTATGCCATATTAATTTATATGATTTAAGTGTGCAAATCTCGTATTCTATGAATGGTGGCTATAAAAACATTTTATCTTGGTGTGCTAATATACGAAACTATTTAACACATTTGAATTTAACTTTGTTTATTTTATCTATGAAAATCATGAACGTACTAATATATAAACTTTTTGTAGTCCATTTATGAATATCGTCACATGAACAATGGAGGTCTTATGCCACACCTCGAGGATCAATCAGCCGATTCCCCCCTCCCCACAATTTTTAACACGAGTGGCGTTAAGGTAGGTCATGTAAACTTGTGTGTTTTCAGTGGCTCAGGCACTTATTTACGAAATGATGGCCGAGTAAATATTTCAGGTTAGCGAACCCTGTCGTTCAAAACATTAGACTGATTACATCCGAAGTTGATGCTCCGAATACTACCCCATGTTGCAATTATTTGCAAGCTAGCTTAATGTTAGGAATTTTTCTCAATTTGAATCCCGGGTAAGTCACTCGTGTATTTTAATTGTCTTTGTACTGTTTGACATGCTTCTGATTTCATCTCTAGTGATGTTGCTGTTGATGAGACGTCAACACCTACTCACCATCTAAGTTTTTAGGAACTTCACTAAAACGTATTTGCACCCATGTAGAGGAAGCTAGACTCATTAGTTATCAGTAGGGACATGCAAAATTCACGTTATTATTTGACATCAGGCTGAACTTCACAGTACTGTATGCGCTTGAGACCGTCTTCGTTTCTCCCTTGGCTGCAGCAGAGATGTGAAGACACCCTCTCTCTGACTGAACTACACGTCATTGGGGCACACAATTGCGAAGTGTTACTTCATTGGCGCAGGGTCACCCAGAGTGTGTCACTTAAAGTATGGTCCGATGACAAACATATTGGAAAGGTGCGTGTGTTTCGTGTTTGACATGTCCCCACATAATAACGCGAATATTTGCAGGTCTCTAGTCGTGAGTAACTTGTTGTTCGTATCCAGGAAGTTGTAGTGTTGGAATGGATCAAGTCACATCGCCTTCTCTGCCCTGGTACCCCACGTGAATGTCGGTCTGGTTTTCAAGACGTAAGTATTCACGTCAAGATGATGCCTTGGAAAAGAATACTAAGTATGAAATGGCGTGGTTGTCTTCCTGGTATCCATACCACCAGTACGTCAACATTTCATGTTCTTACGGGTGTTATATTGCCATATTAGATTGTTATAAATACTAAATATGAAGTGGCGTGGTTGTCTTCCTGGTATTCATACCACCAGTACGTCAACATTTCATGTTCTTACGGGTGTTATATTGCCATATTAGATTGTTATAAATACTAAGTATGAAATGGCGTGGTTGTCTTCCTGGTATCCATACCACCAGTACGTCAACATTTCATGTTCTTACGGGTGTTATATTGCCATATTAGATTGTTATAAATACTAAATATGAAATGGGGTGGTTGTCTTCCTGGTATTCATACCACCAGTACGTCAACATTTCATGTTCTTACGGGTGTTATATTGCCATATTAGATTGTTATAAATACTAAGTATGAAATGGCGTGGTTGTCTTCCTGGTATCCATACCACCAGTACGTCAACATTTCATGTTCTTACGGGTGTTATATTGCCATATTAGATTGTTATAAATACTAAGTATGAAATGGGGTGGTTGTCTTCCTGGTATCCATACCACCAGTACGTCAACATTTCATGTTCTTACGGGTGTTATATTGCCATATTAGATTGTTATAAATACTAAATATGAAGTGGCGTGGTTGTCTTCCTGGTATCCATACCACCAGTACGTCAACATTTCATGTTCTTACGGGTGTTATATTGCCATATTAGATTGTTATAAATACTAAATATGAAGTGGCGTGGTTGTCTTCCTGGTATCCATACCACCAGTACGTCAACATTTCATGTTCTTACGGGTGTTATATTGCCATATTAGATTGTTATAAATACTAAATATGAAGTGGCGTGGTTGTCTTCCTGGTATCCATACCACCAGTATGTCAACATTTCATGTTCTTACGGGTGTTATATTGCCATATTAGATTGTTATAAATACTAAGTATGAAATGGCGTGGTTGTCTTCCTGGTATCCATACCACCAGTACGTCAACATTTCATGTTCTTACGGGTGTTATATTGCCATATTAGATTGTTATAAATACTAAATATGAAGTGGCGTGGTTGTCTTCCTGGTATTCATACCACCAGTACGTCAACATTTCATGTTCTTACGGGTGTTATATTGCCATATTAGATTGTTATAAATACTAAGTATGAAATGGCGTGGTTGTCTTCCTGGTATCCATACCACCAGTACGTCAACATTTCATGTTCTTACGGGTGTTATATTGCCATATTAGATTGTTATAAATACTAAATATGAAGTGGCGTGGTTGTCTTCCTGGTATCCATACCACCAGTACGTCAACATTTCATGTTCTTACGGGTGTTATATTGCCATATTAGATTGTTATAAATACTAAGTATGAAATGGCGTGGTTGTCTTCCTGGTATCCATACCACCAGTACGTCAACATTTCATGTTCTTACGGGTGTTATATTGCCATATTAGATTGTTATAAATACCAGGCAAACACACGAATTTTCTGCGTGTGACGGATTCACCTACACTGTACAACATTTCTGGTAAACTTCCTCATTTGTAGTGGAAGTTTTTAACTTATACATAGAGCCCCGAGTATTTCGCGGATTGAGGTATCAGCAAGCTAGGCTGGACAGCCCCGTGTACACACGAGAAATTATCGTTTGCTTATTGGTTACTGTGATCAAGTGAGGCCTCTGTACAGGACTGTTAAACACTCACTCACAATACTGCTTCCTGCTTATTACTGGCACAGTTCAACGGGGCGTGCCTAAAGAAATGTCGTCCAATCACGACAGAAGGAGAAAAGAAAAGTTTTGTTTGTCCACCTCGCCTCGCGAATGAATTCGCGAAAAACTCGTGGCTCTACTTATACAGTGTATGGAAATAGTAATACGTGTCAGGCTGAAAATATGGCAATGTTTAGCATTGCTACTATACTAAGTTGGGGACTTCCCTATGCATTTGGCTCTTTCCTGAGCAACTGTAGGAACGTTACCATGGATGTATGTATGTATTCACGCTATGTCGCTGTACCTTACACTGATATGGTAAAATTACAAATAATTTCTTGGAGTCTAGTCACGGTGTTGAACGCACAGCATGTATTTGGAATTACTGCAATTTTACTAGGATATATTTTCAGAACAGCAGAGTTATCACGCTTATATTTTGTTTTCGGCATATTAGAGAAAGGCAATTTTGCTTCGTGTGCATTCCAATCAGTTCTTTGTAGTGTATCAATAAATTATTACAGTAAAAATTGATATTAACCTATACAATGAATAATTTGACATCTTCAAAATGGGCCCACAGACACGGGCTAGATGGTCTTCAGTAGCAGTGTTTTTTCGTAAATTAATTTTAAACAATTTCTATTCTATATTTCACTATTTATCCCGCACCTTTGAGCTGTGCGCAGAATAAATCCCAACAAAGTCACTGTAAGCAAAACCAACCATGCGTTTTTTTGTTGCGGAAAATGCCACAGACCAAGCAGGTTAAATCACATCTTGATCGGCCCTTCCGGTCGTCTGCTAGACACGATGGCGCCGCTCCTAGCGTTACTTTGCATTTCCCATTGGACTTTCAGAGCTGAACCTGTAATTTTATGATGTGGTATTAAAGACAAAGGTGTGATACACGTCCCTATGCAATGTTGAGTAACGTGTAACGGAAATTTCGTGCCCTAAAAATTGATTCGAAACACGCGTATTGGCTCTTTATGGAGTGAAAGGTCCATAAAATCAGACCGAAACATACGGGTACCAGGATATAAATTAGGACCGTAACAAAATCTTCTCTATCATGTCGCTTTAATGACGCCCTAATTGCACTTAGAGACGCAAGTGCGGTGTCGTTTTTTTTTTTTACCATATATGATAAACTCGCTAATACGACCTTGATATTGGGTTACGGTCGAGCCGTGATGGATCTGTCCAGGGGGGGGGGTGGGGGGGTTGCAGCGCTAGCCGGTCAAAACCGACGGTCTCGCTTATTTCCATTCAGTGTATCTCACAACCCAGATGTGGAAACGCGATGATTCGGATGTTTGTGTATAGAGTTTGTCGATATCTATCGTTCTAAGTAATAAAAAGCGTATCTTGGACATATGGAAGTTTTTAATGTAATAGTGGAAATGAAAATTCTCCGTGTATCAGGGATCGATGCCATACAAATCCAGAAGTGTCGCTACTTATTTGACACTTTCCTGCACTCAAAATCAGAGTAAGTGATTACAATTAGCGGGATTATTTTTACTCAAACTTCAGTTAATGAGGAGGTACCTACTGAGCTAATTACTGTAATCAGTATGTAAATCACTATTATATTAGTTTAATACCAGCACCTAAAATAAGCGGTACCATTTAACCTGATATCGATGGATACAAGACTGCTCGCCTCCCACCAAAGCGAACCGGGCTCAATCCCCAGCCGGGTCACTCCCGGGTTTTCACAAGTGAGTATCGTGCTGGGCGATGCCGCTGGTCAGCGGGTTTTCTCGGGGATCTCCAGTTTCCCCGCCATTGCACTCCGGTGCTGCTCCAGTCTCGCCTCATTTGTCACTCATCGGCTCGCAAACTTTAACATGAGGCCCTCGCCATTCAAAAGTCAAGTCAATTTCAACGCAAAAAAATAAAAAGCATACTTCTGAAAATATGAAGTGATAAATACAGACTATTATAACGGCCAGTCAGCTCAGCTATAAAATATACTAAACCCGAGTATAACTTACAGATTTCAAATTTGTTCTTCCGCGACTTCTTGAAAGCAAAGTCACCTTCTCTAAAGCCTGTCTGCCTGATGGACGATTCCTTGCAAGCTTGGACGGTCGCTTGTATGGACGATTCCTTGCAAGCTTGAACGATCACTTGTATGGACGATTCCTTGCAAGCTTGAACGATCACTTGTATGAACTATTCCTTGCAAGCTTGGACGGTCGCTTGTATGGACGATTCCTTGCAAGCTTGAACGATCACTTGTATGGACGATTCCTTGCAAGCTTGAACGATCGATCACTTGTATGAACGATTCCTTGCAAACTTGCACGGCCGCTTATATGGACGATTCCTTGCAAGCTTGAACGGTCACTTGAATGGATGGTCCTATGGAATATTTTGTCATACACTGGTCGTTTTCATAAATGTTTTTGCAATTTTCGATTAAGGGTTTCCTACATGGTTGAAATTTGAGCCAATCAGAGAGGTGGTGGTTGACTCATTTTCTTTAATTTGTTTTGTGAAAGAGCGTAAGACTATAAAGAAAAATAGATAGTAAATAAAAAACCAAGAATATGTTTACTGATTCTAAAACCGCATTGTGAGAAAATTATGGTAAACATTCGTTGTATTTAACTCAAAAATTCCAGTTATAACAGCAAAATGATTAGGTTCTGTGTATAAACACACACTGCTGAAGTCTTGAGTGAAAATTGTTCGTGAACCAGAGCAGAAGTAAAGTCGTAAAAATCCACTTGTCTTTACTTGTTCGGCAACAAGTATCGTTGGATAGTTTTTTCCAAAGAACCCTCCATAACTAAAGGCTGTTCACGATAAAGTGAGCACTTTTGAAATCAACCTAAGAAAATTTCACTGCCAAAACCTGCATATATTTTAACGGGAGCACTGAGTGATATGCGCCCAGTAAAGTTGGTAACTATTGACGGGGAGTAGTTTCATATCTTAACGTCGAATAAAAAGTGTTAGGTAACCATTTCTGATAACTTATCTTTTTTTTTTAAGGCATCGAATTGTAAAAATTAGAAGATTTGTAAAATATTTACTTTTCTGGGCCTCTTTACGCTGAGGTCCAGGACGCGGCTGTGTGGCCTGCATTGTCGTAGTTACGCCACTGCATTAGAGTTAAGTTGAGGCGAGAGAATTGGACAGTTCTTAACAACGAGGTATTGAGAGCCAATGAGGGTGAAGTGAGGCGAGAACGGAGCAACACCGGAACGCAAGTACGGAGGAAACGGGAGATCTCCGAGAAGACCCGACGACCATCGGCGTCGTCCGGCACGATTCCCACCCGGTAGTGACCCGGCCGGGGATTGAACTTGGTTCGCCTAGGCGAGCAGGCTAACCGCTCAGCCACCGCGGTCACCGCTGCATCAGAAACGGAGCAAGATTCTCAGAGAAGCACGGAAGCCCGGTAGTAAGTAATCGTCCCAGCATTCACCTGCGGTCATTTCATAAAATCACGGAAATCATAGATTAGGATGGCCCGACCGGGAATCGGATCTAGGTCCTTCCGAACGTGAGGCTAGCACTGCACCAGTTCGTCTGGTTCATTCCAGTGGAGCAGTATCGACATATCCGCCGTCAGATTCGCCTGTTTGTTACAGTTTTAACGATGTTGCTGTTATAGTTGATTCACGGTATCTTCGGCCTTTTCTGAAGCCCTGCTAAAGTTCTACTTCCAGGATATTACTCCGCCTCGTGCAAACTAAGCTCAACTAAGTCTGGATGATTACACCAGAGGGACTACGCGCCGGATTCATGCGCTCTCTGTTGTAACAGTATTTTGTATAAGAACTATTTCTTACTAGGCGCTACAAACACACATTTTTTCTCACTGTTTTATTCGAATTATTTATAAATGAAGCACTATAATTTACAGATAAGATGTTAATAACATTTCAATTTAACAGAAAAAAGTAACTTTAATGAAGACAAGTATAAAACGCTTGTGATAAAGGGCGTATGTTGGAAACAGCCAAGAACGTCATACATGGGGAGATTTTTCATTGGTTTGATTCAAAAAGGCCGAAGAGATCGTGAATAGACTATAGAATGTGAACAAATGTAGGAAAACTGACGCAGATGAATATAATTACATTAAGGCCACGATCCTTCAATTATACAGCTTTGGCGAGAATTTTTTTTTTTTTACCCAAATGGGAGCCGATATTGTAAAATCCTCTTGCAATGTGAAAATGTTTTTATTGTGTAGTCTAATTTTTTCCAACAAAAAAAGTGTATACTTTTAGCCAATTAATTAATTATCGAAAATTGTGTTTATCTAATTAATAATTATTTAAAATTCTAATTTTTTTACGTTGAAAAAATTATACTACATAATAAAAACAATTTGTAACAAAATTGTAAGAGGATTTTGTAATATCGGCTCCCGTTTGGGTACAAAAAATTAATTCTCGCAAAAGGTGTAGAAATGTAGGATTTGTGCATTCCCAGTTAGAGTTCGCGCTAACGTGTTAACATTGTGAAGTGTTTGTTGCGGTGTGGGTACACACCTCTGCACGTCCTCGATGAAGAGCGAGTGTTGAAGATGCAGGCCGTCCAAGGTGCTGATGAAGTCGGCGACCTTGTCTGGAGGCACCATCACGTCGACGGTATAGTTGGCGCGCGACACGCCAGTCCAGAACATCAGCTGCAACAGCGACAAGTCGAGCGGAGAACAGATTTAGGCGGCTCCCGTACAATGCGTTTACGGTAGCATTTCAATCTGATGCACAGAACGAACAAAAGATAATATTAAGTTGGCTATTCTGAGTGCACTGTGGCGACGCACATCAGACAAGTACAAAATACCCGATAACAAAGAGATCCTATATATATATATATATATATATATATATATATATATATATATATATATATATATATATATATATATATATATATATATATATATATATATATATATATATATACACATATATATATATATATATATATATATATATATATATATATATATATATATACAAAACAGCGGTTGTGTTATAAACTAATCTTCGTGCTAAAGTAGTAATGCATAGGTGTTCAAAATGAAATACACAATAAGATGATTCATAGCCCGAATGAAACGCGACTTCTACCTTATATCTTTTCATATCGTATTCCCACTGTCCATCCATGCTTTCAATATGGGCTTGATATTAATTCCAAAAGCCTACAGAAATAAAAGCAGGATCTAGAGGCGCCGAATCTACTGCTATCTGTTGGTACCGCGCGCGACTCACACCCTTTACCATGTCGTGTGAGCCATCTGTGTGATCTTTCTCGAACCTAACCTGCTATAAAGATCAAATGAATAGGTTTCGTATGAAAAATAGCAAATCTATGAACATATACCAATAGTTTTATTTTTCCGCGAGGTCTGCATAATTTTTTAAGTAACATATAATTCGTGTACAGCGATTTTTATTACTAGTAATTTCTATTGTGCCATTAATTGTCCGTCTATGTCCTCAACACGCCATGTTTTTTTTTTTCCGGAAAAACATTTCCTTGTCTTCGTGTAGCCTCCAATTGACGCACCAGCTGATGGCGAAAGGATACGTGAACTAAAAGTAAACATTCGTTGAACTGTGAAAATCTCGCCACCTTATATAGATGGAGAGTAACGAGGTATCCTGAGAGCTGACGGGGGTGGAACGAAGTGAGACTGGTGCAGCGCCGGAATGCAAAGGCGGGGACGGGAAACACGACGACCAGCGGCATCATGTGACACGATTCCCTGATGCGAGACCCGAGAGTGACCCTGCTGGGAATCGAGTCCCCGGGTCACCTTGGAGGGAGCCGCTGCTCCGATCGCGGTCCCCGGCAACAACGACCAAGTGAAAAATCCCCTGGCACTTGCTCATACTAAAAATATTATTTGAAAAATAAAACGTTATTTCAAATATATCGCAACATAGAAAGCATAACAGAAACAATACAGCAGAGGCGATTGCTTTTTTTTTTTTTTGGACATTTATATAGAATGGATAGCAACAGATTAACCAAACGGATCTTCAAATATCTTTGGAACAAGAAATCAACAACAACCTGGATTCAAGTAGTTAAGGAATATTTAGAAAGAAACAATATACGTGAAGAAGAATCAACAAAGAGAGACATTTTTAAGAAAAAAGTGTTAAAAATGGAAGGATTCCATGGCAGGAAGGACAAGAAAACAGGCTCGAAATGGTCCGAGGAGAGGGAAAACATACATAGTGAGAAGATGACGGAGTGCTGGAGGAAGAAGAAGGAACAACAAAGGAAGAAGCATTGATATTGGCTCGTGGTTCCTAGAAGATCCTGACGGAAGAAGAAGAAAAAAAACGTAATTTCTTAACCTATTTCCTAACGCTCCAGTGTAATAACAGATATTTACAAAGTACTAAAAAGTTGTTGAGTTAACACAATCCCATTGAGAAAAAATCCCCTGGCATTTGTGTATCTTATTAGTCTTCCCTCACCAACCTACAAAGATTGAAATATATGCATGGTGTTAAGGCACGCATAACACGATGGGGTGTAATCCAACAAACAAACTTCGTAAGATGATTCATTATGCAAAAATAATTAGGAAATATGCAGGTCTCTTAATATCTAAACTGAATATTAAGGGCAATATAAGGCCTTTGACAATTAAAATTTTAATATGTATTTTTGCAAAATATTGGAAACGAAGTGAAATAAGTTAAAATTATCCGAACACTCTTTCAGTTATTAGGATCTCCAACCCTAACAAAATTATCCTCTTGTTGAAACTACCCAGAATCGACTATTTACATGTGAAATGCAAGCAAAGTTTCTGCTGCAATGATGCAGTGCGTAGCAATGCTACATGCATGCATCTTCACTTAGAGTCAAATATTTGGCAAAATACAGTTTAAAATTCCGATTTTCGAGTGTTCAATTTTCCCTTAATATACAGCTTAGGTATAAAGTACGCTGTAATTTCCCACTTGATTTCGTATAGTGAATCGCCTCACAAGAATAATAGGTAGTTCCTCGGTAGCACCCACCGTGTACAGTTCTGATTTTTGGGCTGGTGTCGTGAATGTGGCACACTTCTTTTGTACATGTGGTATGTGGAATTTTCTAGAGGTCGGGTGTAGTTTCTTGTTAGCATCTTTCGCGCTCGTGGATACCATTTTTTGATTATTAATGGTATTATCGGTAGATCATATTAGCCTTTTGGCCATTTAAACAGACTATAACAGTTTCATTTAGACTCTCTCTGATCTCATGCGAATTTCTGTGAGTTTTTCCTGGGCTTTCCAGGAATTATAAATTCCTTGAGTATTCCATATATTTTCCTGTTTCTAACCACTCTATGCAACAGCGCCACCTGCGATCCCCGAGTCCAGCTGGAGACGTCTGCTGCAGGGCTGGACTGTAGGTTCACCTCAACAAGACACAAGCCCTGGACCTCCTTGGAATTATTTTGCCGACAATACCTTTGCTAGTGATACTTTCATTGCGTGATCTAAATATATACCCAATTTGGTTTCAGTTTTCTAGGAGTTCTCCCATTTTCCTCGCCGGAATACCTACTGTTCACGAAAGAATTGGCACCAGAAGCTCTGCAGACACTTCAAGATCATTTGGGGATCCAATAAGCCAGCAAACTACTAAGTTGGTAGAACATTGTGTCTCCTCCACATTATTTTCACATAAGAATAAAATTATATCTACAGACTGAAGGTACACCCGTAGGATCATCCTTTGTCTCCACTGCTAACCAACATCATCACGGCAAACTCTGAAGAGAAAGCGATCAATTTCAGCGAATATAGAACCAAGTGTTGGTTCACGTTTGTCATACAGAGCCATGGCGAAGACAAGATCAGACCATTCCTGTAACAACTTGGCGTACATGCTAACATTACCATCACAATAGAATTATAAAAACAATCTCCTAGAAAACCATGCGGCATGCTAATACACACCAGCCACCTGCACAGTAAATTACCATCTCGGTAAACCACGCAAGCTTAAAATGCAATCCTCATGAGGAGCTCATGGCTTTGCTAACCAATGGATAAAAGAAGAAAGATAAAAAGCAGGTCTTCAACCAACCACCAAAGTCAGAGGGAAAAGAAAATCTCAAGAACATTATAGTTTTCCCACATGCCCAAGGAGTGTCTGGCCACATAAGTCGACTGCGGAAGAAACATGAAGTACGCAATACAAAATCCTTTAAAAAACTAAAAATAATTTTTCCTTCGCTTAAAGAAAAAACTCTACCAAATAACTGGCAGGCGTCTGTAAAGTTTCCAAGTTCTTGTTGTTTATTTTAGGTTGTAAGGATGGGCAGAAGGACTATAGCAAGTATCAAAGAACACATTCATTATTACAAACTGGAAGGCTACATATTAGCAATAGCAAAGCATTCCTCAGTTACAAAACATGCAGTAGATATCACTACAGGATCAGAACAATGTAACAAGCCAAAGAGAGTTTGGAATACCCTGAAAATATCAACTGAGATGAAGGGCACACGCATAGCAAAATGCGGATGCCACAAATAAATGTCAGTTATTATAAGCACAAAGGCACAAAGATGTGGTTAAACTCATGAAAATAAGATAGTCAATAAAGCACGTTTGTCTCATTGCTATTTTTTTTTTTTTGGTACGCGGACCATTACCATGCACTCAGTGAAATTAAATCAACATTACATTTTACAGAAAACCGGTATACGGAATGGAAGTGAAATCTGTGATAGCAAACAAACATAAATGGTCTCTATGTTAATAACATACACAAATTCTGACAATTTATCATAGCTTCAGGTATGTGGGACAAGCAATGTTAAGGCCAGATGAAGCATTCTTCATTTATGTAGTCCAGAAATAACACTTCCTATTGTACCTAATTAGGATCATCGCGCCAATTATCTCTACGCCTTCAAATACAGCACAGACCACCGGAACAAATAACTGCACTGAGTTGTGCATACTTAACCTACATTAAATTAAATATGATGATCTGATTGAAGAATGGATATAATCCTATGTCAAGTGGATTATTCATTTTCAAATCCTGACACAGAATAAAAAAAAAATATTTTTCATTCTTATACAACACCCAAAGAATCTTCCACGTGGGGTAGAAAATCTCGTTTCAGATCCAACATTTATTCATAAAATATTTAACCAATTTACACAAAATCCCATATATTTCCAAAAAGACATGTGAAATTCGTTAACAAAATCTCGTGTCTGAGAAAACAAAGAGTCGGGATCTCCACTTAATGTATTTCATGAGTACTTGCCCACAGTTTAAACCAAAGTAGTACTTTTCCTTTCAGTGCAATCTTACCCCATCTGGGTCGCCTTCAATTGCCCTCAAGTCATTCACTTGCTGCTGGGTGGCAGGAGTTAGCCGGTGCACCTGGTAGCTGTCGAACCTCGCCTTTCCTGCGAGAGTAGCAGAGTTGAAGAGCGCCACAACCACCATCACCACCACAACTGCTTGCATCGTGATCGTCTCGCCACTCTTCTCTGCCTACCAGGATTATATACAAAGTCAACGTGATCTTATCTGCACACTGTATTCGCCCAGGGATTACCAAGCGTGGATGTTTAGCTACATATTATAATCCCGATGCCTTTGATAAGCAGTCATAAATCACAAATGTACGTCATTCGAGTAGGAGTCACACAAGAATATTACGATATAATTGATTCAAAATGGCGGTGTGCACAGTAGTGCATCTTTCACTTTCCACTCCCACCCCCTGAGGACTGTGTCTGGCGACCGCCACCGCCATTTTACATCACTGGGACGCTACTCCCTCAGCGCGGGGGTAGATCGGTCCCTTGTGAGGAACCTTGGCCACCCAGTTGGTTGTCAGTTAGATTGCGGAGGCGAGGAGAAGCTAACCCCCTCCCCCCTCCGCACCCATCAAACTTACTTTGTGCTGCAAAGCTAGCATTCTTTTACAGGATTTCCAGGGTAGCGCCTGGGAGCTGTTTCCATAGCTGAGTTTTACTCTCTTTTCCCCTGCCTGTACGGGATAAAAGAGAGTGGCGAAGTTAATTGAATTTATCAGCGCGGAATTTTAAAGTTCAGGACTTGTGAAGTACTGTCACGAGCTCCCTGTGAGAGAGCTAGCGACAGTTTGGTATAAAAAGCGGAGGTTAATAGCCAAATGAAGTTAAATTTTCGATATAAGTAGCTTTCCCATGACTGGAGTGGCAAGGGTTTATATAATTAAATTAATTATATGTATATTGTAGTGGTGAATTTAAGTTGCGCGAAAATTTAAATCAGTGTAGTTCTTTCAGTAATTACTTCATATCTTATGAGTTATTGTTAAAAACCATTAAATAATCTGATTGGTGTGTAAATGCATGTCTGAATGTACTGTGACGAGCGACTAAAAGTCAAGTAAAACATGTTAACTCGGGGAAGTCCGAGAGCGATATGGCTGGCGCGATGCTAGCGCCAAATAGTTTTGTTAAACGTGGTCGATTTTTGTCCCGGACCGATCGGAAAATTCCGGCCAATTTCGGGGCCTTATTTCTATGAAATCGGGCGGTAAAATTGCGCTGAAGGCGTGAATTTATATTTTTTAAGTTGTTTTGAACTATATTCCGTATTGATAATTATTTAGACTTGTAAAATTCGAAAGCAGAGCCATGAAAACACGTCGCGTGAGTGAAGTTAAACAGTAATATAGGACAGAGGGCTCTGATTGGCCGAGAAAACTTGGTGGGGCGGGGCTTATGAAGTTGCTCGAGAGATGGCAGCATGGTCGTTAATTTACCGTCAACAGCTTTTATTTAACAAGGAAAAATTTAAATAAATTAAAAGCGGTTGTAATTAAAGTTATTAAATCGTCTTAAATAAATAAATAGTGCTGCAAAACTTAAAATGATAGTTTGTTATTAGTTAGTAATTTTGGTTAACAATGCAAAACTATGTGCTGTAATCAGTTGGTTACGACTATAAAATATACGCGATTTTTTTTTCGCTCGTGATTAATATTTGTGTAATGTGTTTTGGAGTCGCTCCAGTACAGAGTAGGGGAAATTGGTATTTGCGGGTCTAGTTGACGGGCTAGGGGACCGCAAATGACGCCATGGATTCGAGAAGTAGCCAGGTTCTCTCTTGTTTCTCTGTGATGTGGCGGAGTTTTAGGATGTAGGGGTGGAAATGCGCCATGAGCGAGGCGAAGTCGCATGATTTAAGGAATTCCATGAGTTCATGGAAATCCTGCATAACGCCTCGTATCTCTCCTGGCAAATTTCGCTGGCGAGGGCGGGACTTAGGTTGTGTATTTGGTATTGCAGGGGTGTCAAGAGGGGGAGCTGGTTTGTGAATAGACGCAGAGAGTGCCTGCGAATACGTTTTGCCGGGCTGTAATGTCCTGACTGTGAACCTGGACGGGGCAGGAGGTTGTTTTTCAGTTTTTGGCGCGATTTTTGCAGCAGCAGTTCTTTTCTGCACCAAGTCCAGGAACTTGGGGCAGGCTTTTGAGAGAGCTGTGTGTTCGCCTGCGCAGTTACTGCATGTAGGCTTGGAGTTGGTTTCGTTTGTTTTGCAAGCACTCTCGGGGTGAGGGCCGGCGCAGTGAGGGCATTTTGTCGGCATTGAACAGTGATTTTTAGTGTGTCCTAGAGCGAGACAGTTACGGCATTGTGCCACGTCTGTCGGTCGTTTCTGGTATTGTCGGGGATGAACAATTGTCATGTTTATCCTCTTGACAGAGAGCAGAGAAGGGAGAGAAGTGTTCTGCGCCGCCGTGACACAGAAAAAACGTTGAGGCTCCAACGTGAATTTGTTCGGGTCTGATTGGTCTG
Source organism: Dryococelus australis (assembly GCA_029891345.1). Lineage (NCBI taxonomy): Eukaryota > Metazoa > Arthropoda > Insecta > Phasmatodea > Phasmatidae > Dryococelus > Dryococelus australis. Next base: position 77,488,779 of record CM057007.1, on the reverse strand, counting down.
TGATTCGTATTTTAAATTGATAGATATGCTGGATTGAGTACCCGGCGCATTCCAGATCTGCCTTGATGTCCGCAATGTCAGTTGTGGGGTGGAGGTCAAAAACTACTTTCTGTGGGAGCTCGAAAGCTTTGCAAAATGTGAAACACCCCACTGTGGTATTGTTCCCCCAGTTCCTCCGGCCCACCCCATACCTCCTACAGGAGGTTCACCCCATACCTCCTACAGGAGGTTCGGGCGGGTCCAAGCACATCATTTATTCCAAATGGCGGTGATGAAGTAGTAATTCCCCCTCCTGCTGCCCCTGGTGCACTTTCACATGTAGTTGCACATGTATGATCAATTGCAGATGCATGTGAAATTGTAATTACAATTGCAATTGCATTTGCTCATGTACTCCTCCCTCCAAACTGTGTGAGTACACCGGAGATGTGAGGGGGTGTTTTGGTGGACTGTCGCAGGGTGTCTGGCCGCCAGGCTGTAGTTGAAACAGCCGGTGCTTGGTTCATTGTTTCTTGGGGTACTAATGTTTTATTTGTGGACTTGCGCAATTAGGAAGTACATAATGAAAGCAAGTGCATGTGTTGTCTGGTAGGATCTGGAGGCAGATGAGGAGGATGGAAGGGAAATGCATTTAGGAGCTTGATGAGCGATGAGGGGAGAGGATGCAGTTGGATAGGATGTGTAAATATATCATTGAATTGCACAATTAATAAATCATTAGATTAATTTAATTCGATAATTTTAATGGTGCAATAACTTATTATGCCCCATACATATGCAGCAGTGAATAATGCACTGATTATTTAATCAAGGTCATGCATGTACCGAGAGAGTACATACCACAAGCATGTGTACCGAACCCCTATCTGCATGTTCACTTGCTACCATTGCTCACACGTGAATTACCTCTCATCATCAGTACCAATAGCTTATACCCCCACTGCCATATTAGATCATGCTCCTGCACACACACACACACACGCACGCGCACTACTGCAGTTGGGTCGCTCCTCTGCTGTCTCATTCCCCTACAGCATCACCTGCCCAATATTATACAAACCTGTAATTACTCATTTTTCTTCTCATTATGAGAAAAAATTTATTCAGTAATGAAAATTACGCCCCAGAGTTTTTTGCAATGCTTATTCGTGTACCCACCCTGTTAAATATTTGCTTCTTTTGCTTATTTTTTGTAATAATTCCATTTCTATTATATTAAAAGCATTTTGTAATATTTAGTGTAAACCTCAAAATTGACTCAATCGCTCTTTTTCTCGAGTGCCTGTTTTTTACGCCATGTGTGCCCACCCTGTTGCATTGTAAGGTAAGGTAAGTAATAAATGAAATAAACACTCAGTTTAAAATACTTTTCGCTGTTCCCCATCTTTGTTTGCATCAACCACAAAAAAAATATTTACACACTTTATACAAAATTAAACTTCTTAAAACAATTATGCATACATCTTCTTACATTAATCTTATGGGACAGAGTTCTTTCTCAATATTTATATATACAAAAGCACCCTTCTTTATCATATTATATACAATACTTATCTTGACGGCGTCTGGTGTTATGAGGAACAGTAATAAGGGTATTTGAAGTGCGGTGAGGTTTGAGATTATAGGATTTCTGGAAAATGTTGGTGTTACCCGGGGTTTCAGGCATGGCCTCTGCGATGCCATTAAATTTCGTAGAGCAGATCCTCGTCGTCCTCAGGGTTGTTCGGCCGACGACCAAGGCGTGATCCTCTTGGTGGGGAAAACTGGTAGGCCTACTCCTCTGTATAACAATTAGTACTTATATGCGTACTGCATGGTGACCTATTAACGCTGGCCACACGCCCTAAATATGTAGTAAAACATGTGATGTCATTAAACACTAGAAATACACACGTGAACGCTGATACAAAGCACTGAAAATAATGGTGAGTGCCCACGCCCTTAAGTGCCCGAAGGCCAGACTGAAAATAAACATGTGAAGTCCTTTCAACAAATTTTGCTAGTCGTAAATTACACGTTCCACTGTGGGGACAGCCCACACGGTGTGCTGGGTTTTGTCTGCCGACGGAGACTACTCAGCAAACATGAAAAATATGCAAAAGCTAGCCGACAACTCTGGCCAGCCGACACTGGCCTGCTGTCTTATGCCGGAAGCGGCCCGATGGAAATATGGACTGGCGGCTGACTGTTTGCAGACAGTGTCAAAAATACACTGCACCGCTACCGGTAAGATACAAAATGTATTCCAGCCCAACATACACAAAAAGTATGGGCCAGAATCGGGACGGTAAAAGCTAGCTGACAAACTCTCGGCCCGGTGTTTTACGCCGGAAGCGGCCCGATAGAAATATGGAGTGGGGGCTAACTGTTTCCAGACAGTGTCAAAAATTCACTGTACCGCTACCGCCAAGATACAAAATGTATTCCAGCTCAACATACACGAAAAGTACGGGCCAGAATCAGGCCGATAAAAGGTAGTCGACAAACTCTGGCCAGTCGATACTGGCCCACTGTCTTATGCCGGAAGTGGTTCAATGGAAATATGGACTGACAACTAACTGTTGGACAACAGTGTCGGGCCTGCGACGGCTGGATGCGTCGTTACGATGCCGGGTCTGCAGCGGTATAATGTCCAAAATAAGCAGTATAACCATATATTTCGCTTGACGAGTTGACAGCATGCTAACCTATACACCACGGGGAAATTCGATTATACACTCCAGTAATTAAAAATATATCAACACAAATTCCATGGCAATATAACAAATAATTATAAAAAGCAGATTATTTAAAAACTATTTCTTCATAGGGTTGCAAACAAAATAGTTTAATTAGTTTGTAATATATCTGAAGGATGGTTGTAGGCCTACAAATGGAAATAATTTCAAAGTAAACAAATGCCATGGGCTACCACATGACACATATGACATATATAATCACGAAAAAAAAAGTGCTAATGGTTATTAACACACATTCTCAAAAAAGACATGCCCTGAACAGCTAGCTAACATCTTGTTTATTCAGAACACTTTCCAAACGTTTGTCGCTTTGTCGGCCAAAATACATCATATTTATATATTTATTGTAATAAAGGCCTTGTCTCGAAAATTTTACTGGGCCGGAATAAACAAGATATGGCCAGCTTACCGAAAAGACAAAGATGCTGTATGGGAATCAGCCCAGAAACATTTTAAAGATGTTCTAACGTATTTGCTCTTCGATATAATGCCGACATATTTACGGTGATATCCATCTGTTATCCTAAATATACAGTGGGCCATTGTCTTTTTTTAACGGCAAACATTCTGTCTCAAAAAAGACATCATTTCGTTAACAGCTAGCTATCATCTTGCCTATTCAAAACACTTTCCAAAAGATGCTGTATGAGAATCGGCCCAGGAACATTTTTAAGATGATTGCAGCATGTTTGCTCTGCGATATCATGTCGACATATTTTCGGTGATATCCATCTGTTATCCTAAACAATACAATGGGCCATTGTCTTTTTTCTAACGGCAAACATCCTGTCTCAAAAATACATTACGCCTTTGTCTGATGGCTATCTTCTCGCATTGAAACTACAATTGCCGACAGTACAGGTATCAAGTCGACATTTTGCCGACACTTTGCCGACACTTTGCCGACAGGTTGTGTTTGCTGGGTACACTGACAAAGAGGCGCGAAAGGCCGTAACACTGATTTAAGTGGAAAATGGAGCTTCCCCAGGCGATGCAAGCACTGAGGAAGATGACGGTCAGTGTCATGAGGGGGGGGGGGGGAAATAAACCAGGTTCCGGAGTTATTACACTATTGAAAACTATATGGTTGAGACAAAAGATGCAGGCCGCCAAGACAAGCACACAATGCGACACACATCCGTCCCCTCGAGATGCTAAGTTATGATTAACTTGGCGACATCCCGTGCTAGCTGGTGTTGGAGTGCTGGCACTTCACGTGGGGGTATTTGCTGTCTCAGTTTACACAAACTTATGGTAAAACATCGTACACTTGCAATACTAAATATTCATAAAATGCTCTGCATTAATCAAAACATAACCACAATACTTTCCCTTGTATGGATGAATGGAATGATAAACACATGAGGCAAAACATAACACTTGGAAATAAAGTTCTAAAATAAAACAATACGCACTGCGGGCACTTCACGGGACTCCTGAATGTTCCCTTTATGTAGGGTTTGTCCGGCATTCGCCTTTAAGCACTTTTATGTATTTCACCTACCCTATTTACATTTATGTATTCTTCCACTTAGCACTACACTTGACCTCTCTGGTCTTACGTCGCACTATTCACACTCGTTGCACTGCTTGTGTGCCGCATGAGATGCACAAATGCGCTGTCTCACGAAGGCAGAGTTGTGACTTCTGCTGCGTTGCTGAGCTGGTATATGGCGAGCAAATGGTCTTAATGGAGGGGAACGTGGTAGGCATCAAATTCCCCTCCCCAATCCCCTTGTGAGACAGTTTACAGCCGTGCGCCTCCTAGCTACAGTAAAGGAACCTCCTTTGCCCCTGTTGCCTAGGATGCGAAACGTAGGTGGTACTGGGTTGCCCCCCCCCCCCCCCCATCTTGCCGAAGCTGCTGCTGTGTTGAGCCTTGTTCCGTGTGGAACGCTGGGGCGCCCCCACACGTGGGACAGGCCTTGAACAGATGCAGCCGTCGTCGAGACTGCCGAAGGCGAAGTGATCGGGCCGATTCACTCACCTCGCTGTCTCCCTCTCTGCTGTTGCTATCTCCATAAATGCTGCTGCTCCTGCAGCCTTGCTGCCGCTGGGACTCCATAAATGCTGCTGCTCCTGCAGCCTTGCTGCCGCTGGGAGTGACCAGGGCTGGTGGCAACTGGAGGGGGTGAGGGAGGTTTATGAACACGTTGGTATGTCCCCCCCCCCCCCTTTTGACAACTGGCCTAGGCATTCCTGCATGTGGTCCGCTGATGCTGGCCTCCCCATCTTATGGTGTCACCACGACCGCGGGCGTCGCAGTGTCCACCACAGGGGCTTCCCCCAGAAGTGCTGATGCCAGTGGATATGCGGGCGCCATGCCATCGAACGCTTTCGTGCGGATCATCATACTCGCGCCCCCTGGCTCCAGTGTGCCGGGGAATGTCGGGTTTCCAGCAACCGATGATGGCTCCCCTGGGGAAGGTGCTGGTGCACCTTTCTCTACTGTAGCCCCCTCTGGATGCTCGACAGCGATATCGCCGCCGTGGGTCACGGGGCTTCAAGGTCGACTTGTTTGCTGTGAAGGACCTAAATTCTACGTGTAATCAAAAAGTACTTAGTACCCTTGCAGCCATCTCTCTACGAGATGTAAACTTCCGGGGTTTAAATACCATAATGTTTGGGGGCGTGACCCCCACCAAAAACAGGGGTATTTTGTTATTTTACAAAACAACCAGTGACATTCCACTTCCCCATGGAAGCTGCTAGAATACATAACATTTTCTGAGACATACGAACTATCAGCACTCTCTTTAATGCCGGTTTATTCAAATTTGTGTACTACTGAGCGCCTAGCACGATACTGGAGCCGCACTCTGGCCAGCATGTGAACCAACACTCAGCTGGGTGGCAGAATGTGAGAGAGCTCGGGCGGGTCGCCATGCGTGTTTTCTGTGCAGCATAATTTTCATCCATGTCCATACCACCTCACATGTTGCTCAATAATTTCAATCACCAGGACACGGGACATAGATAAGAAACAGTTATTTATATATTTCTTTAGTCTTTAGCAAAGTAATTTGTATAGAAATAAACTTCTGATCGATAAATTTGTCCAAATTGCGTAGCGGCAGGCAAGCAGACTGGCACGCATGTGACATAGTCCAAATGTAGTAAAATGTGCCTAGATGGGGCGGGTGGGATTTTTCATGCTTGACATGAGACCACGTTTCTCATTCTCGATCACTTGAAGAGCATCTTCGCTGAAGATCCAGAAGAAACAGTGACCAGGAATCGCCTCAATGTGGCCAATCTTGGGAGGACACACGACCAGATGCCTCTCCAAGATCATCAGTAGCTGAGAATAAATTTCGCAGGATCTCCAGGCTCGGAACAAAAGAAACCCCACTATCAGTATCTTGCAACTTGCTCTTAGCAAAAACCAAATCACCTAAATTCAGCCTCCAACTTCTCAGGGGGATCAAAACAGAGAAACACTCCAGAGACCAGGACTCCTAACCTAGTCTGCAAAAGTTTGTCCTATCCTTATTTCGTTTTTTACCAGCCCTTATTGGAATTCGGATAGTCCTTACACAACTGGCATAATACAGAATATCTTAACACTGCATGAACATGATAACCCGAATGAAATGAGCATGAGAAAGAACTCTCTCTTAAATCTAACATCCTAATATTAAATGAGCATGAAAAACCCTAATGAAATGAGCAAAATGGTGAGATGGTTACAGGGGCTCTGAATAGAGGCTTAAAACATAACACTATCCTTTAAAATACGATGAACAAACATACATACATATATACTGTTGCATACAATTTTTATGACAATCCCTTATACAAAGATAAACTTCATTCTCTACATACGAACTCACTTTTGTAGCCTAAAAACAGTTACCAGAGTTAAGAACTTCCCGATTACAAACGGCCCTATATACTTAGGGGCTTGCTTGGTGCTATACTGAGCGGCCTTGTAGCTAAGATAGTGAGTTTCCAACAAAACTTTGTCCCCTACCGTTAACAACATTGTTCTCTTGTTTTTATCATACTTGGAATCTATTTTAGCGTGATACCTTTTCAGGCTCTGCGTTGCTTCACTCCATACCACCTCTAAATTCTTATCCGTTTCACAGAATCCAGACAAAATTCATGAAGTTCCCATTCATTTATGAGCGGATGGCACAGCCTTCGGCCAAAAAATATCTCTGGTGGAACCTTTCTGGTGGCATCAATTGCAACTTTATTTAAAACCAAACTAAGCTGTAACAAAACCACATTCAATTCTTTATGTGTGCCCAACTGGAAAGCCCTTAAGGCTATCTTTAGATTTCTGTTGCATCTTTCAATAAGGTTAGCTTTGGTGTAGTAAGGGGTGGTTTGCACCATTTTAATGCCCTTTTCCCGTTAATATTTGAGAGTGTACTGCCTGCCTTGCAGATTATTTTATTCATCGGCTTAATGTAATAATGCTTAAAGACAGCGAGTTATTTTCTTCCTACTAGATAGCTCTAATAATAATTATAGCTTGTCTTTTGTTTCGCATCCCCCTTCCAGCCGACCAGTGACGTCACAGAGGCAAACCATGCATTCGCACCGCTCAGGAATCAACCATTCTAAATTTTTTCCAAGCACCCCTTGCTCAGGACAGCGCTCCGTACACATAGCTTAAACTACACTTGCGATAGGGTTAGGATATGCTAGTTAGGAGCTCTCCACTACGTACCTTGTACCTCTCTGCATTTACGGACATATCTGTAGTGGGCCCTTCCTTACAGTCTTCTTCAAAGCTAAATCCTGTTACGTCCTTGCTTAATTCACCCTGCAACATGTCAGCGATTATGTTACGTCGTTATAAATGCCAGTATGTTCAACAATGCAAGAGTGCATCGCTTAGCTCACAGCATCTTTCACTGCTTTCTCCTTTTAGTACGTCGGTCGCCTCTATCGACCATCATAATTTGCACTTGTAGCTTTCCGGCTGAAACTCGCGCCATTGACCAGGAGCTAAAGTGCCGTTATCACTTATTTATTTTCGTTAAACGAAATAAAACATATGCTACCTTTTAAATCGAGTACTTTCCCTGTATACTTACCACCCTTTCGTAGTTACCCTTGCGTAACAGGTTTGCAGGTGATTCCGGGGAATTTCTCTCGAAATGAGTCTACACTATCCTTTACCAGTACACTCACTAGCTTTGGCCGCCCTTCCCCTCAACCCTACGGGATTGACGGAAAGGAGCCACATAAGTACACTGTCCTGGCAACAGCTTATCGGCCTATTGTTCACTTGCTTCCCTTGAGCGAGCTCCGCTGAGAGAAACGTGTGTCCCCTAGGTTGGGAAGACTGGGACAGGGCCACACACAATCGTGTGTGCGTCGTTGGACAAGGTGAAGCCTGACTTCCCTCATGACCCGCAGTCTCCACCAAACTTGGGAATAAGGTGTCTGCCTGTCCTCTGCCCGCACGAGGAGCCTGCAGATGTGGTACAGCAGTAGTAAAGGTAGGGTCCAATTCCCAATGCCCTTCGCCCATACGAAAGGGCCGAAGGAGATGGTTAGGCAGATACTCTTCGCATCTGGTAAAACACACAAATATCAGCCTTCCCTGGTTAAACAGATAGCTAGCCTAACACCTCAAGGACAGGTGCAAGCACTATGTCATACGCAATACCCAGTGGAAGTTCCCGTGCCCAGAGATCTCTTCGCACCGTCTGAGAAGACCGGCCCCACAGAATACCCGTGGTGGGTCATTGAGCATGAGACAACCAGAACAGCCGCCAACACCAGTAGTATCCTACCTAGTGTCTGCTGTCTTGCGTCCTGCACCTCTGCCCAAGCCACAGACCAATGTCTAACACAATTCTGTGCCAGAGTCCGTCACATTTCCCTGAAGTGCTGCTCCATTCAAACGTTGCCAAGGAATATCCAAAGCAGTAGTGGCACCTAAATCCCGCATCGTGTTTCCTACACCTGATTTCGTGCAATGCCGCACAGCCACATGGCCAGGTTTCTACAACAGGAAGGCGCCAATACCCAAGCAAAACTGAACCCCTTTTGTACATATAGAAGCACCTGGCTCAGCATCTAGACAAAAGACCCGAACATCCACTACGAAGACATTATAATGAATATTTCTTCCCGGTACGTCAAGCATCAAGTATGAAAATCTTTTAGATGGCTCATCACTAACGTTAAAATCATATTGAAGCTTTGGCGAAGAATGGGATATCAAGACAATAATTTAACAACTGAGACAGCATGCAGGGCTTTAAAATACTGCGACAGTTCGTTTTTCCCAAACATTGCAATTCTGCTTCCGATATTCGGAACAATTCCAGTAAACGCTAGTACAGCAGAAAGATACTTATTAAGTTTAAGGCAACTGAAGATGTACCTAAGATGCACAATGGGGCAGATCCGACTGAATTAATTAACGCTTGTCAACATTCAGAAGAACGGGACATCAATGTCAGACTGTTATTGATATATTTTGTAAAATAAAGCAAAGAAGAATTATTATGAGTAACTGGAGTGAGGACAATTATTCTTGAAAATAATACTGCTGAACACAGACTTATAATTCCTTAAGCATTATTTTATTGTGATGTCGTACAGATGTACATAAAGTTAATTCATTTTGTCTTAACAAATAAATAACACTTTCATTCATTCAGCGTGTGTATCACACACGCTAAATGATTGAATAATATTTTAATATTAAAAGTGTGATGACGAACTAGGATTGGGAATTTTGATTTAAAATGTACGAGGTTCGTGGTTAATGTAATTTGACAATAAAATATTGTATCCATTCAGAGAGTAGTAAGTTCTAACAAGTAAGTAGTATTTCGGCGTGTATAGGCTACATATAAAAAAAAAATGCCTACAAAAAGTGGGGTGCGGCTTATATACGAGATATTGGCATAAAAAAATTTTTTTTTTTAACTTTTTCCCCCAAAACATGTTTAGAAATTTGTCAACATACAGTACATTTTAATGTTTTAATTCTTAAAGAAATTGTCCGCGGGGGATGATTGGGGGGGGGGGGGGGGGACCAACAACATTTGTGCAGTTATTTGTTCAGTTGCATTTATAAACATCTTGTAGCTCGCCCATACATGGCGTACATGAGAAAATAATTTCTCTGCTGTACAAGATAAAGCTATATTACATAGTTTGCACGCCCGCCGCGGCTCTACAAGTGTACATTGATAAGACGCCTTTTTGTGTAACATATTGCTGTGGTTTTGCTTTCTCAAGTCACGTTACCATCTGCAGAATAGTAATTGCGCAATTTTATTAGTAAACATTGCAACATAACACAAATTTTCTGTCACAAATGTTTAGTTGGGGAGGAATTTGGTAATTTGTAAATAACTTGTAAAAATGAAGTCCCAAACATAGCATTTGTATAATTTTTATAAATGTGTAAACTATTACATTTTCCAGTGTTAAAAGAAGCTATTTATGCAGCTCTGCATCCATTTTTTTTTGTAATACATAATGGTGATTTTTATAGAAAAGAAAGCATAAAATGTCATTCTCCTAGTTGTCCCCTTCCACAACGTATAGCAAATAAATAATAGTTTAACATGACCTTAATTTCGTGAAATGCTTAAAAACCTTTATACAGACACATATTTGGCATTCTAGGTTTACCAATGATTAAAAAATATATTTTTAGAGCATGTAGAACTGTGTCCCCAATTTTTTTTATTCATTCTCATGGCCTGAGTTGGTTTTAGGTGTAACAATTTATCTCTCTATGGATGGAACATTGCAACCTTCTGCATAAAGAATCTTTTGTTTAGTGGGTTGGTGGGCCAGATCAGTTTCTTCCATGCTTACCGCCTTTTTGAGATATACATGAGGTTAGGTTGCAATACTAGTTGAGTGTCAGCAGACCTGTCATTCTTCTGGTGAGTACAACTAGGAAATTTGTATGCAAGTTGAGATATTACTTTGCCATAACTGAAGGCAACAGATTATCTGGCAGTTGCGTATTTAGTCATTTATTAGGTTTATTATTTTAGGCTGCAGCAAGCTCTTTATGCTGGAATGTCATTCTCCTGGATTTTAGCAGCCAGAAGAATGGCATAAGTGCCAGGAGAAAGACATAACTACACATTTTATTTAAAATTTAACTATTGTATTCTAATGTGTATAATATTTGACACTTGCTAGATAATGTTATCACACTACTTTGTACATACTGGTTATAAGACACTGTCGTCAATTTCAGGAAGTCAGAGCACATACATACACAAACCATTTTACTATAGGATGTTCGTGGTAATGTGAACACTTTTGAGGCTCTAGATACTTTTTTCTTTCAGCCATTTCTTATCCTATGACCACCTTTTTAAATAAATATTGTCATGTAAGTAAAACATACAGTGTGAATATTCCACTGCACTCTAAAAAAAAGTCTAAGGCTAAAATAAAATATACTTATTGGCTGTTATTCCAAATGACAGCACTTTCAAAAGTGCTCACTTTACCGTAAATAGCCTACATGCAGAAGTTATCATTACAGATGGCATCAAAATCCCAGAGCCATGAAGAACATCTCAAGAAAATCCCAGAGCCGTGAAGAACATCTCAAGAAAATCCTAGAGATGCAAAGAACATCTCAAGAAAATCCCAGAGTCGGAAAGAACATCTCAAGAAAATCCCACAGCTGTGAAGAACATCGCAAGGAAATCCCAGAATCGTGAAGAACATCTCAAGAATATCCCAGAGCCGTGAAGAACATCTCAAGAAAATCCCAGAGCCATGAAGAACAGCTCAAGAAAATCCCAGAGCCGTGAAGAACATATCAAGAAAATACCAGAGTCGTGAAGAACATCTCAAGAAAATCCCAGAGCCGTGAAGAACATCTCGAAGAGAATCCCAGAGCCGTGAAGAACATCTCAAGAAAATCCCAGAGCCGTGAAGAACATCTCAAGAAAATCCCAGAGCCGTGAAGAACATCACGAGAAAATCCCAGAGTCGTGAAGAACATCTCAAGAGAATCCTAGAGCCGTGAGGAACATCTCAAGGAAAACCCAGAGTCGTGAAGAACATCTCAAGAGAATCCCAGAGCTGTGAAGAACATCTCAAGAAAATCCCAGAGCCGTGAAGAACATCTCAAGAAAAAGGGAGAAGCATAAAAAAAAGGATATGCCCTGATGAACTCAAAGGCTAATGAAGATCCATATCATTTACAAGAAATGATCGAAATATTATGACAGAAATATAAAAAAGACGACTTAAGAAACAGATTAAGCTTACAGCAGAAACGACTGAGAGAGAAAGGCGACTGAAACGAAAACAATAGCAAAATATCACTGCTTCTTCGCGACATAGAACATTTCCGCAAACAAATACTCCACCCGAGTCTGGTGAAGAGAGTTGGAAATCGGTGAGGAGGAAGAGTTGAATTATCCAAACCAAAAAATCAAGGCAGTTGTGGATAAAGAAAAGAAAAAAATCAGATTAAAGAAAGAAAGTTTGTGAATTGAAGAAAAAAGATGACAATTAAAAAGTTAAATCAGGAAGTATAAAAATTAAAGAAATAGTACAACGGAATGAAGAAAAAAGAGCAGATGAATTTCCAGAAAGGATCACAAGAACTTACCCCACGTAAGAGAGTTGAAGAAATTATGCACAGTGAGCCAGAAATTCTAAATAAAAAACTTTTGCAGAGCGAAGTTGTGTGTGAACAACTTTCTACATCTATTCAAAAAAAAAAAAAAAAAGGTCCTGGTTCTGAATGAAAAAAGAAGTCTCTTCATCAAGTCCTGCAGGGGGAAATTTTGAAAAAAATACACACATTTCCTGTCTAAGTTCATGAAAGGTGGTAAGAGTTGAAACAAGTGATAAGAAAGGTTGTGAGAAGAAACAAAGTTCAGCGAAGATTAAAAGGGACAACAGCATTCTTTGAAGATGGCCATAATAGCAGGATTCTTCCTACGAAGGACGTCATTAAAAGTGAATCTGGCAGACAAGTACAATTTTTAGATGACATGAACAATCTGTATGAAAAATTTAAGAAAGAAGACATTTCCAAAAGAGAGAATATAAGTTATTCAACATTTACCAGATACAGGCCAAAGTGGGTGAAGAAAATGATTGTAGTTGAAAGAGAAATCTGTCTGCATATGGCACACCAATACAAAACTGTTAGTGCAAGCTGTACATAAATATGGCCTTTTTTATTCAGAGAAACCAAATGATATTCTGCAACAAATATGTTGTGAAAATTGTTAATTGAGGAAGTGTGAAAACTGTAAGTCCAACAAAATTCATTTCAGTGATTTAAGGAAAATTATATTTGTGTTTACCTGAAATGGCAAACTTCCAAAGAAACATGCACAGATAAAAATTGGAATAAAAAAACAGTTCAAATGATGTAATTACAGTTAACCTTTTGGAAATGGGTGATCGGTTACAGAATTCTGTGAATGGACACGCTGCTCATGTAGGACGAGAAATACACCAACATGAAGCATTAAAATATCAGAAAAAGAACTTGCAATTTTATGAGGCTGTACAACTGTAAATTTACAGACGAAACTCAAGCTTTCCACTTTGGCAGTTCAAGAAAATAAGTTTCTTTGCATACAGTGGTAACCTATCTTCATGGTAAAAAAACTCTCAACTTGATATGCCTTATACAATACAGAGCTTCTGGACCTCATTCGATTGCTTGGACCATGGTGTTCATGCCATATGGGCTCATCTCAAACCCGTATTGAAAACTCTCCCCGAATTTGTTTTAACACAATTCACTTCTGGAATGACAGCCCAAACACCCAGTACCGAAATAATAAAATGCTCACTGCGTTATCACAACATTTTTAGAGACATGTTCCCAAATGTACAACACTCTACGTGGAACTATCATGAAGCTGGAAACTGCAGACAACCTAGTTTCACAGGGCAAAGATATCCCTGATGTTGCAACTATGATCAGTGCGCTCAAAGAAAAGATTGATAAGATTAGAAGTTACCAAAGAGGACGTAAACGAAATGAAACAAAGATTTAATTTAAAAGATATTAAAACCTTTATAGGAACCATGTGTGGTCAAATTTTGGCTGATGCAGCTAGGACTACAGTGCTTCATATGAGAGAACTTGGTTGCCTTGCCTGCTCTGGAGAATGCCCACACTACACATGTGGACAATAATACCCTGGTCAGCTCAACTGAATGTTGATGACGTATATGGGACAAACTCAGATGATGGGGATGATTTAAATATAACAATTACGGCCAGGAATACAAACAGTGGCCTTAATAGCATCATGAGTGTAACTGTCTTAAGAGTTAGAATACAGGGGAGAAAAGAATCCTATCAATATTATGCTGTTGCTAAGGCTATGTTCGCGAGAAAGATGTCGGAGAAGAGTATCTGGTGAGGTGCAGCAAGGAACACTATATTTTTTAAGGAAATCCAAACATGATCATGAGTGCAGTGTGAGTGACATTATTGATATTGTGTTAAATCCTACAATCTTCAAGAAAGGAAAATTTTATAGACTTGTACTGTAAAGTGGTTAAGAGTTATTTTTCTTGAGAGAATGTAGTTACTAGCATATCCAGATTGTAAATTGTAACAATGGCTAGCACTGATGAGAATCATACTGTACATAGTTTGTATTCAATAATTTGCTCTAAAAATTATTGTAATGAATAAATAATTTTAGTATTATTTTTTCAGTGCTTAGCTTTCATAACCAGGACAAGCACAGTATATTTGTTTAAATTTGGCAATATTATGATTTATGCAATAGTTTCCAAACTTAATAGTTTCGATTAGTACTCAGTATAATAATGTGCTTTCAATGATGTGCATGTGGCCTATGCTATTTGAATGTATTTTTGCTCTGACTCCTCACATTTTTAAACATGACTGCCATTTTATTTTGTACTCTTAGCCAGCTTAGATATTGTTAAAATGTGAACATTTCTTAATTAAATAGTATGACGACAGCCTGTCATGCTCCTGATCACTCAAAAATACTTACCATCAAAAAAATATATAATTCTTGAGAATACTGACCGACACCTACCATTTTATTCAAGTTTGAATTTAAACGTATTGACCTATGTAAGGAGAAACTTCTTTGATAAAAACTAAAGTTTTGCCATTTTAAAGCTCCAAATTGACAAATTCAATTCGCAAATGAACCAATATGTCGGAAAATATTATGTTTATATGGAATTGTGACTTAACATTTACAGGAATACAAAATTTCAGTGCGGTGTATACTTGAAATATTAATCATCCCTTATTTTTCATCAAAAACTTTTGATGCGGCCTATACATGCCAAAATACTTAATATTAATATGTAAATGGAAATTGCACATGTAAACAAATTATTGCTTACAACTATTTTATTGCAGTTATTCTTTTCATGTGCACCTTAAAGTAAAGTATGAACAGTACACCCTTTGTAAAAAGATTTGTTGGTGTAACATAAAATTATTAACCCCCCCCAACCAATGTGTTCCGGGTCTTATGCTCCACTCTTACGGATGTGGTATCTACATAGGACTAACAGTTACACTAAGAAATGAAGCACTCTGCAGTAAGCGAGAATACGTATATATTCTGTGAAGAATATACATGATGCCCCTTACTACCTTCTGACTACCTCAGGATTGATCGGAAGTTAGAGTGGGAGTATCCAGGTGAAAGAGACTTGGTCCTAACTGTTCAAGGCGATCCGGCTAGGTAGCTATGAAAATAAATGGCCTAACTAACTTTGTCCACTGTCCAGAATGGACCGTCGAGAATTACCAGAGGTGGTAGTGTAAGCGCAATCACAGATATCAGCAGGTAATGGCATCTTCAGGAGCTGGTGAAGAACCTCTGGAAGACGTTGTTGAAGTAGCTGAAGAGCTTCTGGTAGGTCCTGAGGACCTGATGATCAGCAGAGCTCCAGCACACAAGGTGGTGGAGTGGGCTCCTTCCGGTACATTTACACACGGTGGAGGGAGCAAGGCATACTGAGGTCTTTGGGAAGCGCACAGACTTACATTCTCCTTGTCCGTGGGCTCTCTATGAAACGGGGGTGAGGTGGGGACGGCGAGTGCCAACCCTCTAGCGAAGCAGTCTGCTAGCATCGTCTGCTGGTGTGGTGGTGGTCATCCCTTTGCGCGCCGTAGAACTACGCGACATTGGGCAGTGGGCTCGGTCGCTCGTGCGGTCTCACTTCGGGGAGGTTGACGTGACGTCTGACTTAAAGCGCTGTATTAATGCTCTTATCGCAAGAGAATATCCTGTAGACACGTGACCAACATTTAGTACTGTTGTAACCCAACCTTGTTGAAGTGAAGGTATGCTGAGACGAGGTGAAGTCGTGTGTGTGGTTTAGTCAGGAAAGGCGTCTTGTATCAATTAAACGCTTATATTACATGTAAATATATATTTTTGCTCTGCCAGTGACTTAGTGCCATAACAAAAGCATCGCTGGGAAAACTTTTATTTCTGAAAGCATAATTTTAGCCACTAACTGTATGTTGCATGGTCTTCAAAAATTAGGATGCAAAGTAAAAACTAATTGTACTAAACCTATAGAGTAATTTTGTGATATGCATATTGTGTTGGGTAAAGTGAAATATTTTGTTAAAAGCTGTAGAAAGTCGTACCCATGGCCTTAAATGTCGTGGAGTTTTATAAGCAGTTAGTGGATGTGAAACCACAGAATCAGCTACTGTACTTTTATCTCACTATGAAATTCGTGAGTTTATCAGATATTGCCTCTAATCTCTTCGAGAGAAAAAAAATTCAGGAAAAAAATCCCAAGACTGTACTAGCTGATTATAAAATATGCACTGCACCATTAGCATACAAATAATTTGAATGGTATGAGTTCTTTATGTGAATCCATTTCAGTTGCAACTTCGCTGGCTTCAGCTGCATACATCCCTAGGAGTTTGGAAACTGTCAACATTTACTTGCACGCCAATGTTCTTTGGTTTCAACAAAGTGCATGTGCAAGTGCAATAAAAGAAATTTTATTCTTGCACTTCTTACATTTTTCAAGAATATCACTAGTGGGAATCCAAAGAAAATATAAAACATGTTAATTAATAAAAAGTTAGCTTTATTACCTGTACATGAGATTACAAACAATAATCTATTTACTGTTTCATAGCAAAAAACAAAATCAATTCAAACACTAAACTAAATGGGAAAAAAATTAGTACTTGAAAATAAATTCAGGTACAAATTTGGACAAGAAAATGACAATCACAACAACAATCGGTGGAAAAATACCAAAAGTGATACTAGAACCTATTTTTCACAAATTGAAACTTTAAACATTTCCAATATTTTGCATAAAAAATTATGATTCGAAGCATATGCAGAATAAATCAACTCCTCCGAATACATCTCTGAAGTTTACTTTGTCCAGCATTCTCTAGAAAAACTAAACAAAAAATACCCAGTGTAATAAAAGAAATTAAATCAAAACTGAGACAGGATCCAGCATGTGACAACTTGATACGTGTGTTATAAATAATGCAATTATGTAACATTAAATTTGCAACTTTAAGAACTTGTGCAAAATCAAAGCTGGAGAGGAGTTAGTTGTCTAAATGTACATGCCCTACTCCCTAGTCCAATCACAACCATTAAGGGAAAGTTTTTCTGCTACAGATACCAAGTACAGTCATTCACTGTATCTTAAGATTTTTCTGAAGCCCTGCTAAATTTTTACTTTTGGTTACTGATTATGTATCCTTCCGCTACACCTAAACATAAACACTGCCATGTGACTTCTACTTTTATAATTGTCAAATGTGTTGTTTACTGTTTTCAGTTGTTCTAAGAATTCTTTCATATTTCAAAAACCTTTTCGTACGAATGTTCACAATTTAGGCCTATAACCACATTTGAGTCAGTTTTATGACTTTTTAAAAATGTCTGTATTGACGATAGTTCTTATGGTTATTATTTTACCTACATTGTTAAAATATTTTTTATATACGACACAGCAATCACATGTAATACACGTAAATATTTTGCTGCTGCTCTGTTTAACCATGTTGGAATAAAAATCAAATCGAAGGAACAACCATTCCAACTAACTCAGTAAATTCAAGTACACAACCCGTGTGTCTTATTTTTGTACGTAGCAGAAACAAACATAAAAAATAATAATATGCCTACCATAACTTTTATTCCGCTCATATTTCTATGCATTGCTACTTACCGTCTTTTAGGTTTATTTCATTATTTATTTAAATAATTAATTTCACAATAAAACCAGTTCACTGTTAAAACATATAAATTTTGCACATCCAATATTTAAAATCACTCACACACACACGGACAGCGTAACGACGACGACGCAGCCACCACATAAGAAAGTGGCAGCCACGCCCTTTCACATGCAGCGATCATGACACATTACAGTATATTTATTCCTGCCATGGAAAACCAGATTTATCACATCGTAACTTACCTAGGTAGTATTTTTATATTAGCAAGAAAAATTCACGCTTTGTTGTGCAACAGCAACACGCCACATCATGTAGCCAATTGCCCTGTCTGCCAACCTTAGATTTGTAACTCTCCCCCATAACATCTAACAATATTCAAATTAATATTCAAAAACTAAAAATCTCTTTTCAGTTGTAAATTTGAAATTCAAAAGATTTTTTTTTTGCTGTAATAAATACGAAATATGCTAAAATTGAAAACATGTACAATTTTACTGCTACTACTAGCGAAGCCAAGCTTCCTGAGGGGGAGCGAGACAAAGAGAGAGACCAAGGTCCTCTCAGCCAACAGTTTCTTCATCGGTCGAAAAAACAAACCATGTCATTTGCGCTGTTATTTTAAACTGTAACAACAAAATATATTTCCACCGGGGCTACCTAAATATTTAAATATTCAACAGGAAATGCTTAATTTACAAACAGCATTCCAAAAACTTGATTAAAACAATGTATTAACTGTGAACTATTTTTTACAAGCCATTACGAACGTATCACTGCTCTCACTGTTTTTAATTTGTATTTAATACAAAATAAATATTACAAGTTATAGAAGTAATTAAGTTGAAGTTTCATTTACTAAAGAATACAGCACAAGTTAATCACAGTGTTACATATTTGTGGAATACAAGTTATTGAAAAAACAGGTTGACATGTTATGCCTAGGGTGATTTTTCAAAAGGTTCATTTCAAAAGATCAGAAGAAACCATGAATGGAATATAACTGCTATATAAACTTTCTTCAAATGTAAACCAAGAACCAATACACAAAGAAAACCAATACATGCAGAGAGAATAGTTTATATGGGTTCCACTTTCAGCAATTATTAAATTTAAATCATTTGAAAGTCAATACTAATTGGCATGTTTTATCAGAAGAAAAGTAAATAATGCAAAAACACAATTATGTCAACTAAAACAAAACCCAGTTAAAAATAAATAATTATGAAGTATAAACAATTCCTTTCTAATTACAAAAACTGATTACACAGAGGTGAAATGAAAAATTTAACTGCATTGGAAACATTTAAAGAAAATGTGAGGTAGTGTTGATTTATAGTTCTTTACACAATACTGAATATTAATACATACAAATGTAATATATATTTCAGCGTAGTGTACACCTTCAACAGGAATAGAAAAGTGTTTCTACCAAAAAATTTATTTGCCTGCATTCAACAAAGATATCTATATAATATTTCACAACTGTTTTCAAACGAAGTGATTAAACAAATGAACACTAACTGTAGGTAGGTGATGTAAATTTCTCTTAAAACTCATACGCTCGTGAATGTTCATGGACGGTTTAAAATTTCTCAATAAAGTAGATTTATTGCACAAAAAATGACTGACATGACAATGTGTGTTACATGACAAGTGTGCTCTCGTAAGGTTGTCCTTTCATCCTTATCATTAAACATTTTTGAATTTTTTCCAGTTAAGTGTGTACTGATTAAAAGAATGAATAACAAATTCTTTTAGTTTGAGCAAAATAGTTTCAAAAACAACTAACTCATCCTCTAATAATAATGCATGCATTTTAATAATATTTGACTAAATAAAACATTTTTTTTGTTGAAATTGTAAAATTTTATGATGAAATCAGCTCATTTTTTGAAGCCTTACCCACAAATGTTGGCCATCAAAACAGCTGAGAGCACGTAGCATGAAATACATGCTCGCAAGTAAGGTCATGTCATCTTGATCACGTCTGTGCCCTCAAATCAGCTGAGAGCACGTAGCATGAAATACATGCTCGCAAGTAAGGTCATGTCATCTTGATCACGTCTGTGCCCTCAAATCAGCTGAGAGCACGTAGCATGAAATACATGCTCGCAAGTAAGGTCATGTCATCTTTATCACGTCTGTGCCCTCAAATCAGCGGAGAGCACGTAGCATGAAATACATGCTCGCAAGTAAGGTCATGTCATCTTGATCACGTCTGTGCCCTCAAATCAGCTGAGAGCACGTAGCATGAAATACATGCTCGCAAGTAAGGTCATGTCATCTTGATCACGTCTGTGCCCTCAAATCAGCGGAGAGCACGTAGCATGAAATACATGCTCGCAAGTAAGGTCATGTCATCTTGATCACGTCTGTGCCCTCAAATCAGCTGAGAGCACGTAGCATGAAATACATGCTCGCAAGTAAGGTCATGTCATCTTGATCACGTCTGTGCCCTCAAATCAGCTGACAGCACGTAGCATGAAATACATGCTCGCAAGTAAGGTCATGTCATCTTGATCACGTCTGTGCCCTCAAATCAGCTGACAGCACGTAGCATGAAATACATGCTCGCAAGTAAGGTCATGTCATCTTGATCACGTCTGTGCCCTCAAATTCCATAATTTTTTACTCTGTTTGCGGTGGGTTGGCACTACTGCAGGATGTTCCGAAGTCAAGATAGAGTTTGCAAACAACTTTACTACGTTTCTAGTTACTTCAATGATCTGATTTATGAATACACAATTAATTAACTTTAAATCCCAGTTTCTTTTTTTAATTTACCAGTGGTTACTGGAACAAAAGCTATAATTTTATTTATAAGAATAAATAAATCTCTTGGGCATATTACACATGGTTATTTATCATGATGGTTGGCATGAATGTTTATAACCTAAATTACACTAGAAATAATGCAAAGCAGTAAAAATACTGGGTAAACATTGCCATCTATTTTTAAAACTTTGCAAATGTGTTAATAAAAACTCTATTATGATCCATTCACCGTAAAGTGAGCACTATTTAAGGCCCTGCTTATTTTTTCTTTTAGCCAATTTCTACCATTCCGGGGCTTTTCAAAACAAACATTGACATGTGACCAATAAACACAGTGTGTACATCCCACCACTCCCAAAATTTAACGTCTGAAGCTGCCATAAAATATATTTATTACTGGTTGATGCCAATTGTAAGGGCCTTAAAAAGTGCTCAATTTACAGTGAACAGGCTATAACTGCATTTGTTGTACGTCCTGGGGAAAAAATCACGATTTCTCTGTGTAAATAGTGGATGCATGAAGTTGAGTTGGAGCTGGTGGCCAAGTATGGAAAAAATAAGCCTGTAAGTTTGCATACTTATTTCTATGCTAATTTTTAATCTGACATGGAAGGAAACATAAAAAGTTAAGTTTGGGGTATTTTGATATTACTCACCAGACACCATGTAAAAAATTACATGTGAAATGATTTGTATCTGCACTATCTGTGCAATCGGCCACAAAGTATCTGTATCTGTAATAGCTGCAAAATGGGGTTTGGACCCCTCTCCACTTTTTTCAATCAAATATATTCAAAGAGAAAAAAAAATGAGTGGAAATGGTAAAAAATAGCATTTTAGGGCATTTCTTTGCGAGTTTCCTTAAGGGAAAGGAGAGAAGTATAAAGAGGCACCGGCTCACATTGTGTGTAATAATATCTTACTGTTACATATCTAACATGCATATCGCAGTCTTGGGAGGGCCAGTAACAATGCTTCCTCATATAGCGAAACATCACAGCGAGTCATTTAACATGATTAAATATGGATTATCCTTAACTGTTACAATTTCCACTCAGTTTAACAAATGAATGTTTTGCTTCCGATTGTACAACCTGTGATGTAAAATTTAGCTTTCATACGAACACTGAATAATAACAAGCAATCCCCTCATTAATTTCCTATGGACTCATACAATACTTATTATAAAAAAATTTTTTACGAGCCAATTTCAAGTAGCGATTCATTCTGCACTATGCTTCAGTCACAAAATCAAAGACGTACTTTTATCACTTTAACCTAAGAGTTTGTACTAAAAACAACAACATAGCTCCCTTTTACAACAATGTATGAGATTCTTTATAGAACATGCAACAAAATACACTGTGATCAGAAAACGTAAACTGGCAATTAGACTGAAAAGTCAAGAGCATGGTTCCTGTATGTCACATGTACAAATGTTACACGGAGATTCTAAACACAAATTGTCACCAACATATTAACATAATATCTGTATCAAACAACCTTGTAAAACATTTTAAAACATAAAATGAAATAGATATAAAACTATTCTCATATTCTTTTTCATGGTTAAAAGAAAGAAATGATTATTCCTCCATTCCACTTAAGGGGTTATAAATGAGTGTCACTATTTTCAATAAAAGAGTTAACCTGTAAATGGAAGAGCTCTGAAATACTTCAAAACATACAATAATTTTCTTAAATAACTACACTATCATTCACAATAAAGCAATGCACAAGTACAGTATCCAAATAAGAAATTGACTGTATCTGTTACTGTATACAGCAGTAAAAACATATACGTATCTCCTGCTTACATTCTTACGCTAACTTTCCAAGACACAGGAGCTCCTATAAAATTGAAGTTGTCTGAAGCTCTCACCAAAATACAACAAAAACATTTCAACATGTCAAACAATTTCAAAACAGAGAAAACTGAATTTTGGATACTATCTAAAATGAATGGCGAATATTACATATTTACGACTATACCTGTTAAAATATAAAGGGAAGAAATGTTAACCACGTTAATCTTATTACAGTGAAAACTTAATAAGAAGTTTCCTGCTTAATAAGTTCATTAATTTTACATCTTGTCTAGTTACACATATAAAATTTAAGCATTTAAATAAGATTTCCTGCTTAATAAGCACAGTTATTCCCAGTCCCTTCAAAAATGTATTAACAGGACTTTACTGTACATAAGTGATTACAAATTACTATCTAGAAAAAAATTATGCACAATTTTACATATGGGTAGACACCTGTTTTTCGCAGTGTGCAAAATTGGGAAATTTTCACCAAATTTGCTTCAGTTATTTGAAACTGCACAGTAAAAACTTCATAAAAGCATGGACTAACTGTATAAGTATCGACACCTATAATGCAGTGCAGTAAAATCATAGTTGGTTCGAGCAACTGACTGTGATAGTTTGTGCAGAATCTATTTTTAGTGTGTTTGATTGCATCACATACGGCTCGTGGGAGAAAGATTCGACAGTATCTAAGGAGATTTTCACACATAAAATGGTATCTTTTCAGATTTAGAACAAGTGTTAATTTAAAACTGCATGTAAATTTTTTTTGTATAGTAGTAAAAGATACACAAAAGAGAATTTCTACATTTTCCAAAATGTTAACGTTACAGTGCACAAGTGTTGCAATGTAAAGAGGATAGCTAAAGCTTAAAAATAGCAATGGCAACAGCACAGCAAAAAAACAAAAACTATTGGCCTGGCACAAATAAACATGTAACTCACCTCATCCATGGATAAAAACTGAACTCTACAAGGTTGATTGGTTATTTTAAAAAAATCTGGTTCTTACATGGCAAGCACGAATAAATTCACTCAAGTTATTTAGTGGACTGTTTTATAATGTTCTTATAAACTAAAAATTATGGAGACAAGCATCACTGTTTAAATAGTGAAGAGAGATAAATAAATTTGAAAAAGGAAATTTAACCAGATTTCATAAGGTACAAGCGGTTTTTAGTTTTGCAGCCAAACTGTTCAGCGGATACAAAATGTGGCATTCCACCAAAAGTACGTAATTTACATTACTTGTTAGAGAAAGGTCCATTTGTCAGTTGCAGTAGTAAACTATTTGCATGTGAATCATTCTGGTGATAAATGCCATTGCTTTTATTTTATACATTAATCTAAGCCATCTCTTTATACTTGGATTCAAAAATAATTTTTTAACATTAAATTTCAAATTTTACCATTAAATCAACATGTATCAAGTACTTCCAATTAAATATATTGATAAATGAAAGCTAAATGTATATGTACAAAATTTAAAATTTGAAGTTAATATTTACTATAGAAAAATCTATGTACACTTTATCCTTTAACCAATTTCATTACTAATTTTCAAAATTATTGAAATTTTTAATGAAATTGTTGAGGCAGTATAAAAAAAAACCAACATCACATCAAAATTAACAAAATCATGGAAACATTTTCACAAAAAACAGGTGCCTTCACATATGGGCAACATATTTTTTTATGTCCTCCAAACAGAGTTATGCAAATATTCAGTATACCAAAACAAAAAATAAAAATTACAACTATAATTTCCATTTTAGTACAAAATCTGGTTGCAGAAATTTGTATTTCGATGAATAATAGGGTGCTAAATGAACGTTTATTTAGTGCATCGCCAAAGGAAATGTTTGTCTGTAAATAAACTTGTTCGTTTTTGCAACCTCTTTTCTTGCTATGAATTCACAAATTTTGGGGTTTCACAATGGTAGGTGTACTTCTAATAGACTGTAACAGGGAGAGAGAAAATATTCCCCCAAAGATATACACAGGTCAGTACTACTATAAATTTTTTAATACTAAAATTAAGTTTATTTAGTTAATAAAAGCTAGATTACATTTCCAATTAAAAAAATGTCATCAATGTCCCAAGTTGATGACAACTTTTTAGCAGAGTGGACAAGTTCCACTGTCTCCAGAAAGCTTTCTGCTCTACAACAAACTTCATGCAAATTGCATTACTGTTGGCGATGAAGATTATGTAGAATCTTTGCATTTTACAGGTTGCAATCAGATTCTTTGGGTGAAGCCAACTTACTCAACACCTCCCCCCCCCCCCCCCCCCCCCCAAGTCCAAAGATATTAATTAATGTGTGTCATTTCATATTTCTGTGTGTACCAGCACACTAACATCTAATTCACAAAAAAGAATTGACATGCAAACATAGTGGTAATTCAATCACTTACAGTGCACTTCTTTCACAGAATGTGCAAAACAATTTACACATCCCTCCACGGGAAAGTTTAAACTGACCAACGCTCAGCAAATACTTCACTTGTCCGCACCTCCAAAGGCAAAAAATTCCTCTAAAAAAAAAAATACTAAAAGGCACTTAACAATAGTGACAAATGGCAGTAAATACTTCTCAAAAAAAAAAAAGACCTTCACTGGCAAGTTGAAAAAATAAAATACAGCAGTTAAAAAAAAACTGCTTATAAAACTATACACACATTATAACAATATACAATATATTAATGTACGTCAACTTCTCAAAAGCACTATAAATACATCAAAGGCACTTAAAAACTTCAGGCGCTCTAACATACAAGTTATTAGTGTATATATGTATTTTAACAGTTTAACAGAAGTCATTTCTTCAAAAAATTAATTATTTCATTCAACAAATTGTGTGACTGTTAAGATACAGAACATACAGCATTAATAAATAAAACAAAGGCAATTTTTCATTTAACATATCCTCATTAATGACATAAAATATGGCATGCACAAATATATATACTTATGGGTATACACATTCCACATTTTAAAATTAACAACAGATGCACAACTGGCAAGATGAATGTGTATTTATAAATATTCTTCAAAAGACATTAATAAAACTTTTGTTAAAATTTATTATAAATTTTATATATTGCTTAAATAATAAAAAAGTAAATTACTTTAACATCAACTTTTATTACACACAATGATCTGCAGATTTAACTGATTCATTTCATATAACTAGGTGCATGTTTGTAACAAACTATTTTACCAAGTTCTCCATAAAACATCTCTCACAATTATTTAGAAAAATAAAGTAAATTGTTGGATCACATCAATGCTATGTACAAACAATATCCTGAGATACATACTACAACAACACAGAACATATGCGACAGAACCCCAAATCAATTCAGGGAAGGCTTACCAAAAGAAATATGTGAACAGAAAGTAGTATAGGCAATACTAAAAAAAATGTCAGATATTTAATTATTTTAATGCTTAAAGCAATTGACAAGAAACCCATAATCCACAACTGGAAGAAATAATTTTGCAATTGCTGCAATCAACACTTGTCAAATCAAGACATCTATAAAAAAAATTTAAATTCTTTAGTGAACATATGCAAAACAAATAAGTACTCCTTCGAAAATTACAAATCCACAGCTCGTAATAGCCCACCTTGAGATATAAAGTGTACTGCAATTGTTAAAACGGTGTAGTAGTGATTGCTGAAGGATACGTTCATAAATTTATGGAAATCATATCTTGAAATCTGCGTGCACGCATTCACACATCACTGTGAAGCTGGCCAAACAGGTGTGTATGCTTGCCTGTCCGTACAGTAATAGGTCAGCCTCCATCCAAGCTTCCTCACAAACTTTAATGACAACCATGTACAGATAAATTTACCAAACTATTATTCTTTATTCAAAAATGGTCATAAAAATACCACATCAAAACCAGCAATTATAGATGCACAAATATTATATAAAAAATTTGACTGTACACATTTTAAAGGTGGGTCACGATAAAATGAGCACTTTTAAAATCAACCTTAGAAAAAAATCACTGTTTCTGCATGCAAATATTTTAACTGGCGCACTGAGTGACATGCGCCCACTCAAGTTCGTAATGATGGATGGGAAGTACTAGTTCCATATTTTAACTTCGAATAAAGTGTTCGGTACCCGTTTGTGATAAATAAATTTATTTCTTTCGCTATCTGTTTTTTAAATGCATCAAAGTGTAAAAACTACAAGATTTGTAAAATATTTACTTTTCTAATAATTCCGCAGTTTCACCTGACCGACGAATGAATAAAGCGATGATGCCAATAGCAGTGTTAATTTTACATAAGGCTGATGAATACACACCGTGCATACAAGTAGATCTGAAGCATGGCTTTCAAAAGTGCTCATTTTACCATGAATAGCCTATAGTACTGATGCTATAGAAATGTGGACTTGGAACTGATAATGCAAGGCAGGTAAAGTAATGGAATGGTGAGGTACGGGCAGCTCTTAACAATGAGCTATTCACAGTCAATGAGCGATTCAAGGTGGATATGGAGCAACGCCAAAATGCAAAGGCAGGGGAAACATGAGATCCCGAGAGAACCTGCAACAGGAATCCCACACCTGGAAATCTGGGAATGACTCTGCCGGTAATCAAACCCCGTTCACTTTTATAAGAGGCAAGTGCTCTGAGCACGGTGCCAACAATGGCAAAACAAACTGCTGAATGAGAAATGTAATGTTACACAATGATGAACAACACACTCAACTGTTAATATAACAACTACCTTTCATGATAAATAAGTTCTAAACTTATAAAAGCTTCAAATTACAGAATACAACATAATTTTCAACTCACAGTTTCTACTCTGAATGTATAAACAATCCTCCCACAAAAAAAGCCTTCCCAAGAACAGAGTGGGGTTTTCGTAAAATCATCAATATTTCCTTCTTTCTCTTTGATCAATTACTTGAATAAAAGTAATTCCATGAATAATTGAGTGAAACAAAAATATACAAAAAATGCATGCAAAATAAATATAACAGAAGATTTTACATAAAATAATTTCCAACTTCATTGGCGATAAATTAAAATTTGCATGTGCAGAAATCGTTAACAACATACAGATTCGCGAAACCCTCTCAAGATGTTTTCCAATGAGCTGTAAACTCAAATGCAGCTAAACACTACTCATTTAATCAATAAAATATTTTCATGATCATTAAATACTTATTCAGTTAAGATTAATAATTTAACTGCACTGCACAAACTACACTTTGTTTTCTTATGTAGTACTACACTATAATCTTTGTAGATACCGGTACCTGTAGCAATAAATGTAATGTATCACGTTATGTGCAATAGTAATGAAAAAATACAGTACCCACCAACTCAAGAAGCATAAATTTGCTACCTAAAATAATAAAAATAAAAAAAAAGACTGTATAAAAGAAATAACTGTACAGAGATTCCCTACAAAAACAAAACCAGATTAGTCAGAAATACCACTTCTAAAATATCTCACTCACTGCAAACTTTATTCAAGAACAACTTAAAATAGCTAAATGTAGCACTTTCAGACTGCAGTTTAAAATATGCAAAACTTGTAAAAAAAAATACATCTGGTGACTTCTACAACAGACTTTCCAACAATAAAATTGACAGTGACACAGCTCACATCACACTGTAGCATGAACAGTAGTTCAACATACAGGCGATTGGAGCACTTGACGAAAGTGCCGCCAATTCACCATAACTGTTCCCTTGTTTGTGCATCTCAAACATATAAAATATCACCTTAAAACTATGGTTGTTGGTTCCGATGTGTGAAGATTCACTGATGTGTACACATTATCGTATTTCCTAAACCTGGCAAAAAAAGATTCGAAAATATGTAATTGAAGACTACAAACTGTTACTGTTCATTTTCCTCATCAGTACCAAACACACACAGACATTTCTCCTCCGAACCTCAAAGAAACCAGGCAACAGAGAGATGAAACGGTCGTATGGTCTCGCTAATCTAAGAGTCAGTACTCGACAGTTGATGGCTGAAATGTCCACTATCACACCGATAAGCCAATATATTATGACCACCCAGAACTACGAACATTAGTGGTGTGGAGGGTTACATGTGCTGCACTGGCAGCGTGGTATATATAGTGCAGTCAGAATGGGAAAAAACCGCTGATCTATTGGAGTTTGACAAAGAGCAGATTGTGATGGCACGGCACCTTGGAATCAGTATATCCTGAAACAGTCCGTCTTGTTGTTTGCTCTCACGCCTCTATTGTGAGTTCGTATCGAAAGTAGAGCATCGATGGAGAAACAACACACACTCCACCCGTGTGTCAACCACGACTCATTTTGAGAAATCACACAGAGGTACAACAATGGTGACCGGGACAATGTTTAACAGCGTAGTTCATTGAACGCTGCAGTGGATGAGACTGCAAAGTCTAAGACCCACTCAGACTCCAATGCTGAATGCAAGTCATCGGCAGCACATGAGGTGGACACAAAATCATTGACACTGGACTGTGGACGATTCGAAAATGGTCGTATGGCCCTATGAAACCCGATTTCTGATTAATCGCATTGACGGCCAAGGACATGTACGCCAATTACAATCACAGCATATGGCAACAGGATGCACTGTTGGGTGCAGACAGGCCAAAAGAAGCAATGTTTTCATGGGAAACATTGGGGTCCATTAATCAGGTATACTAATCCCTCGCAGCTGTCCAGTATCTATGACATTATTGAGGACCAAGTTTATCTGTTTATGTCAAAAGTGTTCCTCGCTGGCTACTGCCACTTCCAACAGCCCAATGCGCCACACCACACAACCAGGATTGCAGAGGACTAGTTGGAGGAAAATGAGAGTGAAATTGCATTTATGCCCTGGCCTGCAAAAAGCCTGGATATGAACCCCACTGAACATTTGTGGTTCGACTTGGGAGTAGCAGGTACATGCTACAGCATCAACATCTCGCACTGCACGCCGACTGAAGGACATCCTGTTGCGCTTGTGGTATCACATAACACGGGATTCCTTCTGCCACTTCGTTGAATTTATGCCTTACAGAGTGGCATAGTTCTGCTGGCTGCTCAATGTGGTCCTAGACGGTATTAGGTATGTGGTTATAACGTAACGGCTGAACGGTGTATGTGTCAACAGTAAAACAACAGCACAAAATTAGCACTTTAATGTCATATGAAAACAATTCCAATTAAATTTACATAATTTTTGTATTAAACTTAATTCCATATATTTTGCATTTCGGTGGGTTACTAGAGAAATCTGAGTGCATTAGATGTAATGGAATAATACAGATCAGCAAGATGGTGTCTGATCTTGCATAAATTATGCTCATTTTGTGTATCAATATTTGTCTCCTCTGTAATCACCCCAAATCCCACATGTGATAAAACGGTTCCCCAAATTCCTACTCCTTTGTGTAACTGAAATGTTTTCAGCTTCTTCCAGAAACAACTAGAGAGGGTTTCGCTGTTACCTCCAATGCCCCACGGCAAGGACCTGGCAACAGGCAGTTGACGAAGTTACCGCTTCATCTTGTCAAGGATGGGCAGCACCATGTCGAAGCGGGGGCGTTTCCCTGGGTCCTCATTCATGCAGATTCGGATGAGCTTGGCGAGGTGAGATGAGATCCCCGGTGGGATGCTAATCCGCAGTCCTTCCAGTGCCACCTATAGACACCACACCAAGCTCCATTAATACCAACTGAGATTTAATGGCCATACAAAAAAACCCTCAACAGATACAAAGACTATTAGGTTTAAGGTCAAATCTGGATATTTACTGTTTCAATTGATGCTAACTCAATCATTACTGCCAAACTAGCCATCAACAAAGGACAAAACCTATTTTTTATTTTTAATAAAGCACTACTTGGCAAAGTGGAGTGCTTTGACAGGGCATGGGACATAAATTAACTACAAGTATATCAACAGAAGTCTATAAGTTTTTGGGAGCCAACACAAAATAACTGGGGGGGGGGGGGGGGGAACACACTGCTTTTGCCAACGTTGAGAGCAACTAATTTGCAATAATGATGCATTTATTTTGCACGATACCATGTATTATATATTCTCATGTACTATATTGTGTGTGAGTGTGAAACTATACAGTGTGCAGTGCACATGTATCCAGTATCTCGCAAGTAGTCCAGCAGCATTCCCAGGAGCATTGAATACTAAAATGGCAAGGTGGTAAGTTCGTGTATGATGAGTGTCCATCATTATCCTTCTCTCTCGAGTGCTTATCAATAAAATCTTGCAAACATCTTGCATGAAAATTTACATCATCAGAAATTGCTCTACATATATACAGCACTCTGGTAAAATGTTCATATAGTCATAAAAAACAGTGGTGTAAGATTTACCTTTCTTGATTTATCTATACTAGATTCCTAAGAATTGTGAAATAAAATTTACCTATATAATGTCTATTGATGTTCCAAGCCGGCTATGCCCCCCTAAGGATGTATAAGAACTCTGTTTTAATAACCATTGAGGATAAAGTAAGATGTGTAAACAAGAGCAGTAAAAGAAATTCCACCAGCCAAAGGCAACATACCACACATTTCCTGCGTGCAAAAATTGGGAGCAACCCTGCTGATCACTGGAACCGCTTTGTTTACATGGTTATGACATAAGTTTCCAATCAAGATGACCCAGGATTAATTCCTGCAAGGTTCATACCCAATGTTTTATTTGTGTAAACTGTGACAGACATTGCTTTTGGCCAGTGGTTTTCATTGTTAGGCACCCTTAGAAAACTGATGCCCAAACTCAATCAGTATGGAGGCCAAGCCTCTTCGTTCCCTTGGAGCCTGAGAGCTGTTGTTCTGTTCATTAGGTATTTAATGGCTGGAGCCCTTCCCCAGTAACTCAATAACTTGCCTCTTAGCCCATTGAGGTGCTGAAAGAGCATTGGGGTAAGTAATGGAGCAGGTAGGAGCGAATAGGGTTGCAGTACAGACCGGCTTAGCTGACAGCAAGTGCCTTGGGAACGTGAACTGATGCTCAACAGCTCATGTGCACCTAATGAGCTCTGGGCGACACTTGGGCAGGGTCTGTGGTATAGGTGATACTGGCCTAGGCTCAGTGAAGCACCCTGGACAGTAGGTTGATGCTGCTGAGCTAGAGTTGCTGATCCTGGATGGTGTCTGCCAGGTCGTGGGGGCACCTGTGGCATTTTCTAACAGCAAAAAAGCAGCTTTCACACACGAGTATATATCCTTTGACCGTCCGTCCCCTGACCCACATGTCATTGAGCCTGAGCAGCAGCTATCTTCTCAAGCTTTACCTTCCCTGCTCCATTATGGTGCATGCAGCAGGGTAGAACCTCAGGCTTAGGCAAGCTCTGGTGGTACGACAAGATGGCCTCCATTGTTTATCAGGGAAAGGTGGGCCTTACAGGTATCCTGAGCCTCTCTCTGGTGCCGATACATGACGATAGTTTCACTCCCCAACCTGACTGTGGATTGCCCTGTTGCCAACTCAGTGATGTCCAGAAAAGTGGCATTATCGCTGGTAGCCAGACACTCAGCTGAATTGGGTATGTTTCCGCTTGGGGAGTGCACATACCCCTAGGGGTGATGGGACACCTCGCCATGCCTATTCTCCGAAGGGAAGTGCTGGTATCAAAGTCTCCTTCAAGAAGGTTTCTGGCAAGGTTTTGCTCTTAGCCGCAGCAGCACCCAGAGAAGCGGCATTATTGCTGGTAACCAGATGCCCAGACCAAGACAGAGAGCTGTTTCCAATGTGGTTAGTGCAGACCTGAAAGGCTTCTGGTATCAGATCTTGCTTGAGTCCGAGAGAGTGGCGGATTGTTGGGATGGAGCAAGGTGAACGGAATGGTACAAGATCAAGGTATGGTTTATATGGGTTTATTCAGAATAAATCACATATAACTCAGCCTTTGCCCAGGACACCTGGAGAGAGGGGTAACCTGACTGCCAAGGTCTACTGTCTACGACTCGTGTGGGTATGGCAGGGTGAGAGCAACCCCTGACAGAAAAGCTCTAGGTGCTTAGCATGGTTGTGCCAGCATGGTAATACGGATTTCCTACCCTTAGACTGCGAGGAGCATCTCAAGAGAGACGGGCCGGTACGCAGAGCATGGTACACTGGCTGGTATGCAGAGCATGGTAGACTGTCTTGCAGTTGAGTCTTGGAGATGGCATTCTATGGCTAGGCAGGCAAAATGGAACTCCCCCAGGGACCTGCAAGTCCTATTTATACCCATCTGTGGTCAAGTGAGGACTGGAGAGTAATGATGATGAGGAGAGAGCTAATTTCTTTGCTGAGCTGGCATGATGTAAGTTCAGTACCCCGGGCTGGAAGACCGCTCTAAAGGGCAGAGCAAACCAAATCACCAAGGCAGGCATGCATGCAACACAGGTTGCCTGCATCCAGGTGGCAGTAGACCTCGAGGACCGACTCAAAGGTAATGCAACTGACGCAGGAGTCTGTCAATGGTGTGACTGGCATTATGGGGGGGATGGTGTAAGCACAGCCGAGGCATAAGTTGAAGAGGGATCACAGATCGGATATGTCGCCCATGGAAATGTCACTAAAGTATTTCTACCAGACTATAGGACCACTATTAAGACAACCCCCATGTTTTTCAGTAACATAGCCATATATTTCTCCGAGGATGAGGGTGTAGTAGAGGGAGGGGGGAGGGCACTGCTCAATGGGTGGGTTACACTGACTTACTGAAGTGAAGGGGGGAGAGATTACACTGGCATCAGTAGTAGTATTAATTAGGGCAAATTCTATGATTAAATTACCTCCAAGTATAATAAAATGAATTATAGTGAACACTAATTGTATATTTTATCATTTCTTTTATCAGAATTAAAGTAATATTAATCATTTTAAGACTAATTGTTTACAAAAAGGGGTTAGTTGCCCCCCCCCCCCCCCTCTCCAACTATTACTCTCCTGGCTTCACCCCTGATCTAGAGGAAAGAAGTTTCACCCCACAAATTATTTGGTCAAGGAACTAAGAAGGGTTATACCACACTTAGAGATTTCACATTACCCAATTTTTTTTTTTACAATTAATAGAGTAAAACCCATTTAAAAAGTTTCCTACTTAATAAGTTTATACAATTTTGCACCAGGTCTCCAATTTCAAAGCAATTTAACTCCCTTAATATGTTTTCTTGGTTGAGAAGCCTAAAGTTTTCAGCCCCTTCAGTAGAGGTATGCGAGCCTGGGATTTTCAGTTTGAGCCAAGTCCGAGGGAGCATACTAAAAAGCTCTTTTATTGCATATAAAAAAAAACTCGTAATAAAGATATTAGTATTTTGAAGGTAATTAGGTGTTCATATTGGCCATTCTAAAGAATAATTTTAACAGAACACGCCAACCTTATAAAAAATTGTTTCATATGTGAATAACTACACACACCTGTTTTCTGTAAAACTGTGATGCGAGACCCGTGCTGACATATACATAAGACTTCGCCTCATCTTCACGTGTCATCACATAACCCCAGGTGGAGTTTGAAAAATGAACGACGACTTACTACCAGAGCCTACCAGCGTGCTCCTAGGCAAGGGGCACCCACAGCACCCCCCCCCCACCACTCATGTTGTGATAGAAGCCAGCCTAGTACACTAGCTAAGTGCCTAAGCTCATGCCACAGAAGCAGCCACGCATGATAGAGATGCCTGCTTTCGCTACAGACCGAGATGGCAACAAAGAGCGCAGCTCCGCTTATGGGAGGAGGAGCTCACCCCGCTACCCCTGCACTTCAGAGAGCCCACCGACAGGTTGAATATATGTCCGGGCACAGCCTCAGAACAGCAGTTCATTCACCAACTTTCTCCATTATCTCGTGTGCTGGAGCTCTCTGCAGACCAACATCCTCCAGTAGGACCACAGGTACCTTCCAGACATCATCAAGACCTTCACCAGCAACCCCTCAATAATTCTTCACCCCTTTAAAATGAACTACCCTTCTGGTACCCTTCACCTGGTTTTATCATAGTTTACTTCTGTTACAGTTCTTGCTAGTTAGGAGTTAATACGCGCCACCATGTATATTCCTCATGGGAATAAACACGTTTTTCTATCCAACCCACGAATACTTATTTCCAAGGTGATAGTGACTGTAACCTTACTAGACGTCAGCCCACCAGGGAAAAGTAGGAGATCACATTGACGCGCGACGCTTAGTGACTAATTAAACAAACTACTTTGCTTCATCTACATGCTTCTTTCTACAGTACATTGAACGAGGTTCGTAAGTGTACAATTTATACCAGAGCGCCTACAGAATTTTCCCTGGTCACAGGGATAACTACCAACATGACAAAATTGTACGTTTCATCTGCATCAGCCGGTCAGCAAGCAAGCCCAGCCTCCCCTTGAAAAGATGCCAACAATTGATTGTCGTCAGTAATCAATTCTTCGAAACAACCCTGAGCAAGTTCAAGGGCCCGCCAAGAGATGACGCCACCTGCTAGCAATGGCCGCCCTTAGCTCTACCCAAGATGCATGCTCACAGCACCCCACACCACCAGGGCCGGTATGCCCCCAGCCGAGCAGAATATATTGCAGTGCACAGACTGGAATCACCAGTTGACATCTGGCCCACTTCAGGGCCACGCCAGCTCTGACAGCTCCATCTACTACCGCGTGTGCTAGAGCCCTCTGCCGACCCAGCTTCTTCAAGACTTACCCAGCAGTTGACGTCTGGCTCTTCTCAGAGCCATATACACTTAGGCAGCATGCTCCACCGAGCTTGTTCGCAGAAGCTCTCTGACCTATCACGGCCTACATCACCTAGAGATCTTTAGCATCACTGCCACCTACACCAGAATTTCCAGAAGCACTCCCACTCTGAATCTGAAGCCTTCCAGCCTTAGTTGCTTGCCCCTGGCAACGGCTACCCCATGCACCCTTCAGGACGTGGGCAACCTTAGTCCCTTCAAGACACGTGACACGGCATAGAAAGGGAAAGTTGTAATTAACTACCTAGTCGAAACTGCCCTTAGCCAAGCTAGAACCAGGTCCCCTTCACCTGGACAGCGTAGTTTACTACTTCCAATCAGCTCGAGGTAAAGTGGGACTGCGAGCTTCCCGTCAGGGACTCATACACTGAGAAAACGCACACCATTCGACACCACTTGTTGGGTGCCAAATGGTGTACCAAACGGTAGAGTCCCAAACCCTAGTCATAATACTACTAGACAGGATAAGTCGCTAGACCAGCGTGCACCCGTCCACCACACCATTTGTGTTGCCAGAGGGAGTGTTTGCTATGTTCTGGGGTGGGCCTGTCCGCTCTAGAGGTTCACACACCAAAGCTATTGGGACGCCTCCGAGGGAACCCGTTCTTCAACCACCGCACAGTTTATGTTGACGGTTCACAAATAAGGTTGTACTCTGCACCGGTCCAGTGTACCTAGACGTCAGAACACTCTTAGATAGGGAACATGAGTCACATCTTATCTCTAGGAGATACACTTCTAGCACCTGATGCACTTCACCAAGAGAGGTGGGATGGATATTAAGGAGAGGAAGGCTACCACTGCCTATCAGTCTAACTACCCAGTAAGACACTTTGCCAAAAGTCCCCCCCCCCCCCCCCCCCCGGGAATGAGCTCAAGCAGCCCGCAAGTCAGTGGAGCTTAACCCCCTGGCTCCCTCCCCTTCTCTGTTTCAACCTCCTCGGAATAATCCTGGGACACAGCATCCTGTGGTAGCAGCCTTCAGACATGGAGAGAAGGTGCCAGTGGGGTTGGTGTGTCCTTGGTTCACCCCAGCCCACAGATAACCACCACCAGCAGTCCTTGGAGCAGCAGCAGCAGTTACGCCAACAGCCATAACACCACCAGTAAACCCACCACTCCCGTCAACTGACCCGGCATCGGAGTAAGCAAGCCACAGCCAGCAGCTCGGCCAGTAGCCAAAGCGATAGTAGACCTCGTACCCAGGTGCCAACTGACACGGCCCATCTTATACTCAGAACGGGCTCCAGTACACAAGTAACCACCCGTAGTATAGCTGCGATGAAACTATTTACTCTTTATTTCACACAATGCTTGTCACCTATTGGTCTTCAATTATGAAAACAAATATCTAATCACCATCGTATATGTACTAAATCGTAAGCAACATTAATTCAAATGTAAACCTTGAGATGAGTAAGCGAGCCAAAAGGGTCGCTCCAAAGGTAAGAGGAAACACAAACGCGATTGTCCTCAAGGTCAAGACTGTTATGTCTAATCATGCTCAGCCACAACAAAATTCATACGATAATAAGTGTATGTATCCAATATCGCTAAAAACAAAATTTGTAAAAGAATAATCCCTAACGCCATAATAAGTGTATGTGAGCATTGTTAAATAAAATATTTTATTGTTCTCTTTCCATAAATACGGTATATAAGCAGGATGCAATGATAGTGAAATGAATGAATAAGTTAATGCAACATGCTAATGCTAAGGTACGGTTTGATCTGTTACTCCTTCAGTCTCCCGTTCTCTTGATTTTAAGTGAGAATCCGTACATGAACTTATATGGGCGTAAAACAATTCTTTTAACTGTTTCAACCAGCTCATATTTTATTAGAAAGCAAGTTAGAAAGTACAGTTAAAAAGGCTTCAGAAAAAAAGTTAACTCCATTCTCATTAAGAGCCACTGTGAATTACCCATTAGCTTTGCACAACCCAATTCGTCGTGAGCAGGGCAAAGTGCTCAAATAAGCATCGAACCTTTGATGCCACACTATTAACGTAATGAATTTTCATAAACTTAATCGTATTCATTACTCAATTCTCCTTTGCAAAATAAGAGCTGGGGTTTAAATTAGGGATGTAAGGATTTCACTTTTCCTCAATTCTCGATCTCGATGCTGATACTACTCTCGATTCTCGATTCCAAAAATTGTTATTCCTTTTGTTACAGACAATTACTTTACAGAACTACATCATATACAGGACGGTGTGAAATTTAATTATTTAAACAAGGCCTACATTAGCAGTAGGCTTATTACTAACATAAATAATACAAAACTTAAACAGTTTCACATGAAATTCCAAAAAGTTCAAAAGAAGCATAGCATGAGGTTATATATATATATTTCGTCCATGTAGTTTTTTAAAAAAATATTTCCTAACCTCACTTGCCTAGATGAATGTTCACCAACATATGAAATTATTAAAAAGTTTGCAAGACTGGCACTTACTGAAAAGCAATCATTATATCTTTAAAAGCAGTAATTATTTAAAATGCTCCAATTTTACAATAAAGTATCATTTTGGTAAATTCAAAAACAATTTTTTCTGGAAATGCAAAGAAAAATAGTAAAAAAAAATTTTTTTTACACTAATACATTTTTATGCAAACGAATTATGACATACATAAGCTAGACAAGCATCATCTACACAATATAATATAAAAGTCTTCTCATCCAGTTCAGGTTTGTTTTTGTATCAATTTCTTGCCCACTTTATTTTTGCCTTTGCACTTTTCTTTTTACATAAAATGTCCAAGTGATAGAGATTTTACGGCATTTACATTGCCTGCAGCATCTTCATAATTTATGAAAACAGTCCGTTTAATGTATCAATTTTGATATCACTCTCATTTCACGCACTTGTGTCCACGTGTCAATGTAAACAAGCGATATCTCGACCATAGATTACTGCACACATCCTAGTTGTGTGTGTTCACTTCGCATGATTGTTACTAGCGCTTGGAGGCAGTTTGTTGTCAAACTACTGTAACTTATCTCAAATTTATTCATCTCGATAATTTCTTAATATTCCCGAGACTCGAGCGTCTCTAGATTTTGTGTAGAAGTAGTTTTGTATATATAACATGGGATAAGAGTTCATTTCTTGTGGAGAAAGCTCATTTTGTAAGATATCGCGCATTTGCCTTATTTCGTGTTATTTCACGTTTTAACTTGTGTTCCCGTGTTATTTCGTTTTATTGTGATTTACTAAAATTGTGCCTCTAGTCTTAGGTTATGTATTTGTGGTAACCGGTGTTTCATGCTTCGCTTCCTGGACTTCCGATTCTCGACTATACAATACTTCAAGAATCGCGGATATCGAAGAACATGGAATTGAGTTTGACATCCCAAGTTAAAACTAATATGAAGGCCACGCGAATATTCATAAGGTAGGGAAGTGAGCAAAGAAACAGATCACAAACGTGACCTGCTGCCAGATCCCCAATTGAGTAATTCCTTTTCCTGCCTTGAAAGCAAAGAATCGAGTCAGCTGAGACTACCACCCGACATCCACCGCACCAGACCGTAGCCGAGGGGAAGAGAAGAATAAGGATAAAGGGAAAGGGGAGAAGCCGTTAACTACTGCAGACACAAGCCAGATGTTACGCACCTAAGCAGAAGGGAGAGATAATGCGCTCGGCAAGCTGCAGCCGGCAGCAGACGCATAGAACAGGTACCACGCTAGATCTACAACTCAGTATAATGTCAAGAGACCTGACCCAGATGACCGAAGACCAGAAATTTTTTTTTTCCGCTACAGATGGAATTCCCCCATCATCGAGCACCAGCGCTCATTTGGGCAAGTCTGAATCACATAATATTAAATCATGTGTCCACCGGGTCCACAACCACCATTTCATTTGTGACTACAGACACGTGGTTGAGAAAACTTGTACTACCTACTCGAAGACATCACGTGGTCGCTCTAATCCCAATGTGGGAATTATGATTTCCAACGAGCCACTGGCCCCCTTAGCAGAAATAAGCAAGTTGGAGGATTTGCTTAAGGAGTGCAACATCTACAAGATCACTGCAGCCTCCAGCGCCTCGCGCCGAGTCAATAAGATATGTCAACACCTCCACCCCCGGAGATAAGAAAAGCGTAGCGCTGTGCAGAAGCCCAAATAAAAAACCCCTGCCACGAGAGGCTAACCATCCCCGCACTCCTCTGAAATCCTCCAAAGCAAAATTTTTAGTATAAATAGGAAGTGCCAACCCAGGCCTGAGAGCAATCGTCGCTCTCATCCAGTCTGCGTAAGGCCGAGGGAGCGATAAGGATTAGAGATCGTCCACCCTCTCTCGCAGTCTGCATAAGGCCGAACAACTATCTTAAGGGTGCAACACCCCACTCTGCATGGTTAAAGCACTGACCACTAGACCATACTGAAAGTGCTTGATCAAACCAGTGAAGATGCCAGCCGTCAGTGACCCAGAAGACTACCACCGTCGAGCCGCTTCGCTTCAGAAGACATCTTCCTTCCACTCACCTATAATCAATTCCCTTACATTAATCCATTTGGGAGCTAAGTTTTTCTTAAAACATTTAGGTTCCTTCAGAACATTCCACGTAAAGTTAGGTGCGTAGCTGCTTTGCTTCTTTTTACAACATATATATTAAAAACTGTTTTGATTAGCATTGATCAGGTAGCCTTCACCTGAATTTCTGATAGGAGTGAGCATCCTATACTTTTCATACGACATAATTATTTCGTAAATTTTTTAATAGGAGCGAGAACGATTTCACCATTGTATTTTCCTTATACGTTAAATAAAAAGGAATTACTTAATCTATTTCGGTGAGTAACTTATCTCTGTATGTCTGCTATTCTGCGTTTTACTGAAAAAAAGACAGCATGTCTGGCTTATATGTCTGGTATATAATATTTCTACTGGAGTTTAATTGATTCTTTTATTAATTAATCAAGGTGAAGCAACCACTAAGGTCAAATACACACACTACTTAGAACGGCAAACCAAGGCCTGCCTTACACGTAAATCATCCGAAGTGCCCCACTTTAAGAACACAAAACCACACTGTAGTTGGTCCCACCAGTATTCTACTTCTTCCCAGTCTGAAAAACTGAATACCTCTGCCAGTGACTCGAATTCGTGTGGGTGCCTCACACAGGTTTCAGGCGAATCTATGTCTCTCACAGTCAGTCCCAGTCTGAATAAGGCTGAACGGTGGGAACTGAGATTGGCTGCACTGACTCCCGGTTTTATAAAATAGGGATGTTATTGGTACTTGATCTATACGAACATCAACCGGAGGAGAAGCAAGTGCCTTATGCTGAGCATGATCAGCAGAGTAAACAACGTAGGCGAGCACTTAGAGAAACTTTCACAGATTTGAGAAACTTAGACCAAGCTAATACTGAGAATAACAATCAGCATAACACAGATAATTCACCACAACTGCCAGTTCTTTTGTTCGAACCGTTAATTAAACTTCCTGGTAAGGCCCATCCGACCATAGCTTGGATCTTAACAGAAGGAAAAAATCTGTTGGGAATCTACGAACCTCAACCTCACATTAGCCCACGTGCACCATGAAACCAGAGCAGGTTCCCTACTTCCGACATTAGCCGCTGTCCTGGACCACATACGACAGGTGAGCAAGCCTGTGAGGCAGAGTGCGCCTACTCCCGCAGCAAACCAGGTACTGTGCCCGGCAAAACGTTGTGTTGTCAGAGCAGTAGATAACTTTGTTCCTAGTCATAAACCCACCCAACCTACCATGAATTCCAGTCATCCCCGAAAGAAGGAATAAGTTATAGCGACCAGTATTTTCAAAGTGTTTACTGCCTATGGTCCCATTAAATCTGACATCTCTCGTAATCTTGAAGTATCTGAGAGTATACCGATCCAAGGCTTCCTGCATGAAAGACCGCCAGATCCTATTTCCTATAGGGATTACCCACCTTTCATTTCAAGCCCCAATTTAAAGAAAGTTGAATTACATAAATCTTTCCCACGTGGAGGACCTTCAACCTAGGTGGCACTCATTTCATCAGGTACCACAGGTACATCTCGTCAATCCGACTTGGCCGAGTAACCCCAAGGTGGGAGAGGCACAGATACCCCAAAAGGGACTGAAGGGAAGGAAAGGAGAAAACTACTTTATTTTATTCTGTTCGTATCCTTATCCACCAATGCCATATTCAAGTTCAAATAGCGCCCAATAGGTGAAGCGCACTCTTGAGGCCGGTAGATGCTTTTTTAGTAATACCTCCCATGTATTTCTCTTACTCAAGACCATACAGGTTTACCCTTCCTAAAGGGAAGAGAGAGTTTGTTTGTTTCTTTCTCTCTCTCTCTCTCCCCTCCTACAGGCTTCAAGAGAACCCACTATACTCGCACAACTCTACTGCAGTGGTTAGGATGGGTGCAGGGTTTTTGAAGAGAGGAGGGGAGGGTGAAGGAGGGACAGAAGTCCTACCTACCTTCATGCCACACTCCATGGCAGAGAGGTCAGCGAATGGCACCTCCCGCGTTGACAATTCCCACAGCAGTATCGCAAAGCTCCACATGTCGCATGCCTCCCAGTTCCTTTCCGACGGCTTCTTCTGCAGTGCTGCCAACACAACACATTCCAACATACATCACACCTATATCAGAGTCCTTCCAAAAGCACACACTCCATAAAACTGTACAAATAAAAAAACAACTGTAAACAAATACGTAAATAACCATTTTCAAAATATGTAAAATTGCTTTTCTAAAATTCCAGGCAGCAGAACAAGAAGCACTGCTATTTCCACGCACTTGCACACATTCGCACGTGTATACTCATAAATACACACACAGAGAAAAGGAACTAAGTGCAAGAAAACAATCTGGGCCCAAAGTTATTGACTGACAAGACTATTATTAATCTAGCTTTTCTTGGAGTAAATATCTATTTGCAGGCCCGTTCTTATCTTTCTGCCAAATGTAAACACACATTGCCATGTGACTGCCATTAAGCATCTGTCAAAATCAATGTTTACATTCCATTGTGTGTGTGTACATATGTTCGTATACTTTCGCTACACCTAAAAATAAACATTGAAATGTGACTTCTACTTTTACACCTGTCAAATGTGTTGTTTACTGTTTACAGCTTTTCAAAGAATTTTGTCACAGTCCAAAAACCATTCAGTACGAATATTCACAGTTTAGGCCTCTAACATTATTTAGGTCAGCTTCATAATGTTTTAAAAATCCCTGAATTGATGACAGTTCTTACGGTTATTTTACATTAACATATTTGTTTTCCACAACATAGCTCAATACATGTAATGCACGTTAGTATTTTGTCGCGATTGTGTTTAACAGTTACAAATGCGAGGTAAAGGGCTGCTAATTATCCT
Organism: Dryococelus australis; assembly: GCA_029891345.1. Taxonomy (NCBI): domain Eukaryota; kingdom Metazoa; phylum Arthropoda; class Insecta; order Phasmatodea; family Phasmatidae; genus Dryococelus; species Dryococelus australis. Next base: position 77,446,166 of record CM057007.1, on the reverse strand, counting down.
TTTGTTATTGATAATGTGTTGGGTCATTTCTTTAAAAGGACGGCCTCAGTTGGAATAAATATTAAAACGAAGGAACAACCAGGCAAACGAAAAAGGCACATTAAATTCACGCACGCAATTCGCATTTCTAAATTTTGTCATACAAACTTTAAAAGATAGCCGTGAACATGCACACAAATAAGCCTACAATAACTTTTATTCCGCTCATATTTCTATGTATTGCTACTTACTGCTTATTAAGTTTATTGAAATTTATCGGGCTGGGCTTAGTATTTTTCTTCTGGGATTGTGGCAAATTACGTTACATGACTGTGTTTCAAATCCCTTAGGGCAAAGGTACAACGTTGTGATAAATAAACAGACATGGATGTAAATAAATAACTTCATCATAAAAACAGTTCACATTTAAAACGTATAAATAGTGCTAATCAAATATTTGAAATCACGCACACACAGGGCCAACGTATCGACCACAATGCACAAAGGCATGGCATTTCACAGACGCAATGATTAACGAAACACACGTCACAGTATATTTATTGCTGCCGTGGAAACGCAGATTTATCACAACATCGTAACTTACCTAGGTACGTTTAAAGATCAAATTGTCTACAAACGTGATGTGGTCATTTGAAATATTTTTCGGAGTAAGAATAATTTACGTTACATTTGGCAAAAAGCAAGACGCCATGTCATGGCTCGCCACGTCTGCCAACTTCACTTGGTAACTGTCCCGCCATCATATCTAAATATATTAAATTAAGTATTCAAACATTAAAATCTCTTTTAAGTTGTACATTACAAATTCAAAAATCATTATTTTACTATAATAAGTATGAAATATAACAAAATTGAAAACATGTATATTTCCCTGCTTACTAGCGAAGGGGAATTTCCCGAGTTTGAAAGAGACAAAGAAAGAGAGAGAAAACGAAAAGCCTCGCCCAGCAGACAATTTTTCAGATGCTTTCTCGCTCGATAAAACAACACCGTACCATTACGGCCTACTCACAATATTTTGCGGTTATTTTAAACTGAAAAAATTATATATGTTGCCATTGGGGCTACCTAAGTATTTAAATATTTCAACAGGCACAGTTTAATTTACTAATACTATTCTAAAAAACTTGGTTAAAATAATATTTTTACTGTGAACTATTTCTCACCAGTCGTTGCCAAAACGTTGCTGCTCTCGTTGTTAATTCATATTTAAAAAGAAATAAATATTACAAGTTATAGAAGCTATTAAGGTAAAATTTCATTTATTCAATAATATAGTATTCTAAAGTTAACCACAGTGTTATATATTTGTGGAATACAGGTTATTGAAAAAAAACAAGTTGACATGTTAAACATAGTGTGTTTCCAAAGGTTGATTTTCACAAGTCGTTTCCAATCAGGAATGGACCACAGCCAGAACAATTACAATATACAAGTCATGCCAAAAAAAAATTTGAAAATGGGAGAAGAAAAATATGTTTACCTACCTTCAGGTGACATCCAAGCAGGATAATACACCCTACCCTTCTCTTGGAACGAGAACTTAGCATCAGCCATATTGATCCTTGCTGTAAGGTCTTCATCAATCTGAAAATACAGGAAACATTTTAAAAATTTCAAATATAAAGCACGCTGCTAGCACCATACATCCAAGATGATCCTTACAAACTGTTCAACTGGGAGCCAACCAACCCACTTCTCCATGTCCATGGTGATTGATTTGACGCATGACACATTTCCGCGCATTGGGTATGCGCACTCTACTCGCGACTTCATCTCATCATAGAGTACCAGCTCTCATTTGGGCAATTCATACTAGCATTAGTACAATAAATAACGTACCTACAAGGTCCGTTAAGCTTCACGTCATAAGCGACTGGACATATTGTACTGTCTACTCAAATATCATCATGTGGTGGCCCTAACCCCAGCATGGGATTTTACTGTTCAACGAGCCATAAAAACCCGCCCTGAAGATAAGCAAGTTTCACAGTTTGCTGGAGGAACACAGTGCCCATTCCACTACAGCATCGCAGCATCCAGCACCTCGCACCGAGGCGATAAGATATGTCAATGCCTCCAACACAGAAGATAAGAAAAGGCTGGCGCTGCCACCAAGCATGAATAAACAACCCCTGCAGAGAGAGGCTAGCCACCCCCGCATACCTATGGAAGCCAACAAGATGAAAAGTTTGGTATAAATTGGAGGAGTCTTCCTGGCTCGGGGCAGTCTGTCCCTCCAGTCTGAACAAGGCCGAGGGCAACTGTAGAGGAAGTGATCGTCCGCCAAGTTGTTTTGTGGACATGACAATCGAGAAAAGTATCTGTATCAAGTATCATGTGAATGTTTTGGTATCGAAACAGGCATTGAGTATCAAGAAAATGAAGTATTGACCCATCCCTAGTATGGAATATTAAAAGCTGATTGATTATTTTCATGTTATTAAGACACTTAGATTTGCCCAAGGACGTCTTCGCATGGAATAATGTAGGATCAATCTTCGTATCTTGAAACGTGATGCATTCCTGCGCAGTTGGCAAGCGCTCTCTACTTGCGACTTCCCCCATCATCGAGCATTCTACGCTCATTTGGGCAAGTCTGCATAATACTATTATATTAAATCACGTGCCTACAGGTTCTACAAGTATCACTGCAATTAATATTACAGACAAGTGGTTAAGAAAAATATAATAATTAATTAAAAGCAGTCACATAGTCGTCCTAACCCCAAAGCAGGAAGTTTAGATTCCGAAGAGCCAGGCCCCAATGCCAGTACCTCGGTCAGTAGCTAAGGCCATTCCAGACTTTGTACCCAGCCGCCAGCCAGCACGGTTCATGTTAATTTCAAGATGGACTTAGTACGCGCTTGTGGCCAACACTAACAGAGTACCCTGTTTTTGACTATGAGTATAATCTCCCTGACCCAGATAGCATCACACGTCAAGAACAGAAGGTAAATCTTTCTTGGCGTACAACGTGGTGCGTGAATGTCTCGTCTAGCGAATTGAGTAGCAGACCAAGAACCAGGCCAAAACGATCTGGGGGTAATCAAGCTAGCCGAACCACCTGATCTAGCAGGGCCAATGACTTTGGGGTATCCTTTGAAACCTCGTGGCACCCAACTAGCTATGTTGATTAGTTAAGCCAACCTGAACGAAGCCAACAGGCTACCATCGCCGAAACCAATGACACGCATTGTGTAGCCACCTGCCCTGGAACCGGCATCTACTCATTACGTGCGCTAACTGCCAGAAGGTATTTCACTATCAGTGCCTAGGATTGGCAGACTAAGTACGGTACAGGGACGGGCTAGAACATAGATGACAGGATTGCCGAAACCGCCAAACAGCCTACTGTAGTTGGATCACCTGCACAGGCCGCAGCATTAATTTGGTCCATTGTATCATATGCGCTAAGCCATTCCATCACAGTTGCATAGGCTGGCCGGAGAAACGAGTTAGGCATCCCGGTCTCCAGTCTATAGATGTGAGGTGTGCAGACAAACTGCCGAGTACAGGCAGAGTAATCCCGGACACAGGATCAGGCTAACTATGTCACGCGGTTCCAACAAACTTCAACTGCCAGAATTTGCAGGCAGACCCCATGAAGACCCGGTGTCATTCACGGACGAATAGGAAAAGGAATTATCAGAGTACAAGATCCCTGCCAAACAATGGGTCATCCAAACCAGCTAGCAACTCCGCTGCCACGCCTTCGAGTGTTGGACAAAGTACAGTGAATTTGTGATGGACTCACTACCCAGTTCTCGGGCGGGGAAGTTAGGGCTCACCTAACCACTGGATTTTACAGAAAACGTAACACACAGAAGAGGAGGCCGAGTTGTTTATTCGCTGCAAGGTGCAATTATACCGCAGAATCTGCCCAATTGCCGATGAAGAGAGCTGCATGTGAAACATCACAACAATACTCCTCCCGAAACTTAGCAATTTATTGCAAATACCGAAGTCAACATCTGTGGAAGAATTAGTCGTGAAAGTGCATGAAAGTGAATACAATTACCGTGAGCAGGATGCGCTAGACCATCAGCAGAGAGGCAGGGGGAAGGAGGAAGTAAGAATGAACGGCCGCGCACCCTCCTCTACTCCTCCAGCGCCTGCTGCCTTGTACACCCAACCCCGCCCCCTTACTTTCCCACACCGCTGATCAAAGAAGATTGAGGAGAAGAGAGAGCAACAAGGTTGCCCCTTCCTCCTCCCAGCATCATTACTCCTTCCATGGGCTGGGACTGCCGCGAACTGCACTTTCATAAGACCGGGGGAAGGAAAGGAAGCAGCAAAGTCAACAGCCTTGCCAAACAGAAAGAGAGAAGGGAAAGAAACAAACCAGCCTGGCCGGCCAGTAATGACGCAAACAGGGTACAAAGCAAGCCTCACCCGCCAGAACCCAGGACCAAACAACACCAGCACAAAAGAGGAGACTTCGCCTAAAGAGACCAGTCAAGGCCCCATAAAATACCTCGCGCTTGCGCAGCTGAGAATAACTAAGGGCCCAGATCTGCCAAACCACAACCAGCGCCCAGACAGGATGCATCAGGAAAGCCACCTGAGGGTAGATATGCCCCTTTCCTGGAAAAGCGACACAACACACCGCAAGCACCAAGGAATCCGTTGTCGATGAGGAAAAAAACTATCTACTAGTGGTGGGCGATATTTTGCTACCTGTGATTGGGGATCAGTGACTGAGAAGTCACCGTAAGTCCGATGACGTAGTTTACAAAGTATCAGTGACAGCGTGTCACCAGAGTACCTCCACCACAGGCCTACAAGCCCTCAGCCAAAGCAGAATATATTCCGGTGCAGAGGCTGGAATTGTCAGCTGATCATTGGCTCTTCTGAGAGCCACATCTCCAGTTGGACAGATAGTTCCACCGCACTCACTCGCCGGAGTCCTGTCCAACCTCCGGACTATACTGCCTAGATCATCAGCTCACCGCCGCCTACATCAGAACTTCACAAGTCCTCCACCAGGGAAACCTTCCAGGAGTCAACTGCCACCCTAGTCTTTTGCCCTTCAGGATGTGGGCAACCCTTAAGCACCTTCAGGGCATACGTACACAGACAGAGAAATTCGTCATTAGCTACCTAATCAAAAAAGCCCAAAGCTAGATTAGACCCAGGTTCCCTTTACCTGGACAGTGTAGTTTTCTACTTCTGGTCAACTCTGGGTATACAGAAGATAGTGTGGGCCTCCATGTCTTATTCCTCACAGAATAAACACATTCTGATCCTAATTGATAACTCATTATCCTCTCGAGTACTAACAGACTACCAAAGTAAACACCCACGTAGTTACAGTTGCTGCTTAGTATAGGAATACGAGTTCTTCCAGATGGGAGAATTCGTACGTCAGAACACACACCGACGGCCACCCATTGGGAGCACCTGGTGTACCTACCGGTAGAGCCACAACCACTAGTCATACACCTGCTTGAGAGGATAAGTCGCTAGACCAACTTGCACCCGTCCCCTCAAGGGGCACACACATCGAAACTATTGGAGCGCCTCCGAGGGAACCTGCTCTTCAACCACTGCACAGTTTGTGTTGCCGGTTGAGGAATAAGGTTGTACTCGGCATCGTTCTGGTGTGCCTAGACGGCAGAACACATTTAGATAGGGAACGCATGTCGCCTGCTCCTATCTCCCGGGATAAGGTTTCGCAACCAATGCCCTTTACCAAGAGAGGTAGGAGAGTAATGAATAAGAGGCTGCCTACCAGTCTACATGTGGTTGCACCCAATCCAGTAAGGCACTCTGCCAACTAACCCCACGGGAACGAGCTCAAGCCACCCGCAAGTTGGTGGGGCTTAACTTCCCGGCTCCCTCCCCTTCTTTGTTCCAGCCTCCCCGGAAGGTTCCAGAGAGTCGGAGCCTGCACCCAGTGATAGCAGATATTTGTAGAGGAGAGAGGGCACCAGTCGGCCTTGCGAAGCCCCTGGTAGTCGATTCGCCGCTGTCCGAGCCCGCAGAGAACGTCTAGCCGCACGTGGAGCAGCAGCTTTTGACCCAGCAGCAACAACTTCAGTAAATCGAGCTCAGCCATTAAACCTACCCTGTCTCTCAGCCGACCCAAGATAATTGAACGCAAACCACAGGCCCCAAAACCAGTACCCCGGCCAGTAGCTAAGGCCGTTGCAGACTTTGTACCCAGCTGCTAGCCAACACGGCCCATGTTAATTTCAGGACGGTCTGTTGTACACAATTAGAATCAACCACAATCACCCTTAGTACTCGTGGCCAGGACTAACAGAGTACCCTGTTTTTGAATATAATTATAATCACCCTGATCCAGATAGCATCATGCGTCACGAGTAACAACTTATCAGTAGCGGTTATCTTGCGTGCAATGTACACAGTACGGTACCAAGCAGCCATGCTGTCAGCACGAGTCTGGCTGGCTGAAAAATAACAGTGCAGGTGTGTGTATGCCGTTGTGTATGTGTTTTATCGATCAAAAGATTTGTCAAAGTGGGAGGGGGTTGCGTGGCGAGAAAGACTAACGTAAAAGGTGGGATGGGATGGGTGTAATGGAGAGGAGAAGAAGTGGGCATGACCAGCTAGCAAGCCCTTTGGTTGGCTTTGGATGCCTGCGACTTCCACAGAAAAAAAAAAGAATGCCATTGGCCTTCTCTACAGTGTTGCCAGATTGCTACCATATTGCATGGAGAAGTTTACTCTGTTGTGTGAATGTAATAGTATAGTGAAACGCAAGCAAAATTAATGGGCAGAAAAATGCAGCTACACTGTCAAGTTCAAGCTGAAGTTATTAGTTATGCCACATATAGTGAAAATGTGATACTGCGAGTAAATACAATGTTGATCAGAAATGAGTTGGGCCTTGGCGTAACAATAGGAAATTGAGAAGGTACAAAAAAAAGTGCCCTTCACGGAAATAAATGCAAATATCCTGCTGTCTAGGAGTTGTATAATGTTTTATTACGTGGCCAGAATAATTTTTAATAAATTTCTTTGCTATTCTACCATGAGGATGCTATGGCACTCAGTTACACAGGCTGGCAAAATTGTACCTGTATATGCATGCGTTAGACCATGGTGTTTCCTTTTGTTCCTATCTCACTCTCCCATCTTTCTCCACAACTCCCTCCCGTAACCTTGACTTACGTCCTGCTTCCCTCATGTCATACAGACATTCAATCAGTTCATTATGTGTATATTTGTACACCAGAGCTCACGTTAAATAAAACAGGTCATGCATTGTGCCAGTTATTTTATAAATGAACTGAAGATGTTGGGAGATTTCACTGTCATTCATTTGTCATAAACAAAATATGACAATTGGGTTTGTTTTATATATATTCTGTGTAATAGCCCCGACTATATTTTTAAAAATATTTATTAAACAATATGGGGCATTTACACGAGTAAATACTAAATACTGTATCTTGGGAAACAATTAACTGATCCCCACTAAATTACGCAAATAAGTATTTAAATGGTACGCTATGTAAACTATAATTTTTTAAGTCGGTTAGACACTTACCTGTTTTACAAATTATGAAAATATAGGTATTTATTTTAACACACACGTTCCTTGTGTGCAAGTCTTAAGAGTACGGCCTACTTCATAAAATTTACTTGCTTACATATAGAGCATAAGGTACACTAATTAGTTACAATGATAAATACTTGTATATTTTGTATTTTAGGGACAAGGTAAAATGTAAAATGCAAAAGAAATTTATAAAAAATTATATTTTATAAGCTTTACATGGAACTAAGCTTTACATGGAACCAGATAAGATATGTAAGATACAAAAAAGTTTACACTCAAGTTGTATTAAATAAAGGAGTCATTGTGTAGTAAGAAGTTTAGTTGTGATTGACTACGTCTGCATGTTTCAAAGTACAATGACAATGCCTGCTCAGGTAAGATTTGTTTTGACTGAACACTAATAAGGCAGTAGAGTTATGTGTAAATAAAATGTAATTTTCTGTAACATTCCCTTGTCATTTGTCCTAACATGGCCCCAGCACCAGACCCATAACTCACCATGACGTGGCGGCTGTTGAGGTGGTACTCTGGGATGATGCGCTCCAGACTGTGCAGAAATGCCATACCACGCGCCACGTCCAGCGCGAAACGCAGTGCCTGCGCTGTGTCCACGACAACGCCCGTGCCCTCATGCAGCAGCGTGTACAATGAACCCCATGCCATGTACTGGTTGATCACCACCAGATTGGGCGGCGAGTTGCAGCAGCCAATCACCGGCAACACGTTTGGGTGTGAGAAGATCCTGGAGACCAAACATGATGATGTCATTGCAAGAGCTTTTAAAGGCTGCTGGAAATGGTGTAAAAAATATTTCCCTTCAATAAAAAATTGTTAAGATTCCTTGATTTTTACACAAAGAGACAATTTTAATATTTTGCAACACAAAAATTAACCAAACCATTTACAAAATAATGAAAGACATTGTTTAATTTAACCCTGGCATAAGTTACATAAAGTAATTTTCCTAAAATTCAGTGACAGCAGATCACCAAACACTTGCAAAAAATTTAATATTTTCTACCAAACCAGTGCTGTACGATGGTCGCGCACCAGTTCCGCGTTAAGTATTAAAAGCCAATAACACCCCCCCCCCCCCCCCCCCCACAAGCATCAGCCATCGCACCCACCAAAAACATCTTACGCCCGTGACATTCCTCCAGCTGCCTTCAGACGTCACACGTCAAAGCGCACAAAAAAACATTGACTCAAGTGGATTGCACACTAAATATATTAATGTGGCAATAATCTATGAAGAACTTAATATACAATGATTCTTCAGCATCACACTCTGCCTGAACAGGAGTACCTGAGTTTGGGGAACTCCTCATTGAAGTCGCGGGAGATCCTGGATGTGCACTCCCGGATGCTCAATATCTTGGCAATGACGTCATTCTTCTGCCAGCGGCCACGCCACGTCTCCCCCGAGGGCGTCGTGGCAATCTTCGTATGCAGCGCCAAGTCCGCGATGTTGATGCCCTTGTGACGTGACAATGTTGCATCCCCTACATGCCACAACACATCTTGGTCCATAATAACGCACATTTTAGAATATTTTTCAAACATAAGTAAATGAAAAAGAAAATTTTTTGCAGGGAATTTTGGACATGTTGGGATGCCTAATGATACTGAATTTTGACCTACAATGTTTTGGTTTGTTTCGTTTGGCTGCTCTCATTCCTGAATTTAAAAAAAAAACTATACCTGGAACTAACAGTTAATACTGCAAAACATTTACACCTGAACAGTTTTGTTGAATAAAAATTATCTTCCTTATACTGTTCCCAGTTTGATCTGCATTTCACACAACTATTAAATCAGGTAGCAAACACACATAATGAGAAGAAGAAGAAAAGAATGAGGGGGAAGCAGGGGGGGGGGGGGGGGGGGGGGAACATTCACGCATGTGCATGCGCACCCACACATGCACACACACACATGCACCCACACACACACACAAATTCACTGTCAATCCTAATTTTACACAAAAAATATATAAACAAAGACAATTTTCTTCCCAGTCATATAAAAATGATATCCACTAATGATACAACAATAAGTATGTTATTGTTAAAACTTGTGAGTAGAATGAAAAAGCTGATTCAGAAACAATGGGATGGGGCTGTAGAGCATGGAGCAGGTCAACGACCAGTCAGCAGGTAGCCAACTTGGCTCAAAATTTTTTATTTTCCCTCAAAACGCCCAATTTTTATTAAAATTGACCTTCCTTACCAATAAAAAATTTGAAAATTTTACACATAAGTCTTTAATCGGCAAGGTGGACTCGAGACTCACTGGAAAATTCCACAAATTGGCACGGCAGACTACAGGTTCTGAGCCGAGCCAAGTGGATCAGGAGAAACTGCTGTCATGTTTATGTACATAACGGACTTTCACCACTGTATTAGGTTACATAATAGACCCCTACCACCATCTAGAGTTATATGACTATGGCAACTCTAGGAGATTTGAAACATTATCAAGGTAAATTACAAAGATTTTTAAAAACTCTGAAATTTACGAAAATGTTTTATTGTTGGCACCAGCCACCATTGAATTAACATAACCTTGACTTGCAATGACCATAGAAAGAAACTTTGATGCACTCTCTCCTTTTGCTTCTTTTTCTTGAAAAAGAATTACTAAATTATACGATATCTTCACTCGCTAATACCTCAACTCACAGATGATGAAATAACCTCTCTTATGTACAGTTACGGTTAGTTAAGCTACGTACTCAAAGGTTGGCAGTTGTTCCTACTCTAGCCAGTCGAGTAGGTGAAAATAAACTTGGTGAATGAGAGTGTTGATTCCCTCGCGTATGTAATGGGATACCCTTCAGCAGTGTGGTCAAGTGCTGGAAGTGTTTTACCTGGCGGGTCGGGGATCTGCCCATATTGGGAGATCTAGTGGGACACTGACTCGTTGAATGGTTGAGAGAGGGAGGAGGGGAATCAAACCCCAGGGTGAGCTTGATTGCAAAGACGTCGCTCCCAGGGAACTTGCTCTTGCTCACCGCAAAGGTTGCCAAAAGTCGTGCTGCCAGCTGTCACAACTAAATAATTAAATGGGGACATTGAGTTACGAAATGGAGGTGTACTACACTGCTGCCGGTAGTTTCTATTCCGTATCTCGTAGTACGCTACCGGGGAGTTTACATGGGGCCGGTCTTGTTGGTTTTCATACAGGGACAAATGTGTCGAGAATGTAACCACCTTGTGTGTATGGACCGGCTTACGGGGAATGACTACAGTGATCACATTTCCGGCAATCGTAAGCACTTGACATGTGGTAAGGGTTGCATTATGAACTGGGCACAGTCATGGTGGGGGGCTAGATTCTGACTTAGCTTCAGAGAGAACTAAATTACTCAGGTGCTCTTGATCTGGCCACACCCAATAAATCCCTAGCAAGAAGTCCAAGAAAGAACTACAATAGTACGTAATAAGTGGCAATTCCTTAACTGGATTAAACAAGGGCTCCATAGACTGAATAGTTGGTGGGAGTTCACTGGCCTGGTAGGATGCTGTAGTAAATGAGGGCTGGTTTAATTCTTGTTGCCATGCCGTCGGGCTAGTCTTCTCAGTTAGCTGTTACGCCCACCTCCTTTCTTACGCAATTGAATAATTCTTAAAATAGCAAAGAAAACTGATATTTGATTAGCTTGCAATAATCGCTTACAATTAAGATGGCACGCACACAAGCTATCAGCGAAGTCAAGCCCTCCTAGTTTCGGTCTTATTCAGATAAACCTAAGTAATGAGCATGTTTGAGAGACTGAGTAGACATGAGGATTTCTCTGAGCAGGCTCGGGTGTTCTGGACACTTCTCGAGAGTTCCCGGTCTTGTGCAGACTATAGCCTTATTCAGGTGCCATGAGTCCCAAGATGGTTCAGCACACTCGTGTCTAATCTGGAGCGGTCGCTTGGTTTTCAAAGAGCCCCAATATTCACTGATTCAAAGTAATTTTACGCTTGATAAAATGATAGAGGTGAATGTTAATTAATTTACTACAGTTCAATTGTGACCCACACGTATTTATTACAGTACTTGTGAAAACAAGGGGATACTTGACCATCTACAATCATTTTCAGAAATGTAAAATATTTACTTTGTACGTTATGGCAGGTGAAGGCGAACATGCAAATGGAAGAAAAATGAAATTAAACCAAATTTCTAAGTCGCAATTCATTTTGTGTAAGGAGGGGTGATTGTTCAGAAAGGATGACGTTTATGACCTGCTACCACGGAGAACAGTGGATTGACTCGGATAATGAGGAGACAGGTGTAGGGACGTCGAGATACCTGTAGTTACGTTTTGACAGCGTCGTATGAGATTCCTCTAAATCTCGGATAGGTTTTCTCCGCGTGCTGCAGTAGTGGAGTTGGGGCTTCTTGGAGCTGGATGGAGAGCCTTGTGCAGACTGTTGGAGAGCCTTCGCAGGCTGGAGTCTTCTCAGACAGTTGGAGAGTCTTTGCAGACTGGAGAACCTTCGCACGCTAGGAGTGTCTTCTGCAACCAGCACTCCGACTGTCTTTGGTGGCACCATCATTGACTACAGCTCAACCACCTACAGTACTTTATTGATGATGCCAATAACAAACTATTAGGGTTCGGCCCTTGAAACTTTGAATGTACAAGGCCAGCTTATGTGATAGTCTTATCTTCCATGCACTTCTTCTGGGCCATCAAACCACCATTCCCTTAATATTTTAATCTCTCAATCAATCTTTTTCAATGATTCGTACAATCATCCTTTTAATATTCCAATAATTCAATCCATGAATACATAGTCAATCCATCGTCTTGTCGCCTGTCCCCCATCCATATGTACAGAAAAACCATCCATTCACTGTCTCCAAATCTGTACTAGGTATTAATATTTTGTATGCATCCACTGTCTGTGCATTTATACTTAAAAGTATTCATTCTTCTGTATGCAGAATACTGACCAACTGATAAGGCTGACCAGACCAACTGATCAACATAGCTGATGGACCAGAACAACCGGACCAGAACAACCAGCTAAACCGACCATCTATAACTACGAACCATACCTACCAAACCACCAACCAACCATACTAAGCCCTATCAACTGACCTAGAAGCTAACCATAGCAAACGACAACACTATCTGGCCAACTAAAAGCCTCTACCAAACGACACACCAACTGGCCATCAACACCGACCACCACGACCAACCAGATCACACCAGCCGATCAAAGGTCTTTACTACTCTCTTCAAAGTTGTCATTCTCTGCCATCTTCATCAGCACAGTCATCACCAAGTTTCTTTTCTTTGGCAGTTGGGATGTCCGTGACATTAGTCTTCACAGTTACTAATGCTACTTTTATTGAAGCTCGCCCATTTTATGTGCCAAATTAGCACCGTGTATATTTTGCATGTCGCTTGCATAGTCTGTAAATATAGTATGCATTGTATTAGTAGGAGGTACCGATGTCTACACATGCTGTTTCTTGGTAGGAGAAGGCACACTATACTTGCAAAACTTGACATGTTTATTTATGTTATCACTTTGAGCATACTGCCTAGAACAGTTATTGCAACTCAATACCACACTAAATGTGTCCTACAACCATTCACTCTTCTCATGTCGACAGGCTGTACGGCCAAACGCATAAACCTTATCGTAGTATCAGCACTCTTGACAATCCAACAAATAAGGTGCTTCTCTAGGCTCCATATTCATCACAGTCAGTCCTTTGTACACATAAATAATATTCAGTAAAACAGTAATAGTAGAAAAGCTCTTCCAAATCAATCTTTAAATTAAAATCCTAAAAGATGAATATGCCACTGCTGCCTATAACAACTCTATACACGCATCCATTCTGGAGCATCATATTTACATAATTTAAAAAATCATAGCCTCTAAAGCCATAAAGCAAAGTAGGTATAATGTGTTTTTAGATGATACGTTCATCATTATAACTATCACCACCACCTGAATAACACATAGCTAATTTATTTACATTATCTGTACTGAATACACATGCACACCCAAAAAAAATTTACCTCCCAACACCCTCATACAAGTCATAGACGAAATCAAAAGGTTTTACTTATATGTACAGAATTCTAAAAGAAAGAATTTAAATGACCTGTGATACGACTGCTAAATTATTTGTATCATCCCTCCCCCAATAAACTCAACATGGAAAAATGTAGTTGAGTTGACTCAAAAATGAAGTATTTAGCTCCGACAGAGGTAAACTGAGAAGGAGATGAAGTATCGACGGAATGCTAGGCAGAAGAAATGCATGTGCACCAAGAATATCCTCTAACAAAAGGCAACTTACACAGAACTGCGACAAAATGTCCGAGTTGAATTTCCCAGGTTTTCTTGGCTTCCAGTACAGACTGAAGGCTACATTTCTCTTCTTTTCAAAATTCAATAAATACATAAGTTTTAACAAAAATATATGTATTTAATCAAATGTGATCAAAATGAAACTAGCTGAATGCACTGTTTTGTATAACAGTGTATAGAATGTTCAGCTGGTCAACTATTTTTGCAATATCACAGATAATTTTTAGTACCCAAGAGTTATAAAAAATCATTCAAGACGGCTTAAAGAATTACTCAGAATATTTGAGAGCAGAGAAAATAATGAAAATTTTAATGATACAGGATGTTCTATTTTACATCACCCATTGCTGCTTACCTAGACTTTTAAGGGTCCTAACAGAAGTACTTCAAGCGTCCTGATGTTTCCAAGTTTTTCATACGTGTGGCAACTATGGTCTTGTGCCTTTCCAACTGCCAAAATCACAATCAAATTGCTTGGGAATTGAACCCAGAAAACTTCCGTGGGGAGCTCCTGTACCACCGTACTTCCAGTAAAAAGACAATGACTGGCCAAACTATTAATACAATAATAGACAAAACTGCTGGTTTTTACAATAACTACACAATATGCATGTAGTCAGTCTCAGGGTTGTCCTTCAAATCAACTTTACTACATGGACATAACTAATATGAATGGAAACAACAATTCTTACACAGTCACTAAATTAGTAAAAATAACAAGAATAATCAGGCCAGAAAGTATAAATTAACGTGAAAAATAAATATTTATGTAGGGTTGTACGAAATTTACTTTTTTTTCTCACAAAACGAAAATGAAAGATATGTTATGAACGTTCGTGAAAATGAAAAATTATGCGATTTGAACACAGCCTTAATGAAAGATTAAAGAATTTCACATTTTAGCAAGTTATTATGACACATTCTTCACAGAATCAAATTTGAAAAAATGTAGGATATAGAGTATTTACCACAGGAGGTTTTGCGTGCATTTAAACTTTAATTTCATGTAGTTGTTTCATTTACAAATTAATGAAAACAAACAAGATGATTTGCAGGAAAAATTTTCTTTGCTGGTGCACTAAATTAACATTCATTAAACACCTGAAAATTCATCAAAATAAATTAAAGTTGTCATTTTTCATTTTCGTTTCGGTATATCGAATATTTGCACAACCCTATATTTATGCCGATCGCTGAAATACATTGTACACTTACGACTTCTAGTCTTCAGACCAAGCCAGCTTTGGTCTTTGAAAGTAATTTTCTTCAAATCTTGACCAGTTTCTACAGCAAGTTCTGAAAATACACAATTTATAATTTTAAACAACCAAACTATCACAACTGTATATTCCTGAAAACTGTAACTTTACAGGAAACAAATGTATACATGATAAACTTTCCTGCAAGAACAATATCAAATCTCGGGGTTTTGGCCTTGGACTTCCCCAAACATATCAAAACTTTCCATGTTTCATTCACTATGCACAACTAAATGGGAAAAAAAAAAAAAAAAAAAATGAGACACTAACTGCAACAAAAAATTATTAAACAAGACTGCACTCATACTTTTTTTGTTTTTACTGTTGTAATTATAACTTTAAAAGTAAATTCTTATAATGAAATTTTTTGCAAGTGTCGCATTGTTATGTCTGATCGGAAATTATGTGTCATATTGTAAAAAAGATGTGATGTAAGCCATGGCTACATGGAGGGAAAACACAACTTTATTGGAAGATATTGACAATATTACAGTAAAACATTATATTGTTATGAAGTCAAATTTTTGTGAATGTTAATTTTTTTATTCCTATTTCATTGTTCAGATGTGGAGGAATTCTTTTATTTTTGTGATTTGGTGTTTTTGGTAAAAAAATTTCCGAGAGTCAATTCTAGGATTGTTTTTTTTTTTTTAGGATCCATTCTGGCTTTAACTTGGTAGTGGGGTTTTGTAGTTGTTTTAACTTTTAGTTTTATTCCAAATTTCTTTTATTAAACTCTCACCCAGTTTACAACTTGACAACTGGTAAGGGATCCTGAGGTTAGCTTGAGCACCTTGCGATCCCGCGTCGCGGCCGTAGTGTTGGCACTGACCTGGGTTTTCGTTCTGGCAGTCCGGCCAACAGATATGTGCACATGGGTCATGACTGGACGGATGCGAGCTCAGCGAAAGCGGAAGGCGCGATGGCGTGACTTGTGGACTCACTGAGCTGCACACGGGCTGAAGGATAGTCGTTCATTAGTTCTAGGGTGCCCGATGGGATAGAGGAGGTACAGGTTGCACCATATGGGTGAGGCGGAGGCAGCGACGTATTTTCACTGACGACTACCTGGTAACAAGGGAGGTTTCTAGAGCATGAGTGATGCAGCGGGTAGCTTAGCGTCGGGGAGTCGTGAGTAACTGCCGAGAGTGGTAGAAGTGTTGGGGAGTATTTAAGAAGGACTGAGTGGAGGCCGGAGGAGCCTTGAGCTACTTATCAACATGTAGTTTCATAAAGAATATAAATAAATGTTCTGTTTGTTATGTAGATGTAGAGATTAGTATTTTTTCAGTTTGGTTCCACGAGCTACCATAAGGTGGTAGCATTTTTATACTATGTTCTTTAAAATATTAGGATGCAAAAGTAATTGAGGATAAGAGTACTACTGTAACAGCGTCGAGAGTTTGGTTTAGTTGTAAATGGTGTAGGCAGCTGATGTTTTGAATTTGGTTGTAACTTTGGCGAGGTTGGTTTGGTGAAGTTTGGCGTAAAGTTTGACGCAGCGTGTTGATAAACTTTTGACAGTTGTGTGGCCAGAACTCAATTTGCCGCTGAGGGTTGCCGTAGATGTGTAGTTATGTTTCTTTGTCGAGTGGCAATGTTCCCCTGCCGGGTCGATGAATATGTGCACTAGCTGTTTTGCTGTGCAACTGTACAACACTCTCTCTTTGATTCTGAAAATAATCTGAGCTGTAAGAGAAGTCAGTCACTATATTATTGTACTTCTTTTGTATGATGATGAAACAACAAGAAAACAGTCTTGAAAGTCTGTATAAGAATCAGTAGTTACAGAAGTAATATTTTAATATATTTCTTTATATTTTTCTTACTTCCTGAGATGGCAAATTTATTCCTGTTAAATCTGTAGGAATGGAAACCAAGATAACTATCAAAATAGAAAAAAATATATAATTATTAGCTTTTTTAAACAAAAGCCTAGATACCAAAGATTGTTTTTTATAACATTTATAAATTTTTAACGTCTTATATTTATTTTTGTTGACATTTTTATATAGTTTATTTCTGTGGTTTCAGTAGATCAACTCTTTCATTTAATAGTTTTTAGTATCCCTTTCACTTTTTTTTGGTATAAAACAAATGATAAGTCTACTTATTAAATTAATGATTTTAATTTCTTTTGGCATTTTAATTTATGAGTCAGTGTGACTTGGTCAAAGACTCATATTCTACCTCTCGTGCCTTTTTGACTAAGAGAGTGCTTTAGACAATGTTGTGTTTAATAGTTCTGCTTGTTTAGTTTATTGAGCTGTAGCATTTCTGGTGTCAAAGTTTGTCTCGTTAAGGGCTTCAAGGCGGTCCATAACTGCCTTGTGGTGGGCCCCCATATGTTCGTTGGAGCAGCTTCATTTTTATTATTTTTTAGATGTTAACTTTTTTTACGCTATGAGAATGAGATGGTGTGAACCCCCCTCTACACATATGGTGTCGGCTGTGTAATCTAAATACTGTATATAATTTTTTAGTATTGCTATGGTTTTTATTCTTTCCCCCTCCCCCCTCTTAATATTTATTACAGTTAATAACTTAGTAGCAAAAGGTTTGGAAAAAAAAATTTATTATATCAAGTTATATTTACAAAATTTAACTCTGAACACTATTGCAGTAGAACCTCACTAAAACGACCTCTCACCGTTTCGAGAAATAAACATATTTAGATATATCTAGATATTTAGAGAATTTTGGAGTTATTTTCACCAATCACCAACCCCTACAAATAAAATTTGCAATTTTATTGAATAAGACTGTCTTCAATTGTCTTCAGTGCAAAAACGACACTTTTTTTTTAATTAAACACATGTGGATGGTAATTAATGCAAACAAATGTCCATCTATCAAAAGACTATACCTAAACGCAATAATATTTCTTAAAAATACTAAGCATTCTTGACCATACCAGATTCATATTTGCACAGCTTACATGTACAATTTACTTGTATCTCTCTGGCTGATACACACTTGGCCACATGATCAGCATAGAGCACCAATAGAATCTACAGCTTACCCCATGCAAATTGCATTAAAAATATGACATGTTCTACTTCCTAATCTTATATGAGATCTGCCTTGCACAAGAATTTAGTTCTAGGTTGGCATCTCATACAAGTTTATCATGTGTAAATACTGCAGGGTGGTCTGCCACCACACTCACCATGGAGCCGCTTGGCAAGGGAGCCGCGGGCTTTGTCGAGGGGCGTGTCGCCATCCTTGTTGGCGAGTGAGACGAGACCACCCTGGGCCACCAGGTCCTCCGCTATCGTCTGGTAGCCCCAGAAGCAGGCGTAGTGCAGCGGGGTGTTGCCGTGCTCGTTTGTGAAGTTCACGTCTGCCCGCCCGCGCAGCAGCTGCAAACACAGACGCATGCACACTTCAGAGCGTGGCAGCTGGTCTGGATCACAGCCTATGTGATATGCACTAATAGCACTCATTCCAAGAGAATGCAAGGGAATCTGGCAGATGGCACACACTGTAAATATGCACCTTGTTCCCCCTTCAAGCAGTGAAAACAGATAGCAGAGCAGATGAGAATACCCCAACAAAACTCTCACCATGGCAGTCAGTATCTGCTACAAGGGTTCGGGTAAAAAAAAAGTTTTTTTAATCAATCCAGATTTTTTAAATTTAAACCAGCTTACCATATATTTTCAGTTAACACGCAGTTCTATTTGAAATATTTGTAATGGTGCAGTAATACTGACTTTATAGGAACATTTAGTTAATTTCTTTTTGTTTCTGCGAGGGAATGTAATTACTTTCCAGTATTTTAGACATTTTGGTAGTGTTAGTATATGTGTATTTATAACTATAGTCGGTTCACAACTGGAACAGACTTTTGAACAACACCTTAGTCGTCAGCTGCATGCATCGTTACTACTAACAGTGACTGGCGCGGGTACAGTTAGTTTGTCAGTATAGAGAGAGAATATAGTTTGAATGTTCTAACGTGTTTTTTTTTTTTATCTATTGCTTAAAAATGGGAGTAGGAAAGATTCCGAGAAAGTCTGTTCCAGTCATGAACGGACTGTAGTTTAATTTTCTAAAATAATATTTGAGTAGCATCAGAAAGTAGTGATAAGAGCCATTAGGATGTTTGTTGGAGCGCAGTTTGGCTTGCATGAGGAAATGGTTGTGATGGTGTTAGCACCAGTATCCAGAGGAACTCTCTGCACAGCACAATACCTATTAAGAGGTGCGATGTGATTAGGACTGCGCGATAATGTGAGAGGTGGGGGTGGAATGCTATGGTGTTACTAGCAGAGAGTGCCTGGTGCTACTTAAGATGAGACAACCAACCTTCTGAGAGGAAGCTTCAGGTACGACCATTGTAGCCCACACCAGCAAGCACCTGCGACCAGCCATTCTGTTCATCTCGTTCCTCTGTCAGCGTGGGAGCTTATAAGGGTGCCAGGAGGATAAAGCTTCTCCTACCGTCATAAATTTCTCGCAATGCAATGTTTTTAGTAACGTGAACTTATAATGGACTCTGCGACGCTGTTCTCATAATCTACCTGATTCGTATCGCAAACTATTTTGTGTATCTGGTGTGTAACATATGTGAACAGCATAAACTTCAATAAATCTCACAAAACAATATTTGACACTTATTTTTTTTATAACATTATTTACGTCTCTCTACTTTTTGCTGAGTGAGTGCAGTCGTCTGTTGTTTACGGTTGCAACATTACAATATCTTGTCTGAATTAATTTTAGTCATCCATTCTGAACTAGTAGAACAGAACATAATAAGTTTACTTTTCTTTTAAAGAAAATTAAACTTTCTCCCAATTTAAATATTAGCACATTAAAAGTTAAACCACAAAATAAGGTACGTCAACAAGCTTATTCTGTACCGCCAACGCTAAGTTGCTTATTAAAGCTATTCACTCTACGTCTGCTGGAGAGATAGAATTTCGTTTCTCGCGAGTGATTCAGTACATACAAGTTAACTTTAGATGCTAAAATTTGCTTCTGTGCAAACCACTGCTTCAAGGAAATAACTCCATGAAGTTTTGCTTCAGTGGTAGCCAAAGGTTGGCTGTCCTTTTGTCGTCAAATATCTAGTTTCACAACGAAAATGAGAAAATTAGTGCCGCTTAAATTTGCCCCCTTGTACGCGATGTTTTTTCTCAAACAAATTAACATTTTTTAGTGTTGATTTAAAACATGAATTTGTTTCATGGTAAAAATTGTCTTTTGGGTAACATTTATAGACATGCAATTGTAGGTTACTAAAGAATACCATAATTTAGGCCTACAATTGGTATAAGTGTTTACCACAGTATATAATTCCAGTTTGAATTACAACACATTATGTTTTAAATTGTCGCACGATTGGTTTTCAAACTACGGACACAAGGTTTATTTTAAACCCATTCAACTCACATTAATCGCGTAAGATAATTTTGGTACAAACATTACTGGTGAACACATAAAAAATGTATTGAATGGCTTGCGGTCCTTGAACATGTTCATCATTATTTTGCATACGTGACACTTTTAAAGGTTTTGCAAATAAAACTACATGATATTTTTTGGGTGTGCAGATGTCTCTTCCTTATTTACCTTGTTTTCATGCCACATTCAAAATAAAAGGTACTATTGTGTAGATGGAGAAAAAACATTGTTTTACAAGTTAGTAAAATTTATTTTCAAATTTTTGCTACATAATAACCTTTAAAAGTAGCACTACAAAATTTTGTGAAGCATGAAGAATAAAAACACACTTTTGGAAAAACAAACCTGTACCTTAAAATACCTACTGGATTTTGTCCCATTCCATGTTTTTATTTAAGAACATTTATTTTTGGTTCCATTAATTGTTTTAGGACTCAAAATGTTGAGAAAAAAATCTGCGACAAACTGCACTGCAACAAAAAACAATATCATGTTTTGTATGTATGTTTTCTTAATACAAAACATGATTTAATATTTCTAAATATTTCCTGCTGCCTTTGTTGCCTTCGAGCCAACATTTAGCACTCACCAAATCTCAATTCCCTGAATGCACAAAATAGTCTTCAAAACTCATCTCGAGAATTGTGAATGGGTTGCTATCCAATTTTTTACTTGTTACAGCTAAATATGTATCTGCTGTACAAAGAGGTTATCCACATTTTGCTCAACCATCAATAATATAGGTTATGGATGTCACCTGTATATTTTCAGATAACATGAAAGAAATATAGACATACATTTCAACAAACTACATGTATGTGAGTGATGTTATTAGTTTCAGAATTATTCTACAGTATTTTTAGAAACCACAGAATATTTATAAAACAGTAAAACAAAAATGCAAACAATCCGCCAACTTTTCGCCGCCTCCGAGACTCTCAAATATTAGTTTCAGAATTATTCTACAGTATTTTTAGAAACCACAGAATATTTATAAAACAGTAAAACAAAAATGCAAACAATCCGCCAACTTTTCGCCGCCTCCGAGACTCTCAAATATTTCCTTTGACTTTTGCTTCACTTTTACATTGATGCAACGAAGCATTAAAGCAACGTTGGTGGTACAGAATCACTTTCAAAGCAAAGTCGATGCCAATATGGTTTGAACACACAGCGAACTAGCATTGGCGGTACAGAATAAGCTCGCAGTGATGATTAAAATGTCAAATCTTTGTACAAACAAATTACTCATATAACAAAATGGTTATCAAAAAGGAAACACTCAGTGAAACATAAGTCTGCAAAGATAAAATAAAGTAACTAAACCTACAACTTCAGAAGCTACACTCCCCGAATGAAAAAAATCCATGTCCAAAAATTGGATATCCCTATGGTTGTCCCTTACCACAAGGCCATGGACAAACTGTGGACACAAAATTCTGGCCTCATCACCCCTCACTCAGAACTTAATCTCCAAACCACCCATATTGGTCATCAGCTGTCCCCCCAAACTTCGAATCAAACTGGTGCACCCAAATAGCCACCCACCCAACGTCCCAAGGAGGTCTCATCCTTGCAATAGCCCATGTTGTAGCTCTTGTGCTATACACCAATCTTCCACCTCCTGCAATAGCAGACCCACCATCCAGACTAGTCTTTTCCAGGCAGCTACACCTGTATGAAAGAAAATTTTACCTACCAGCTACAGTCTGTTCACTGCAATACACATTACATTGGCTTTACTATAGGCTATTCACAGTAAACTGAGCACTATTGGAAACCCTCCTTAATATCTACTTGTATGCACGTTGTGTATTCTTCCGTCTTATGTAAGATTAACATTGTCATGAGCCTCATCACTTTATTCACGTGTCGGTAAAGTGAAACTGTGAAATTATTAGAAAAGTAAATATTGTACAAATCTGCTCATCTTTACACTTTGATATATTAAAAAATCAGAGCAAAATAAATAGTTTAAATTATCAAAAATTATTACCTAACACTTTTTATTCGACGTTAAGATACGGAGCTACTTCCCATCAATCGTTACCAACTTTACTGAGCGTATGTCACTCAGGGTGCCTGTTGAAATATATGCAGGCAGGGTCAGTTACATTTTTCTACGGTTAATTTCAAAAGTCCTCACTTGATCGTAAACAGCCTTTACCAACACACACACAGAGAATGAATAGCCACAGAGCAGACACCAAACAAGCCACAGCTGGGGAAAATGCACATTTACTGAAGAAGCCAGTTGCAGCACCTCGAAAGCCAGAACTTTGACTCTTGTTACACAACCAGAGGTGTGAAGGCCCTACCACGTAGCAATAGCAAAGAACACCACCACCACTCACCGCCTGAAGACGCTGGGCTAGCCAGCGAAATATCGTGAAAAATGTATTTGTAAGACTTGTGTGTATGTGACTATCTACGAGTATCGCCAGGTCAGTAGTTGCATATTCTGTCTCCTTTTTATAATGTAACTAACACTACATATATTTATTATCATTTCCACATACCATGAGCTTTGAAAACTAATTGTCCTTTGCAGTGCTGAACTTATTGATAAGAGTTAATATTTCACTGCATGTTCGTCACCCAGGCACGCAGATGTGGCGGGCCTTATAGTGTATTAGTTGGAAAGTTACATCAGCAATGTTCGACAAATTCTTTAAAGCCTTCGCCTCCGTTCACAATACGTATTACATTTAAAAGGCCTGATAAGTATCTTCTTCAACCGTAGCCTCAGCTATTGACCATCAAATACCCATGTCTCGAATGGGTCCTGGACTGTGGCCTGAACTTACAAAATTACCCAGTCCCTTGATATTTCAACAAAAATTTGCAGCAGAAAACTTTACATGCCTTACTGAACTCCCATCTACACAGACCCAGTCTGGCGTCTGTAGCAGGAACAACACTCGAATGCTGTTAAGGTGGAACGCTAGTTAGGAGCAGGGAGCGATACACTGATAGCTGCAAGTAGTTCAGCTATCTGACACTAGGTAGCAGCAGTATTGAAACAGCTAGGGCGAAAGTTTGTCTGCAGGTGTCGTAGATTTAGAGATGGGTGAGGAGGGGGGGGGGGGGGGGACTTCTCTATATGCACTCTGTTAATCCCCTCAACAGCAAAATGATCATTATCGAGTGTGATCAGATGACAGATAACAGACGAGCACAGCAAGACTTGTAGCACTACAGTGTTTGTTGCCAATTCTAAAAAAGAACAATAAATACCTTTTTGTTTCAATATTATAAATTTATTATAATTCCAAACAAATTGGGGGACGGGGGGAAGGTGCACGGATAAGGAATGTATTCCCAGCACCTATTTAACTCATCTTAAAAAGTTTCTAGTTTTAAACAACGAGAAAACAGGCACTCTAATCTGCTGTGAGAAACTGAAACTGTACCATTCAGTTTGTTAATAAAGAAAAGGGATTAAGAGTAGAATAAACCCCCCCCCCTTTTTTTTTTTTTTTTTGTAAAATAGTGCATAAATAACACCTATCTCTGTAAATAAATGCTCTACAAATACGACTTTGTCAGAAAAGATCAAAAAACAATTATCTATGCCCCTATCCTTTTAATTTTGTCATATTAAATGTATTCTTGGAGAAAAAATTTGTGAAAATGGCCAAATATCACATTTTTAAAGCTTACCTATGCATTTTCCTACAGCGACAAGAGAAAAGTACAAACATACGGGCTTAGTATAATCTGTGGTCTTTCATCGCGTGTAATAAAACTTATATGTTACATATCTAATTTGCACAGTACTGCATTACGATGGAAACAATGAACGCCCTGCATGTAGGAGCAATGATGCACTAGGGGTGTGTGTTAAGTCTCGCTCGTATCGCTCCCTTGCTTCTTGATTTTGGACGTGGGGGTCCTACGGGAGTCCATCCCATTTTTAAGGATTACTGCCATATTGGTTTAATTGAAATTTTCAACTACAAACTGAAAATGTAGTTAGTTATTTAGCATGTAATAGCTGATGAATGAGATAATTCCTGGTATTTTTTTTCTGGTTCTAAAGCAAACAGTTTCATACAGGACTGTGAAATACATTATAATTTGGTGGGCTACGATACACTAACACAACTTCTCGATGTTCCAGAATATTCCTTAATCGTGAAGGCAACATATAAGCAAATAATATTTAATATTCAGTTTTCTTATTTTCCCACACACTGTTGTATTCCTTGGTGGCATTTGAACAGTACAGTTTGTAATACCTTGTTTATTTTAATGGCTTTAAAGTAGAGACTAAATTCCCACTAATCATAGCTGAATTGTAATTAACTGTGATTATTTCGAGAACTCTAAATATATATCTACTTGCCACATGTATGACACTATAAAATTTCCTACCATTGCACACTGTCGATATTGCAGTAAGTTACTAACAGTTTCTTCACAAACAGCGGCAAACCATTGGATTTATTACCATTGAGACTGATTTCCATAATTGTGCATTCAATAAATGAGTAGTGTGAAAATAATGCACTATAAAAATCCATACAACACTTTCTGTATATAAAAGAAAAATATTTCTTCTAGCTGTTTGGTTTTCAGTAATACAATATGGGTTTAATTAAAAGAGAGGATTACAGGTACATACAAGTTTCCTGTTATTAGAATGTTTCTCTACATGGTTTTGTTAATGGTAATACTACATTATTTATAGCAAACATGCCTACACATTCTTTGAGCAATTTTTGGTTTAAAGCAAATAAATCTAGCTTCATACCAAAGGATAAGGTTTAGCTATATTAAAGGGGGGGGGGGGGGGAGGTTGTGTGTGTGTGTGTGTGTGTGTGTGTGTATAATGACGAGCTCTAATCACTCACTTTTCGGTTTACGTAAAGTAATTGCTGTTTTTCCTCTGCTTGTACAGTACCCCTACCCAGGGGTCGCCACTATAGCGGTGCAAGAGATATGTTTATACTTGATTCTATGGGAGGCAATGAATACTCTCATAGTTGGAGGTAAATTTGGATGGAAAAAAGAGGACTAGTTTACAGAAAGAATTAAAGTTACCCTTAGAACTAACACAATTTTTTGTAACAGTAAAATAAACTATATACAAGCTAATATTAAAAGGACACTAAAAAATGACAGTAAAATGAATAACCAAATGAGTGAAATGAAAAAGAGGTTCAATGAATAACTTAACTGTAATCGCGAGAGTATGTGCCGTCACACAAATGGTTGTTCAGTCCTTTTCTTTCTAGAACTGCTACCACATAAAGATTTCCCAGTTTTTTTTGGCACGAAGATCTTAAGGGTCTGTTGATATCAGTCAATTAGTGATGGGGGCCGTCCAAAGTTATACATGCCAGCTGCCAAAAGCTCCCATTGTGTAAAAACACACCACATTGAATTAAAAATTAATACAAGTGATCGGCAAATGCTTTCTCGGCACCCAAATTGTGAGACTGCACTGAGGTTTGCAATAAGCAACACCACTTCCTTCAAACGGTAGACATAATGAAAAAATTTGGAAAATTTTCTATGCCATGAAAAACATGTGCAAATGGGACAATATATACATGCATACACACATATTATATGATCTCCGATGACATACTTTACGTATAAACATAAGCAGAATGTGTATATCGCATTTGAGTGTTTAAAAATTTTGCAAAACTTTTTGCACAGTTAACAATGGTTTACTCAAATTCTTATTAATTCATTTACCATTTATGCAGTATTGTAAGTTAATTACCGAATTTCATTTGGTTGTTTAATTCATTTAAAATTAACCTCTATTTTTAAATTATGAAACTCACTAATATATACTAGCACAAGTTGCAAAGAAACTAACACAGAATTACAGGAACTATGACAACTGTTGAGTTCCATTATGGATTATAATTAATACTCAACATTTTTTTCACAATGCAAAAATACTATGAAGTACAGTGGGAGCCAGAAATACCGCAGCCCGGTATACCGCGGATTCGGTTATACCGCAGGTCAATTTATGCCTCCCGGCCTCAGTAAATAAGGGGAAAGTGTGCGGTCAGGTAGGCATGTGGTCTGACGGTGAGTGGTCGTGAGTCGGGGACACTGATGAATGAGGAGGAGAGAGCGGGCACATGTTCTCCCTCCTTTCAGGGCAGAAATTTATGTTACTGATTCACTACAACCCATTGTATAGTTTTCCATATATGCAAATAAAATGTGTTATCATATTACCATATTGGCGAGTACGGCAGTGTGAGTGTATATGCCACGTCAGAAGTTTTTGATGAAAAATTCGGGATAATTACTATTTCAAGTAGACCGCACTAAATTTTTTTATTCCCGTAAACATTGCCGGGCCTCATCATGCCAGTGCAGAGGCTAACATGGTGCCTAAATTTCATAGAAATTCAACACATTGACATGAATTACATCAATCAGCATACGTTCCCAATACTAGGCTGCTGTTACGAATTGAACCGGTCCTGTAATGACGGCAGTGGCGGCGGCTGTCTGGCTGCCGCCCGCAAGAATAATCTTGTAGCGACCAACCGACAGCTGCCCAATCCCGACGATCTAGGCACGAGCGACAACAGCAAGTCAATCTCCTACAAAGTATAGCTCTATGTAATTATTATAATTATGATGTAGACACTTTGATCATAATGTATATACACCGGCTATGCGGTATGTCTTCCTATTTACGAAAAAAAAATTCCGAAATTATGAGGCGCTCAAAACTCATGCTTTAAAGTCATTTACAGGCATATAATTAATCTCCTACGGGGTATAGCTCTACGTAATCATTACAATTATGATGCAGACACTTTGATTATAATGTATATATACCGGCTATAAGGTATGTCTTCCGATTTACAAAAAAAAAATTCCGGGCGGACGAGCTATTGTGGACAAGGCTTAATGCTGAAAAGCCGTATCTCTTTGCATGCACCAAATAATTAGCTTTTTTTTGTTTTAGTTTTCCTTTGCAAAATGCAAATCAGACAAGCACGAGACATGTCTCACAACACGAGGCACTGATAGATCCCATCTGCAGTGCAAGCGTGCAATCGACCTTTGGACATTAGCTTCCGTTCTCATTCTCACTTCCTTCCAACCAGGCCCAGCAGGAGGAGGAGGTGAACCCTCTTCTTCAACCCACATGACCAACAACTCACAGCGAACACCGCCCTTGGTGGAATAAGTACATCCTTTGCCTGGAAAATGCAGTATTTTTTTAGTTATTCTTGATTGAATGCATGTAACCCTTCATCACAGTGTTTCTTTTCTGTTCTCTTCTGCTGTCAAGTCCAGTGATGCAGATGAAAAAAATAAAGTTCTGTTAGCAGAGGGCTAAACGTTTGACGAGTTACGGCGGTAAATAACAACACTTGCTCAGTGTTTGACAGATAGGTGCCACACCCCATTAGAACACTGGATTTTTTGCTAGTGTACTTTGTCACTCCCAGAATAGTGCGGAAAGCTGTAACGCGGGTCTAAATTATGTCCCCCAATAGCCGCATTATATTGGGCTTTTAGTGTTTTATATATGTATATATAAAATGAAACCCATGCATTCAAAAGTTTACCAATCTATAGTTTACAGCAGACAATGGAAGACCACCACATAAATTTTAAATAAAAATGTATACAATGAAACATTAAACACTGTATAAAGGCAGACATTTAATATATCAGTATGCAAAAAGATAGCATAACTATCAAAACCTACTTAGATATTTTTGACCAGGGAAGGGATACAAACCAATAGGTACATCCACGTATTCTGTAAAGTTTCAGCCAAGGAAATTTCGCTACTTTTGAGGTCTTAGTGAAAACTGAAAACTCTCTTTACGTTTCAAGACTACAACCTGCTAGTCGGAACAATGGGAAAAAGGTTATTTTATTGGCAGTTGTTAAACGTGGATTCCCATGCTCTGGAATTAAAATTTCCATTGGGTTAGTGTGGTGCAGAATAAAATAAAACAAAGTCTTTGTACACCACTTTGCCCGCATCAAAAATGAATATGTCGTTCATACTGGTATTGGCACACAAAGAGTTTCTGCAATATGTATTTCAAAACTTTTAAGCTCTGAACAACGCTCCCCACTGGACGGTTTTATCGGTTCCATGTCTTGGTGCCTGCCGGCGAACCACACATGTTTAGAAACAGAGTATCCAAATTCAGATTGGATAAGTCACATTCCGCAAAATATTCTCTCAAGGACACAGGGGACGATAACCAAAGGGATCTTCCGTGTACACGTAGCTAATCTAAACCAAGGCTGCTTGGAATGCTTTGCGAAAATCAAGTATCTGAAGACTGTTGGCATTTGGAAGATAGAAAATAAATATGTTGCCTGCGACTTCGCCCACTCGATTTTGGATTATTCTATTAATCATGCAGATTAAAATTAAACACAGCTTATACCTAAAACCAAACCCAACAGGTATTTGTTTTGTGGAAAAAATTTGTTATAAAAAGGAAAAATGCTTTGTATCAAACAAAGTTTTGACCGGACCAAACAGAAATATTGTTATAGAGTGGTTCACTATATGGAGGTTTTACTGTAGTAACATAGGGAAACGTGGTGGGAGTTAGTCTTAACTACTTCATTATGAAGTAAGCCAGTAAGTTGTCACCTACATATAACTGTTGCTCAGAATGGTTTATACCTTGAGTGCAAAATAATACGTGACTATGTCAAAGTGAATATCGTACAACGAGTTCAGAAATAAAATTGATAGAGTGTAACAATACCGTAGGTACCACAACCAAACAATTTTATTTCAATGATTAAATATATGCTAAAATATATGTGTTGTGGGACACTGTCGCAAGAAAACTGTACACTGAAGAATTAATTTCACTTAAATTTCCGAATTAACGTTTTTCGAAAGAAGCAAAGTACTTGAATACCTGAACGACTGTATGAAGTATGAATCCGGTGCGTGTTTCTCTTCTAATCCCATCAACCTCCCCTCTTTTTTTCAATATTTCCAACATCTTTTCCACATGAATTTGTTATACATTAATACTATTACTAGGGAGCTGTGCATCCCACTCCATCATTTCGGTATTATTTATATATTATTTGTTGCAATTTATTTATTGCAAGTTTGTTAGAGTAGGTACTGCAGCGCCCCTTTTTTACGTTCGGAAAACCCTGTCTGGAACACTGTTCACCTAAATAAGGTTAACGTATCAAGAGACCTAATCTCCGCTCCATAAAAAGGTCACAGAGGGCTCACATAATAAAACAAAGCAACAACATGACAAAGTCCTGCAAGATTAAGATTGCCTACCTCATTACAAATAGTATTACATTGGTGCACAGAATATATTTTGTATAACTTCAAAACATTTAGTTTGATTAACTTAATGATTCTGTCCTATTTTTATTTAACAACTTTTAACACAAGATGTACCAGAATTCAATTTCTCTAAGAGCAGGATGAAAACGAAAATAAAACATACCATTTTGGGGTTAGCAAGCATTTTATTTGTGCCAAATATACAACATCAAATGCTTTAGCATTAAAGTACTCTCTTTGGTTTGACGCATGATGCATTCCTGCGCTACTGACGAGAACATTCTACCAGATAAATTTGCACCATCTTGAATGATATTAATTCTTATGGGCAAATTCAACCTCAACTACAGCAGTAATAGAGGCGGGACAAGTAGTCTTCTCCAGAGTTGACAGAGCCTCAACAGAACCTTCAAACCACGTGCACCCAGCTTTTACTGTTCACTTGCATCATGCCAAGAAGCCGCCCTGTTAACACCCTTCTCCAAAGAGCGCCCAGTTAAAAATTGCAGCACCCTCAGGACAGCAGCGATATTCAAACGTCTTGGCGCTGTAAGGGTAGCAGGCCATCAAAAGCACCAAGTTCCAGCGCCGTTAATATAAGGATCCAAAAACCCATGTGTGACGTCAGACGCTCCACCCCCAAGAGGCAGGGTTAAACACCCTGCATTCTTCTGAGTGAAACCAAGCTGGAAAAATTAGTATATAGGGAATTTCAGCATGTACTCAGACCAGTATGCTACACCTCTCACCGGTGTGAAGGCGCTAGGGTGATAACTAAGGGTAGAGACCCTTACCTGCTCCGGTGACCGCAGAAGAACCAGTGGCCATTGATAACTCCACCAACTCCGGAGGACCAGCACCTTCCCAGAGGCCTTCCACTTCTTCAACCTCTGCCAGCAGCTTCAGAGGATTGTCAACGCCTACCAGAGGGTCCTGCCGACGTCGTCCCTAACCCATCTTCAACTTCTTCCTACCACTCTACCTTTCCATGTATTGTTGGTCACGGCGACGAGGCCTTAGTCAGGCCATCTTCTGTGCCCTTCTGGTAAAGAACCCTTCATTCGAGAAACTAGGTCCCTTCGGGACATGTCCCGTTAAATTCAATTAAAGTTAACTTAATTTTTGGCTCTTCTAAATTAATTATCCTTCACCTAGTTAAATACATTTACATCTTATTGTTTTACCAGGCCGTCTTCGCCTGGCATAATGTAAAAACATCATAAAAAATAAAATTAATTAAAATTATTCTAATTTTAATATATTTCCATTTAGGAGTGTGTGGAGATCACATGCTTAATTTTACGTTCAGTAAAACTTAAATTTTTCATATGAAATTTCTGTGGTTAACAATTGTGATTATTTTAGTTTTGGTATACCCAGTGCTTTAGACCTTTAAAATTATCATTATTTGTTTATGAGAATTGGAGTTCTCAATTTTATATTAGGGTAGAGCCAGTTGCACGTATTACAGCCACCAAGGCAGGTACACCACAACTTAAAAAGGTAAACCGAGATCTGCCGGCAAAATATATTGCGTATCTTGCTGGTAAAGCTTCGGGAGCACCCAAAGCACTAGGTACACATTTCTACCTACGGAATTGAGTGTCTTGGATAGTCCCTTACTCTGAACCCATTGGAAACGGCCAGGTTTGGAGAGGCGATTGTCTTTGTCACTGGATCAATGGTTGAAAACTCACCTAGATCTGTTTGGTGCAAAACCCAAAGCTCTGATTCACCGCTGGCGACGGCAGATGATTCCATCCACTGCCGCTAGTACGGCCAGATATGGAATACCAGAGTGAGATTGCACATTGAAAACCCAACTGATACAACTGTACACAGCTAGGGTGTAATCTTTAACTTGCTCTGCCTTAATTCATATTCTCTTTCATATTTTATTCGCCCTCTTGCCTTATGTTAAAAAAGGCGGACATAAACGTAAAATATAATTAATACTAAAACAACTTGAGCAAGATATATTATGGCTGCCTGCCTACTCTACCTGCACAGGAGGAGAACCCCTTCTTTTTATCGCCTACCAGAACTGCGAAACGTATAGGATTAGAACATTTACTGATATTACAACACTTATGGCCTAAGGCTTACAAAGGGCCTAACTACCCATTGGCGGAGGGCAGGGCACGGACAGACAACCCTCCCCCAAATTCAAAGAAAATCTGACGAAAAATGTGCCTTCCAGGCAGAATTGACGACAAAAACACACTCATCCAGTCTCCCGAACTCCTCCGAGGGAATGTAGAGGAGGGGGTGTTTGGAGGGAGGGGTGTTCGACAGCCAAAGGTTCAAGGGTGTGCATGTTAAAGACCGCATCCCTCTATCCCCAAGGGGGGGGGGGGGGGGGGGGGGGGGCTGCTCACCCTCAAAAAACATTCATTTTTGAGTAATGGTATGACCCGCGAAATTAGACTTAATACTTAAAACCTAAGACTCAAGACCTAGGGCGTAAGGCCTACGAAGAATCTAACTGCCCATGAAAGGCACCTGCCCATACTGGCTTCACCATAAAGAGGCTCAGAAAGGTGAAATATGGGATGCACCACAATCCCACAAAATGGAAAACATACCACCCTTGTCCCTCTAACGCCTCCCACGAGGGGAGGGGGCACTTTGGGTCAAAGAGGAAGGATGGGGGATCAGAGAGGGGGGGGGTCGACTTCCCCCCTCCCTTACATTTGCTCACAGTTGCCCTCCAAAAACAGTGTTTTTGTGAGAAAACTTTGTTCTTGATTAATTATTACGATCCTGAATTATTTATCATCATTGCAGAAGTTAGGGATTTGATAACGCTATTAATTTTGTAAACACAAACTATAGAGGACCTTTGCACTCTTAGAGTATGCTAAACAGCAGGAAATGCTGAATATTATACATTTTCACAGTGTTGTATGAAACCTATCTATGTAATGAGACCTCGATTACTTTAGTTTTTCAAGCTTTCTTTCAGTGCACAAAGTTACTCCATATAACATTTTTTTATTGTTTACTGAACAGTCTATATACATATAGGTTATATACTAAAGCATAATATCCGTACATGCCCACGCATACATTCCACTACTAATTGATATTTTAAATATTTCCTCTGCTGATTTTACAGTGCAAGTGCATCTCCATACAAGATAACCTGGTCATAGTTGTTTGGTCTGGAACCTGTACAGACATGACATGCTCAGAACAGGTCTCACCTGGCAGTATCTCGCCAGCCCACTCTTTATCTACTAGCAGTCATGATTCAGTCAGTCTTCAACATGCAGTTGTAATTCATAGTGCTCCTGGGAGTTGTGCTTTATAAACAGTGTTTCTGTGATTCTATAGATAATTTTTGCAAAGAAATTATACTAGTACTGTTGATTGAAGTTAATACAGTGCAAGCAATGCAGTGTTCAGTAGGACTTATCATGCAAGAAAACTGTAATAAGCTATCATACTCAAGAGAAGCTAAACTAAAAGAATTTAATGAACTAAACAGTGATGAACAAAACTTGTTAAAATTCAGGGTTGGATTTAGTGAAGACATAAAATGTGTGTGTACATATCACAAAAAAAAAATTTCTGGAAAAATTTTCACATATTTATGGTAAAGTGAGTTCGGACCCATTTACTGTACACAATAAACCCATAAAAAAGTCTCTTCGGCAGATTACACTAGACTCTAAAATTAAAAATTATGTTAATGACAACATTCGTGACACAGATGAAGAAATATTTGAACATCAGTGTGTGTTAGTGGAATCAGTTAATGAAGCCTGTTCTGCTCTTGGTGTTTCACCACTAAAAATTCAAAAACTCGACAGCAAAAAACGACCAGTTGCCTTAAAAAATAAAGTAAAAAAAAAAATCAACTGCAGTTTCAAGAAAACTCTCAGAGACTTTTCAATGTGATTTCAATGTGATGTATCTGAAGACCCAGAACAAAACGCTGACACAATTGAACTAGCTACCGAATATAAGAATTTAATTAAAGAGCTCAAAACAAAAACAGAATTAGCACAAACAGCTCAAGAGAAAATTCAGTTTCTAAGTCTAGTTCCTAAATCATGGAGCTACCAAAAAATTCAAGATGAATTCCATGTCCGTCAATACATAGCAAGAAACTGTAGATTGTTAACAGAGAAATACGGCATTTTGCCACAGGTTGGAAATAAAAAACATAAAAACGTGTTGTCTGAGGAATGTAAAACAATGGTAAAAGGTTTTTTTCAGGATGATGGAAACAGCAATCATGCCAGGTATGAAAGACTCATCTATCAGTAAATAGTATGACAGCATAAAAGGAAGAGTTCCAAAATGATTAGTGCTGTGTGATTTAAAGGAATTATATTCTAAATTTAAAGAAACTCATCCACAACAAAAGATTGGTTTCTCAAAGTTTGCAGAACTGAGGCCTAAACGGTGTGTGTTAGCTGGTTCAAGTGGCAAACATTCTGTATGTGTTTGTGTTACTCACCAAAATGTGAAGATAATGTTATCTGGCATAAGCACACAACTTACGTATAAAGACATACTTGAAGTAGCCATCTGCAACACTGATAGTGAAAATTGTAGCCTTAACTCATGCCTCTCATGTCCTGGATTTGAATCTGTTAAAGCTGCATTGCACTTTGAGGCAGATGCTGAAGTTACCTTCTATCTACAAATAGACGCGAGTTGGTCACTATTGTAAAGCCATTTTCCGATTTTATGGACTGCCTTGATGAAAAGTTGCAGAAGTTGAAAGTGCACAATTTCATTTCAAAACAGCAGTCTAAGTTTTTAAAAGAGACGAAGCAGAATCTTGAAAGTGACACCTGTATTTTACTTGCAGACTTTTCAGAGAACTTTTCATTTGTCATGCAAGTTGAGGTCCAGTCCTATCATTGGTCAAATTCTCAAGCAACCATTCAGCCCTTTGTGATGTACATCAAAGTTAATGACTCTGTAATCTGCAAAAGCTTCTGTGCCATTAGCGATTGTACTACCCAAAACACTGTTACCTTTAATCCTTTCAGAATGTCTTACTTAATCATATAAAAAATACTTATTCAGGCATACAAAAAGTGCTGCATTTCACAGACAGCGCAGCTAGCCAATACAAAAATTAAAAAAAAAAAAACCTTCATAAAATTATATTACCACAGTGAAGATTTTGGTTTACAAGCAGAGTGGCATTTCTTTGCATCAGCACGTGGGATGGGGCCTTCTGATGGAGTTGGAACTACTACAGAAAGTACGGTGACGAAGGCTAGTTTACAGAGAACTGATGGTGATCATATATTGACCTCCCTTCATATGTTCTACTTTTGTCAGCGTAATATTCAAGGTATTCATTACGTTCATGTGGGCTCAGAAGAAATAGACAAAGCTGATAAATTTCTGAATGCACAGTTTGAAAAAGCAATGAAGGTACCAAATACACGCAGTAATCTCCAGTGTAAAAAATTACACATCAGCCAAACATCATACTCAAGTGAGCATGTAACAGTTCGAATTACAAATAGCAACTCTCAGTTACCCCTCGACGTGTACCGTAAGAAAAATGACTATATTTGTTGTGTGTATGACTCTGTGTGGTGGTTACCGAAGGTTGAAGGGTGTGTGTCAAGATCCACATACTGATGAAAGGGAATACTGGGTTCAATTCTTTAATACAGCTGGCCCCAGAACATACTTCAAACTCAAACCAGAAGATAAAGCTCGTGTGAAGCGCACAAATGTCCTGCGTATTTTAAGCCCCACAGAGTTGTTCACGTACAATGCTCGAACTCACAACATCATGACTGAAATGAGTGCTCACCTTTCCGGCCTTTTAAATATTCATCAAACTGTTTAAGAGTTGAACTGAAATGCATTTCAGACTTCTTAATAAAGTAACTATACTGAGATTGCTTATTGTTTTCATTTTGTTGGAAACTACTACCATTCCCTTTATTGAGTGTGTACTACAAGATTACACATATTAGAAATATTAAATATATTGCAATGTGGTTAAAGTGCTCATATATGCTCATACAAGGTGGTAGGACTGAATTTACATGCCTATTTTGTAGAATATTTCAAAAAATCAAAAATTTTTAGACTTGGTACCTGACTTGAAAATTAAAAAATCACATTCTGTGAGCTTTATTCTACCAAAAGAACTAAAATAAACAAATCAATGTTTTAGTAACTTTGATTTTGATATATACTGAAAAAAGTACACTTCACAAGTTTTTCTAGATATTTATCACCAGTAATACATTTAAATATTTGGCCTCAAATATGGCCAATTTTCAATTTTTTCATAGTTTCTCTCTCAGTACATACGTCCGCCATCGCGCACAATTACCAGGTGGTTTGGTTTGTATTTCCCTGTCCATTACCCTCCAGTGTTCTGTGTAGCGTGTGGCACAGCGTTTTCAGCATTGCGTGGCATCTGGGGAACTTTTTGTGCGTTGTGTACCTCCTTTAACACGTCATGTACATTCAACGAAACAAGTTCGCCAGGTGGTATGGCAACAATGTTTTGTACGAGGGTTTGTGTTTCTGCAGTTGGTACTGCACGGCACGCCGGTAGCGCCTCTTCCCACTCCGCATCGTCAGTTACCGTTAGATTCGGGCAAGGATTCCTGGACAAGGCGTCCGTGCGAGCTCCTTGGTTTTTCCCGCCACGTGTTCTACCTTGAAATCAAACTCCTGCAGTAACAGCGCCCAGCAGGCAAGCTTACTTTTCCCATTATGCATTCCCTCTAACCATACAAGGCTTCGGTTGTCAGTTTTGAGTGTGAACTACCTTCCTAGCAAGTACGGCCGGTACTTCCGCAATGCATGTACAATGGCCAAACATTCTTGTTCATTAACGTGATATTTACGTTCTGCGTCTCCGAACTTTGCACTGTGATAACTGATGATATGTTTTACCCCCTGTGTTCCTTCTGATACAGCATGGCCCCAATGCCTTAACTGGCATCTGTCTGTACAACAATAGATAATTCTGGGTTGAATCTAGACAGCGGATTACAGTTCTGAAATGCAATTTTAATGTCTTGAAATGCTCGATCGGTTTGAGGTGTCCTGACAAATTTACGTTTCTCACACAACAAAGCAGTTAACGGTGCAGTGAATATGGAAAAGTTTGGGACAAATTCTCTTAACCAATTAATTAAGCCAAAAAACTTACTGACTTGTTTACGTGATCTGGGTGTGGGTTTGTTTTGAATGTCCCGTATGTGGTGTTGTTCTGGTTCATGTCCATTTTCTGTTACATAATGCCGTAGAAACTCCATTTTACTCATATCCAAATTACACTTTTCCACATTACACGTAAGTTTATTACGTTCGAGCAGTTCAAACACAAGGCTCAAATGGTGCAAATGTTCTTCCCAACTGTTAGACCAAACAAGTACATCATCGAGATACACCACTGCAAAGTCTCCAATAAATCCATCCAATACATTAACCATTAAGTTCTGAAACGTTGCAGGGGCACACTTTAAACCAAATGGCATGGCTACGAACTGAAATCTACGTCCATCTGGGGTAGTAAAGGCCGTTTTCTTTCTGTCCTGTGGGTGGATAGGCACTTGCCAATCTCCAGACTTTAAATCAAGTGACGTGAATACTGAAGCTGGTCCTAATGTTAACAAAGTGTCTGTCATTTTATGACTGGTGGCGGCATGTTTACTGTAATCTTATTTAGGGGCCTAAAGTCGACACAGAATCGCCATTCACCATCTTCCTTTGGAGCAAGGGTAATACCTGAATTATAGGGACTTTGTGTACGTTCAATAACATTATCGTTGAGCATCTCACATACCTGTTGGTTGATGACACGGTGAAAGAAAATACCTGGGTCTTGTGGCTTGGAGTACACCGGGTCCTCGTGTGTGGTGACGATCGTGTGCTCCATGATGTCCAGTGCACTGCAGCTGCCCCTCAGTGTGGAACACACTGACATACTGGTCCAGAAGATGTTGCAGACGTTGCTGATGTGTGGTGGGCACCGCATGCTCAAAGTCAGCAAGCGGCATAGCAGTTCTTGTTGCTATTGGTGGTGCCACGTGTCCCTACATGCAGACGATTCAGGTGCGGTTCAATCACGGCGTGGTTGTCAACAAGCCATGGCAGTCCCAAAATCACTTCTTCGCACAAGTCCAGCACAATGTAGACAGCGCACTTAGTACACAGCTCTCTAATTCCTATTGTTACATACATCACGATTTTCACTTCTCCCTGGTGGTGGGTGGGAGGGAATTGCAGACGTCTCTGTGGCACTCTAGTCGTTATTGCTGTACTAAACCCTCACACACAAAGTTGTGACTAGCGGCAGTGTCAGTAACAGCTGTGACAATTTTCCCTTCAAGTTCAACACATACTCGTAGTGCTTTGACGGTACTGTCAGTTACCTGGAACACTTTTGCACCTTCATTAGGCAGATTGATACGACTTAGTGGCGAGATTGGTGCAGATGCAGTTTCACCAACCTCCCAACTTAGTTTTCCGACCTGTTGCCCTGGTAAACATTTCCCCTGTTGTGGTGGAAGTTTCTGTGTCCGCGGTTCTGCCTCACGGGTATAAACACTGGCAGCGGTCGCGTAAAAACTGGCAGCACTGTAGGTGTTGACGTGTGAAAGTTCGATCTCGGGGATTGGTATGCCTGTCCCGCTCGCACGTCCTGTTCATACAAACATGCTTCGCGCGTAAACTGTTCGACACTTGCCCTTGTTGCCAGTCTCAGATACGGCCTAATGTCCGGTGTTGACAATGTCACAATGATTTCTAAAACGCCGCATGTCGGCTTACCTGGGTTCAAACGCTTGAACAATCCTACCTTATGTTGAATAAATTCCTCAATGCCTTCGCGTTCATGTTGCTGTTCATGGTACAGTCATGCTTGTGCCTGTATAGCACCCCCGTCTGTGTCAAATCGATCTAGCACTCTCTCACAGAACTCCTCCCACGTAACTCGATAGTCCCTTACCAAGTTCCACCATGTGGCAGCAGTTCCCCTTAACCTGTTGGGAGTTACCTCAGTCTAGTTATCCCTATGTACGCGATGCCTATGTAATTTCTCTTCGCACACTGCTAGAAACGTACCTGG
Organism: Dryococelus australis; assembly: GCA_029891345.1. Taxonomy (NCBI): domain Eukaryota; kingdom Metazoa; phylum Arthropoda; class Insecta; order Phasmatodea; family Phasmatidae; genus Dryococelus; species Dryococelus australis. Next base: position 77,407,267 of record CM057007.1, on the reverse strand, counting down.
ATCTTCTGAGTCATGTCCCGCGAAAGTTGGCAATAATACATTGCGATCTGGCCCGGTTAAGCCCTGTGGCATGTATGCAACAACTACTGGGGGGCGTGGGTTTCATCTCTGGTGTTGGCGGTGGCGCAATCTCAGCACAGTTCGTCTTACAGCACTCGTCACAGTTTATAACACCGTCGCAGTAGGTGGTAAACTCCGCAGGCCCTATGCATCATAAATGCGTGTCTTTCCTACACTGTTGGCACTGTGCCCACTTGGTTCCCGCCTCGTCACATCTGGTACGCGTGCACAGGTGTTGCTCTGATGGCGTAGAGATGTTGTCGGATGTGTATTGACATAAGGGTTGCTCCCATATACTTCCCTCAAACAAATTAATTTCACTCAATCTCCCACAACGCATGCATCGATCGATCGGCATATCCAAGTAACTCGCGCTCGCATTCGCAGGTGTCGCGGTTGCCGACGCAAATGTCATGTGGTCTTCTCGCGGTCGATCAGGCGTGGTGTCCGCCATCTTCTCACGGTTAAACACACTTGGCCCCACGTCAGCGCCAACTGACACAGTTGGGTGAGACACAAGATGAACGATGACACAAATACTTACTGGTAATTTGGGAGCCAGTGGTGCTTCCCAATCACCGCACTATTGAGACTCAGGGTTCTCAGTGATGTTGTGGGTTCTGTGTGTCCGTCTGGCCCGTGGGTTACAAACACTTTGGCAATACTAAACTTTTAATAAAATCACTGAAATGAACAATTGATAAAACATATGTGACTAGGACACTGTCACTACTGAATAAAAAATTGAGTTCACTGTAGACTTGTTTTTATTGGTATTATTCATACACATCAATGTGCCAATGAAATGGTTATATTGGTCATGACTAGCCAATTCCGCTTGGGTGCTTCCCAGCCCATAATTAACCTAGCGCCCGCCTAAATGGATGATCTCACCGAGGTGCGTAAAAGCACAGCCTTCACAAGGGAAAAGGGACGACAGCCACTAGGGTGGACTGACGGTTTTTCCCTGAAGATAGGACACGGTGAATTACAAATGAAAACCCTTAATACACATTAACACGCATGATTACTCGGCATCACTAGCACAAACTCGTCGGGGCTCGCCCTCCAGCACATGGTTAGTGTGGTGACAGCCTATACAGAGCCGGATAGGACAGGAATAATTGCACGCACACTAATTACAAATTACATAGACCCTTGAATGATACATGAAATAAGATGGGACACGAGATAAATATTCACAATAAACACACACACGTGTGAAAACAAGCTTAGATGGTGCAGATGCCGCTGGCTGAAGTTCGTAGAGGACCACGTGGTGCAGGTGAAATTGCAACATTTCTGCGTGGAAACGGCAAACTAAATTCAGATAAAATATTATTTGTGTTGAGCAAGTGATTCTCTTTACGATTAGCATTGTTATAGGCTTGTAACATGCATTATGTCGGTGAAATCAAACATTACTGTGACCGCATGGTCAAGTACAAAAAGCATCAATTTACATAAAAATACAATGAACCCTGAATAAAACTGACATAGAACCATCAAATAAATGATTGCACATACGATGTTATATAAATAAGCTCTTAAAACGCAATGATGGAGTATACAATGGCTTGGCTTCAGTCGGCCACGTGGTTATACTTGATGTTGCCGTAAAATATTCAAACACGAAAATTACCCTTAAATACATACAGAAAAATAAAGCTCTTAAAATTGTGTGTAGCAATTATGCACAAGTTACAATGAAATGCCATAAACATAGGCAGACGGCATCTGATTCAAAATGTGCAGGTCGTGTGACCTCTTCGACATCTTTCTCCTCCTTATCCTCCATTAAGTTAAAAATGCCTCAAGGGCGTAAGAAATTAGTAAAGCAGGAGCATAATGCTGGGGAAAATGTGTGGCAAAAACGTATGCAAGCAAAGATTAACCGGTAAACTACATGGCTTATAGAAACCTAAATCAGTGAACAAAAGTTGTAGTGCGCACGTGACAGTGTCTTACCTCGCCAGCTCTCCTCGACAGACTGTCCAGATACAACCGTCGCACAGACCTACCATGGCCACCTATGGGGTTCACATAAGTGGAAGTGCTATGCACGCCAAGTGAAATATTTTATATTGAAAATAAAATGGCACAAATTAAATTAGATATTGTTTTACATTTCTATAATTTTGTAATGAATTTCAATATTATTTTAATGTCTCTTTGTGACGGCGTTCATGCCAGAATATTAAGCGCTCTTAATCTCAGTGCCATGGGCACTTTGAATATTCATAACCAAACAATTAAAATTAGTACAAACACTTTAAAACATTTTAGGACATATTAAACACTGTAAAGACAATATAACAGATTTTACCCTGAAATTAACATTTATAGGAAAGTTCAAAATCATCGCCCTCTTCGCGCACGTGAGCAACGTGATGGGCTCTAGCACCGCTGGCTGTTAGCCGGCGTCAGTAAATGTAAATGTTTATAAACTAAATATTTTTGCGGGCAAACTGCTTTTACCTTTTCTTTTCATTCATTCTCCTGAGTCAGTAATTATCAGGGTACTTCTTATGACCATGCTAGCTCACATCTAGAGAAAGCCGAACCAGTGATGGCTGGGAACCCAATGCCACAGTGGACTCACGACAATCAAATAATTGACAATTGAGTGATTCAGTCTTTACTAAAATAAGTCAAATCAAGATGTTCTACCGCATCTAGTTCATTTTTACATAACCAGGAATGTCAGCGAGTCCTTTTACTAATCTATGCTTCCATAACAGGAAAAAATTATAAGATAGTATGCACTGATTTGTGTTTGTAACAACAAATACAAATACCTAAGCTCTTTCTAATGAAATGGACAATGTACATTTTCATAAAAAACATATCGTAGTACTCAATCGTCCTGCAAGCCCATGTCAATGATCCAAGTCCGGCAAAACAGATCACCGAGATTGTTCATTGTAGGCAGAACACAGTGTGCTACTGCCTCACCCACCAGCCAAGCAACAGAAACCGCAAGAAAGCATTCGCTTCTAGACAGTAATCTGATTGGGAGAAGAGATAACGAGCCGTCTAAGTGCACTCACCACTGCCGTCTTTTCCAGCAGTTATGCATTGACGGGAGAAAGTCCTGAAATTTGAACAGAATTTTCTTTAAAACTACCACTTTTATGCTTCTAATGAGCGTTAGTTTGGCATTTTCGGATACAGCATTGATAGATAATGCAGAGGTGCAAATAAATATTATTTAAAAACAAAAATATTTTACTTAAATCAAATTTCATCACAAATGCAACTGGTCGTCCCAAGAAAGAATGTGATATGTATTCCTGAGGATGCTTAATTTCTTGCAAATTAAATCTGTTACTAAGCTAATGGGCCATTGTATTGAACTACAGATGCTACATTGTAATTTTCTCCTTTCCCTAACAAAACTGCACAGAAACACGCTACAAATTCTGTTTTTTATAATTTTCACTATTCTTTTCCTCTTTGAATATATTTACTATGATAGACGTGTGTGTAGATAATTGTTTTTAACCTTTCCTGATAAAAATTTATTTACAGAAAATTGCAGATATGTGCACACACAAAGTCTACAGAAAATACATTATGAGAGAGTCTCCTCAAAATATGAAGCCTCGATGCATCCATTTGCTCACCATGTGGATAATGTCCCGGTGACCGTGGGCTGCTGCCAGGTGCAGGGGTATGTCATCCCCGCGGTTTGTGGAGTTGATGCGTGCCCCACGCTGGATCAGCATATCCACAATCTTTGAATGACCCTCCTTGCAGGCCCAGTGCAATGGGCTGAACCCATGATCGTCCCTAGAACAGCAGACAACACAGTCTCCGTACACACTACTGATCAGCCAAGGATCGTGAGATTCCGTTCACATGCCAAAACATCACAACAATTGTGCTGTAGTGTGTTTTTGGCACGGCAAGTCTTGGAGCTCCGTAACACCATCTCATAGGAATATTATGGATAACAATACATACTTTATTACACCTGTCTATTTCTGCCACACTGCAAGGAAATTAGGCCCAACTAAAAGAAATCCATGGTGATCATGAAGAATTAAGGCTTTCCGTAAGGAAAAGTCTGAGCAGTATTAAAATTGTACCACAAAATGGGATTACTTAGGACGCTGGGGATAACTTGGGACAATTTAAAGGATTCTTTATTTGTACATGTGGTTACCTTGAAGTTGAAGGATGCAGTTCCATTAAGTTGTTTGCTGGCAGTAATGTATTGTGCAATATTTTTTTTTAGTTTCTCAGAGCTGTTGCATGTGAAAATCACATTTCCTTTAAAAATTCCCAAGTTACCACAGTGTCCCAAGTATACCCAGTTGATGGAATGCTTGACTTTTGCCAAGAAAACTATGTTGAAATCTCCTGACTGCTTCATATAATCATCTGTGGTTTGAATATATATATTACAAATATGATATAGTTGCAGACAACTCATATTGTTCAGGGGTCACAGTGGTGTAGTAGTTAGACCATACCCCTCCCACCAACGCAAACCGGGTTCAATTCCCAGCAGGGTTGCTCCCAGAATTTTTGTGCACATGGGAATCAAGCAGACTATGCTGCTGGTTGGTGGGTTTTCTCTGGGATCTCCTAATTCCCTCACCATTGAATTCCAACAAAACTCCATACTCGCCTCATTTCACCCTCATCAGCCCTCAAGATCCCAACGTTAACAGCTGCCCAAATCTCTCTACGTTCCACTCCACTCATATTGTTCACGCAATTTGCCAGTTCTGTTACATCCTGTAATGCCAAACTGCTGTTAACCAAAGAGAAGGGACATGCACACATTCATACAGACACATCATTACATATTGCCATTAGTATAGCTGCAGATTTTGGGAAGAGCAGTTCATGAAAGTGGAATGGTGGTGTGTGCATTCTTGAATGGTTTTGAATTCGACACTTTGAACATTTTTATCTAAATGTTGGGTGGAAGTTCGAGTCCTTCAGTGATTGAAATGGGTCAGACTTGCATGAATTCTCTGAATGTTTTCAAATTTTGAATAACGAATGATATTTGGACTTCAATTTTAGAGTACGCCTAATAAATAGGATCCCGATGTTACAGTAACGGACTTGCGTGTGTGCAGCGATTCCCATGGAAATGGTCTCCTGAAGCAGGTACTGATAAAATAGTAAGAAATATAATAATGGAAAGCAAAAAAATTGTTTAGGCAAAACACATAGTTTGACAGAAGTTATTTGTGTTTTATCCTTATCTGTAAGTTGACAAACGACTAATTGATACATCGATTAGTCTAATGTCATGTGATGCCACAACTGATTGCTTATATTGCAGCTTCCCAATGAATACAATATTTAAGTTGAATGTGCTATGATTCTCTGCATAATTTAGTTAACTGTTTGTGCTGTTTTCTGTCATGAGGCAAGTACTTCCAGTGTTTTTGTTGCTGAATTTGGTTATGAAAACCAATTTGTTTTTTTCATTTATTTGAGATTTACAAACAACTGTTGGGAATTTGTGCCAACTACAAACTAGTTCCAGATAAGTGAATTCATGTCAACCTGTACCACTATGCTTCCCGAAGCACGGGAGCACAGACGGGCTGTACCAATTCACCCGCTTCATATGTGACTGATAAAAGTGTGATATAAAGCCGGTAAGTTTAGTATAGCTTTCTGTACATACTTCATTTGTACTCTGGAAAGCAGAGTAGCGCAGATTTGCATGAATTCATTTTTCTGGAACTATTTGTGGATGTTTGTAACACATTCATGCTCTTCTACATTTGTCGTTATATGTGTTAACTTTATTTTCAATTATTACCACAATTTTTTTTTATCTTGATAATCTTTCTCACATGATGACTCCCTGAGACCATTCGTCACGTTGCCAGCCACCACATCCAGCAGGGGAAAGTTCCACCAATAGCCCGCGTGAGGTAGGGTTGCCGGATCTCCAGTATTACCCGGGTTCTCTCGTATTTTGGCCATGTTTTTGCCAAATCTCCCGTCTCTCGTATTTGTATAATAATCTTCAGTAATTATTTTAATTTTTTTAAATTGTAATTTCTGTTGGGCTATTTTAATCAAAGGTGTTGTAGGAATAATAACAGTTTGTCATCTATGGACAGTGTCCATTCGACGTTAATCGATGAGAAATGTGTTTTGGTTGAAGTTGAATTTCATTTTGTTGTTTGCCTCAATAACATGCTTCCGTGATTAGAAAATTTTGCCTTTAGTTTTGTATGAGAGATTGTAGGTGCACGTGATTTTATAGTTCCTGTTAATTGTTCATAATGGAAGGGAGTGAAAAGAAGAAAAAGGTGCGATACATGTGCGTGTATATAACGAAATGGGAAGAATCGTGCATCTGGTTGCGACCAGTGAAAACAAATAAACACAAGGCGTATTGCTCTCTTTGTAAGAGAGTTTTCCATTCACATGGAGGAACCGACGACTGTACACAACACACTTCAACTGCAGGTAATGAATCCTATTTATTTAATGGAAGCTTTGTTACCCCTGGCTTTATTAATCTTTTGTCGACTTCAGCAACAAAAGAGGCTAAATTGTTACTCAAACTGAGAATGCATAATATTGCCATAATTTATTTTTGTTGCCTTGGAGCTAGGTGCAAAGCTAAAAGAAACCGGAGAATTTAGATTACAATTTCCAATTTTTTTACAGGACATAAAAACAATGAACGAGACAATTGTCGAAAATAAACAGTTTCTTCAACAATGCAACTATGAGTTATAGCAAGACGTTGGCTGAAGAATTATCACTTGTCTATCATACGGTGAAGCATAGTGTAAGTTACAATAGCATGGACTGTGGAAACAAATTTACAAAATAAATCTTTAGAGATAAGGAAACGGCAAACAGGCTATTGTGTGGTTGTACTAAGGCAGACGCCATTGACAAAAATGTTTTAGCTCCAAAAAGTGTAAAAGATTTAGTGGATATTCTTAGTAATGAAGACGATGCAAGAAAGTTCTTTTCACTTGCTACAGATGCGTCTTATTACAAAAACCGTTAAATGTTTCCAGTTGTGAGATAGTTACTTTGATCCATGTGAGGGAATTCAGAATAAAATTCTAGATCTTATCGAACAATCTGATGAAACTGTTAGTAGTAATTATAAATAATTGAAGCAGTCAGTAGAACAAAATGGTTTAGACTTAAGGAATGTATCATATTACTATGCTGACAATGCATTTGTGAACTATGGGAAGCACCATTAAGTTATGACACTTCTAAAAAGTTATAATGAAAATATGTTGAAATCCAATAGTTAAAATCATGTACTACATAATTCTTGTAAACGTGCATGTGAATCACTTAGCATAGATATTGAAGTGTTTGTATTGAAGTTGTATGGTCACTTTGCATGTTCTGCAAAATGAGGGAGGCACTGAAATATTTTTTGAATTCATTGATTTAGAGTGGTGTGAGATATTGTACCATGTGCCTCCGAGATGACTCTCACTAACACCTGCTGTAGAGTGCTTAGTACATAATTGGGAGGTTATTAAAAACTATATTAAAAATACAGATGATTGTCCAAAGGCTGTTAAAAAAATTTCTTTCTTTAATACGGAATATTGTGATAGGAAATATTAATAACTATTGATTAATACCACCAGACGCCATGCTCCAGTCGTCTTAAAGAAAGACCTAACTGTTAGTATGGTACTGTACCTAAGTACACATACATACATACAATTGTAATTAGGTTACCGCCTGGTGGCGAGCTCTCTCAACTCTCCTTCACCCAACCAACTCCTTTTCCACTCCTTTCCTGAACTTAACAACCCCTCTCACAGATATCAATTCCTCCCTCAACACATTCCACTCCCTCACAGACCTCACAAGCATGGACTGCCTACCCTGCTCCATTCTCCTCCACACCCTCTGAAGCTTCTCACTGTTGTTTCCTCTTCCTCTAAACACCCCCTTACTGAGCTTGTAGTGTAGCCCACCCCATCCTCCCTCTTCATTCTCCACCCTGTATATCCTGACTAACCATTCAATTTTCTTCCTGTCCTTCAATGAGCTCCACCCCTTTTCTTTCATCATCACTGATGGCCTATAGTTCCCTTCTTCCTCACCATCTTGCCCCTGCCTTCTCCACCTACCCTTCACCCATCTTGCTGCCTTTCTCTGCACCTTTTCCAGTTCTCGCACCTCCACCTCCACATACGGGTCCCATACTGCTGCAGCATATTCTAACATTGGCCGTACCATTGTGCCATACGCCTTCTCCTTCACCTCACAGCTGACTCCATTCAGCACCCTTCCCAGCATACCCAGAGCCCTTCTTCCCTTTGCAACCACCCTCTCTACCTGTTTTTTCCACCTGAGGTCACCCTGCAGTACAATACCTAGACACTTATATTCTGCTGCTTCTTCTATTTCTTGTCCTCCCATCTGTACATGTCCCTGCTTTATCATCTTCTTCCTTGTGAACCTCACTACCTTAGTTTTTCTTACATTTATCTTCATTTTATTTTTCTGGTCCACAACCATATCTTATCAATGTCTGCCTGCAAATTTCCGCCCCCCTCTCCCATCACAGCATATACAACACAATCGTCTGCAAACAATCTGATTCTTCCCCTAATCCCCAAATCCATGTCATTTACCATTATGGTAAATAACAAAGGACCCAGCACGCTTCCCTTTAGTACACCTGACGTAACCTACTCTTCCTCCGATATTGCCTCCCCCACTTTCACCCTCTACCTTCGCCCCCTGAGAAAGTCCCCTATCCATTCCACTACCCTCCTGTCTGGTATCAGCGCCTCCACTTTCCTCATCAATGTCCCATGGGGCACCTTATCGTATGCCTTCTCAAAATCTATGAAGCAGGCAACCACCTGCTTCCCCTCATCAACTACCTGCACCAGATCCTCTAATAACCCAGCGAGCTGAGTCTCAGATGAGTAAACTCTCCTGAAACCATGCTGCGACTCCTCCAACCAATTCCTATTGTTCATTACCCTCACCACATACTGCATCACCAGCCTCTCCATTACTTTTCCTGTACTTGATGTGAGACTCACCGGTCTGTAGCTGCCAGGCCTCACCCTATCCTCTCCCTGCTTGTGTATAGGTACCACCATAGCATCCATCCAATCTTGTGGAAACTTAACCTCTCCTAAGGACTTTTTAAACAGCATTTCTAAATATTTCGCCAACTCCTTGCCACCAAACTTTAGTGCTGCGTTTCCTATCCCATCTGGTCCCCGTGCCTTACTGCTCTCCAAACCTATAATTACCTTTTCTATCTCCCACTCCCTCATATTAAACTCACTATACACCCCCCAAACCCTGTTTGTCCCCCTATTCCAACCCTCCTTTGTCTCAAACATTGACAAGTACTGTCCTTGCAGCATCTCCGATTTTTCTTGGTCATTTGTCGCATGCATACCATCCCTTCCTTTCAACAGAAGGATCCCTTCCTCTCCTCCCCTTAACCTCCTAACATACCTAAACAATTTCCACCATTCCTTGCCTTTTCCTTCTTCCACCATGTTCCCCAGAAAAACATTCTTTGTCTGTTTGATCTTCCTTTCAAGCTCCCTACCCATTTGTTTCATCATTTCTTTAGATCTTATCATCCCTTCAATTCTCCACTTCGCATGTAATTTTCTGCACTTCTTCATTTTCAAAATCTCCTGTCCATAATATGGGGGATCTCCCCCAGTCCGTAACCTTTCATTGGCACAAATTTCTCCAACATAACCTCCATTAATCCTCTAAACTCCCTCCACAACCCCTCTACACCCTCCTCCATAGACCATTTTTTAAACATGTCCTCAGGAAGATTTCTGCCCACTTCTTGTCTCCTCTCCCATATACTGCCACACCAACCTTTCTGCCATTCACTCTTCCCTCATCCTACCAATCCCAATTTCCACAACCGGGATATGAAGGTCGCTTATACCATCCAATACTATTGCACCAACTACAGCATTCCTAGGTCTGACCAACACCATATCCAGCACTGACCCAACACCCTCCTCTTTCCATCTCGTAGGTGTTTCTACTATCTGGACTAATCCTCTGTTGACTAACTGTGCTGCCATTCTCTGCATCATGCTAAACATTCCTTCTGCACCCTCTACCCATTTCACCCCTGGCATATTCAAATCCCCTGCTACAACAACCCACTGCCTGTCCTTTAGTCTATCGACCCTCTCCTTGATCATCTCAATTGCCTGCCATCCCTGTCCTGGTGGTCTATACGCTGCCAGCAAAGTAAAACTCCTATTACTACTACCACTCAATTTAATTTCCATTACCTCGACATCCTCACTAACCCATTCTACCCCCCCTTTCAGCCCTTTCCTTACACACACCATTATTCCTCCTCCTCTCACAGCCCTGTCTCTTCTGAAGATGAACTCATCCTGCCTACACTCAATGTCCAGTACTTCCTCAGTCAACCAAGTCTCCACAGCTACCACTATATCCACCCCATATCCTTCAACCTTTTCCCAGAAGCCCTCTAGCTTGTACACACTTATACAGTTCAACACCATTATCTTTATACTAGTACTATGCTTTACCATCCTACATTGCTTACCTCCTATCTCCACCCCTGCGGTCTCATCAATGCTATCCTCTCCATTTCTCTACACTTCCGTTTCCTTGCTTCTAACTGATTGCTATTTCAACAACTGCTGCTCTGCCCTGACCCTCTCCATGCAGCCAGCTACTTCTCTACCTAGTAGGTCACCTAGAATCCTCCTTCCCTGTTCTGTCAGGTGAACCTGGTGCCTCCCTACACTTTCCCAGCCTACCCATTTCCTACTATCTATAAATTTAGCTCCCAAATTCCTACACACCCTCTCATATACCTCACTCGCAGCCACTGCCTTCCTATAGGATACTCCTTTCCTAAACAGCACGCCACTGACTACTGCCCTAGCTCCAGGGAACTTCTCCCGCACTTTCCTCAACAATCCCCTGAGGTCCCGTTCTACCTCCTGCCCCACCTCCCTATGAGCCAGGTCATTTCCCCCTACATGAATGAGAACGACCTTTGCCACCCTGCTACCTTTCATCCTACTAACCCTTTCCTCAAAATCCCTGGTATTTGCCCCCCCAAAAGCTGCTTTATATGTCATTTCCTTCCTGATATTCCTCAGATCCACCCCCTTTACAATAGGAGCTGCCTAGAAAAACTACCTCTGGTTCCCTTCCTACAACCTGTTCCTGCTTTGTGGTTCTTCCAACCATCTGCCTACCCTTGTCTACTTCGTCTCTTACCTGATCCCTGTCTCTGGCTTCCTACAGCACCCTTGTTTCCCTCCCTTTGGCCAGCCCTCCTCCTTCCCCTATGGCCCTGAACTGTCTACTTTGTCCTGCTTGCTGGTCTTTGCTAATCGCACACTTGCAAGCCTCGGCATACTGCTTCCTACCTTCCACCACTGCATGTTCCCTGCTTTCTGATTCCCGTTCCGCTATTCCTGATTGCTTCCTGCCTACTACTATCACCTTATCCCTTGCTACTATTTCTTGCTCCTCTAACCTTATTTGCTGTCTTATGTCCCCTACTGTCTTATCCTTTTCTAATGCCTAAAACTCATCTATCCTCCTCCTTAATCTTACCACCTCTATCTCTGCCTCCCTCCTTCTCTGCCTTTCCTCCTGCAGTTCCTTCTGCAGCCCTACTTGCATTCTGACTAACTCTTCCTCTCTACTCAGCTTTTCCTCCTGTGGGATGGCTTTCATTTTCCTTAGCACCCCCTTTACATCTTCCAACTCCTCCTCTAACTTATCCACCCTCATTTCTACTTTACTCTGACCCATCTCATTCCTGACCTTTTCCTCCATCCTCTCAATCCTATGCATCATTTCTCTCTCTTTCCTGCTCATCAAATCTACAATCTCCCCTTTCCACCTCTCTTCCTTAGCCCCTTCCATTGGCACTGGCACACCCTCTACAAAGCTTCCCCTCAGCATATCCCAAATCCAGTTTCCCCCTTCTCCACTTATTTGTGTTTCCTTCTCTACCCTTAATTTGTTCCCTATTACTGCCACTAAACCCTTTCCCCTTTATAACATACACCAAATATCTACGTATAACCACACTTTCTTAACTAGCCTAACTTACACCATACACCCTTTACCCTCGTACAATAACAAAGGACTCGGCCTCGTGCACACAATCGGACACTACTCCCTCATCACTAATTACCACATAAAACACTAACCTTAACTCTTAAAACTCTAATTATTCCTCAAACTACTACTCCTCCTATATTTAAACCTATTGCTAGAACTAATCACAAGCCAAAATAACCTTAAATACGGAACAACACAACTTGTAGTCAGTCTGTATAATTGTAATATTGTATCATGAAAACATGTTTAATTGCAAAGGATCAAGCTGAATATTACCTAAATTGACAGTGTTACCAATACAATTTAGAAATACGAAAGTGGGGAGTGCCTTGAAGTAGAGGGAACCTGTGGGGTAAAATTTTATGATGGAAAGGTACATATTTTCCATTTTATTTTTTTACCCCACAATTTCCTTCTCCTTCATAGTCTCCCCATTATTTTATTTGTAGCTTGTACTAGTAATATTGTCAATTTTGGTAATGTGTGATTAAGTCTTTTTTGCAATTTAACGTATTTTCATGAATACATATCAGATTACGTACATATATTCACTAGTTTTACCCCAAATTTTCCCTGATCTTCATAAGCCTCCCCACTACAGTTTTTGCAGTTTCTATTGGTCAAATGATGCCCGTAGTAAATTTGTGTTCTGTGTAATTAGTAGGGTGGAATTATACAGCTTTCTGAGATTTTTTCCCCCAGAAAAGTCTCTATTCTTAAGAATTACTGGCCAGTCAAAATAAAGATAGTGGCCAAAGTGGCTCGAAGCCTAAGGCAGTGCCCAAATTCTGTATCACGTGTGCTAGTTCACTTACCCTGGATCCCCTCCTGATGAGGTGTTCAATTGTGAATTGAGATGTTCTTAATGTTAATTTCCAAATCAATGTATGTTTTAACTAATTTAAGTGTTTCATTTGTTTTCACGAAAGTAAACAAGCTTTTCTGCTGCTGTGCAAGGATGTAATCACCAAAAATAAATTGAATACTTCAGAGAGTAGAGCATCAGAGCCAACAGAGGGATTGAATCAGGGCGCATGGCGTGTCACCTTGGCTGAAGTGGACATTCTAGAGTGCACTCGTGAACTTTCTGTGAATTTGAAAAGTGGGAAAGCGACACGACAATGACCTCGATGCACTTTTCTAGGGTAGGAAGCAAGGTAAGGACCCTTAGATGGTGAATTTGGACACAGTCTGAATCTTACATTTCTACTGACCAGGTAGGCTAAAGGGAGGTAAAATTAACCTTGGGAGGATAAAAATTATATTTTAAATCAAGGAACTGCATGACTGAATAGTAGAGTATATTAATGTAAGCAGTAAATTTATAAAACTGAAGAGGGAAAACAGTTTCTTGAAGTGTACAACTCTTGTTCCACAATAATATTTAAATGGCTATCTCTAGTGTTGTCAACAAAAAAAAAAAAACTTCCTGTAGGACCTACATATAATATTCCTACAGACAATTTTAGTGGAAGTGAAACTTGACTGTTTTGTGGTACAGGTACCATAATACAGTCAAACATTAACAGATAGAAGAGAACACGCAGCTGTCATAATGAAAACACGTCTTAAAAACTGGATAGGTAAGAACTCAAACTGCACTGTCATCAACTTCTTCACAGCTGTCATTTTCATACCAGTGTTGCCAGGTCTTCCAATTTGCTCGAAGATCTCCCGATATTTACAGATATAGCTACTAATTAAAAAGAAAAACTTCCAATTTTCATTTTGAATACTTTGATTTCTCTATTTATTTTCAAAAGCTTGAATAATAGCATTCTTCTGGTTTAAGACCTCATATTACGATTTTACTGACGTTAGTAATGCACAAATACAGCGCTAAAATTTTGGTGCAGTGTGGTATCACACGTACATCCCAGTAGTCTCTCCTGGTTAATAAGGCCAATTCTTTACATTACGGTAATGCTCATCAGCCCTGCAGGGTTTGCAATATTGCTTCGGGGTTCTACTAGTTATCTAAATGGACATGCACCCTTAGCTGAGTCGTAGAGCGATGCGACGCTTGTGTAGTTGTGTCAAAGTGTTATCCTTAACATCATACTGTGAGTACACTTAGAAATATCTAGCAATGGATTAGAGTGCAGTAAGCGACAATGATTAAGATCCCTCACCTGATGTTTATAAAAAAAGGCACAGTACCATATGAAATAAAATAGTGAGTGAAATAACGATCACCTTCTCTTTGGTGGGTGGTTAAAAGCTGGGCAATTGATTTAGCACAGGCACAGAAAGTAGAATACAGTATTGGCATGACACTCGCTATAATCACGCACAGCACACGCACCGAAAAATAGCACAGGGGAAGTGCATAGAAAGTAGGCTATATTCTATCATTCCTGTGCACGTGCGCTATGTGTGACCCATCAGAACGTTGATACCACAGAGTTCATGTGACAATGAAAATGGCTTCAAAATTAGGTAGTGAATTTGACCAGCGCTTGAAGAATTTGGTGCCATATAAACAGAAGTTTGTTTTGATATAAATTGTTTTTATATAAGCAATGTATGTTAAGAAGAATGGTATATCATATTATATTTCTACAAATTACAACACGAGCAGCAAAGTAAACAGAGCTGTCAACAGTTTTGTTTTTTATTCCAACGATACCAACACATGCACAGACAATTTACCAAGCATCGTTCCTTTCATTTTCAAGCCTGTTTTCTGTAAACATTTTATATTCGAGCTGTGCATGTGTTCTGTGCTATCGCACGTGGGATTTTCTTCCGACATTTCTAAAGTAAACTTCCGATTTTATTTTCTTATACCTGGCAACATCTTTCCCGTTACTGCTGAACAACTTCGGACTTGGGCCAAGGTTTTCCTACACTGCCCTACACGTTATCCGCACCGAAAAAAAGTTTTTATCAAACAAAAACAACGCAACAATCTAATAATAGAAACTACTCCCTACAACTGGTGTCGGGTAGAAAAACTAACTTTAGCAAACAACGATGAAAACAGTTCATGGCAATAAAAGGCCTGTGTCCATATTTGGCGATGACACTCCGGCTGTTCCCACGTGGGATTTGCCTCCCACGGACAAGGGACAATGGGCGTGGCGCAGAGTCCTGAAATACGCCCATAAAACGCCTTCAAACAAATCACAACTCACCCTTGATTCATGTCATGTTCCGTGTCGTCCAGCCAGACTCGCACCTGCATGCTGTTGCCTTCCCTACACCACTGGAAAATATCTTCCATGCTTGCTGCAGTTACTTTCGCTAGTAACAACAATCCGTGTTTCACACAGTCGTTCCTTCCTTCGCGACAGATTCTGTACACTCGAGTGAGTAAGCAACTATAAATAATCTAACATTCAATTAATACGCTACAATTTCTGCTGAACATTACACAGTATATTTCCTCGCGTCATTCAGATAGAATTAAGCTGAAAAAAAAAAAAAAACATTTTATTTTCCGAACAAATACATTAAACACAACGTATTTCGCGACCCTCAACGCAACACAAACACTTCGCACAACAAGCCAACAAGCAGACTTTTTTTTTTACCCGGATGGGCGATTAATATCGACATTTTGTATATGATATATTTGCTGCGAAATACAGATATATTAAATCGATATATTTTACAACAACATATAGAATAATATTTTAGTTTTTATTCGTTTTCCAAAAAAACACAGTGAAGTTAATAAGATGTTAACGCATTGTATTATAGCTCTTGTGTTTTATGTTGTTTTTATATTGTTGTATATATGTTTTATTGTCTCGCTTTTTTTGTGCATATTAAAAACATGACAAGTTCTATAGCATGTAACACAGCTCTTTTGAACAATACAACTAACACTAAATGAAATGCAATTTATAATCCATTCAGTTAAATCGCACTTTTCTGAAGCTGTGCTAAAATTCTACTTGTAGGATACTCCTGCGCCTCGTGCAAACTACCCCAAATTGGTAGTTTCGGACACGGTATCAGATTCTGTGTAGTCAAATGGGACTTGTGTATGTGTAGAAATGACATTTTAGTTTATTCCTGCTAATATATACTTAACATTAAAAAAAATCGAAAGAAAACTTTTTTTTTGCTGGAATCCATGAAAATGTAATTCGATAATAAAAACACACAATTATTTAAAACAATTTAGAAAATTCTTGATTTTTTTATTTAACTAAAGTTTTGTATGCACAACGTCAGAAAATAAGTTGCCGAATGATCTAGAAATTCTGTGTGTTGCTAGCGCTGTTTTCATGATGTAATGTAGATTATCAACGAAGTAAACGTCATCAATTTTTGTAACCTCGTTATCTTTGCCTTTGTGTGAAGTATTTGGGTGTTTTGTAAAATGTAATTAGTTTTGATGGTTAATTAAGCGTCAAACAAAGTGTGTTGCTATGTGTTACAATAAATTAAGGTACTTTTTTCCGCCAGTTTTAGATATACGAAAAGTAAGTGCATTAAGTTTTACTTCTTGTCTGGGAATTCTCTACACGGATTCCATAACCTGTAGGGGATAGTTGTCAATGTAGAATTTCTACGTTGAATTTAATACTTAGTGTTATGGTGTTGTGAATGTTGTCGTTCGTAATGTTTTAGCTAGATCCCCTACAAGTATGATTGTAGGAAACCATTTTGGTAGCTCCCGAAAAGGTTGTCATCCGCCATATTAAGGCCCTTACACAATTGAAAACTTTTCAACATTTACGTTTGCTTTCAGACATGTTGTGTCTTACGGAGCTTGATACAATGGAACTGCCAAAGGTAAAGTCACACACTTAGCTTTACGATTTCGAAAAGTTGAAATCTAAAGCCTAAATCATGCAGCCATTTTGCCGAGAATCTAATAGAGGTTATGTGGAAATTGCGTTATTTTATTGTAGGGCAATTTTAATCTCTGTATATTAAACAAAGCTTGTCTTAAATTAAATTAATGGCAAACGAATACAATGGGAAGAGGAAATAAATGACTTGACAAATTTTAGCAAATTTAAATAAATTAGTTTTTTGTCTTGAAATAAACATTCAATATAAATTTTTAGCCAATTAAAAAAAAAGTTCGTACAATGTATAATTGTACAAAAAAGTTCGTACAATGTATAATGTCCTGGATAATATCAAAATTATTTACATAATAGTGGTGTGCAGTGTGGCAGCTGGTACCATGTTGGCTGTATAGGGATCACGGAGGAGGAACTGGAATCACTACAGGAACATGAGTGAAAATGTGAGGAATGTGCTGAGGGAAAGGGTTTAGTGGCAGTGATAGGGAACAAATTAAGGGTAGAGAAGGAAACACAAATAAGTGGAGAAAGGGAAACTGGATTTGGGATATGCTGAGGGGAAGCTTTGTAGATGGTGTGCCAGTGCCAATGGAAGTGGCTAAGGAAGAGAGGTGGAAAGGGGAGATGGTAGATTTGATGAGCAGGAAAGAGAGAGAAATGATTCATAGGATTGAGAGGATGGAGGAAAAGGTCAGGAATGAGATGGGTTAGAGTAGAGTAGAAATGAGGGTGTATAAGTTAGAGGAGGAGTTGGAAGATGTAAAGGGGGTGCTAAGGAAAATGAAAGCCAGTCCACAGGAGGAAAGGCTGAGTAGAGAGGATGAGTTGGGCAGAATGCAAGTAGGGCTGGAGAAGGAACTGCAAGAGGAAAGGCAGAGAAGGAGGGAGGCAGAGATAGGGGTGGTAAGATTAAGGAGGAGGATAGATGAGTTGTAGGCAGTAAGGATAAGACAGTAGGAGACATAAGACAGCAAATAAGGTAAGAGGAGCAAGAAATAGTAGCAAGGGATAAGGTGATGGTAGTAGGCAGGAAGCAATCAGGAATAGAGGAACGGGAATCAGAAAGCAGGGAACAGGCAGTGGTGGAAGGTAGGAAGCAGTATGCTGAGGCTTGCAAGTGTGCGATTAGCAAAGACCAGCAAGCAGGACAAAGTAGACAGTTCAGGGCCATAGGGGAAGGAGGAGGGCTGGGCAAAGGGAGGGAAACAAGGGTGCTGTAGGAAGCCAGAGACAGGGATCAGGTAAGAGACGAAGTAGACAAGGGTAGGCAGGTGGGTGGAAGAGCCACAAAGCAGGAAAAGGTTGTAGGAAGGGAGCCAGAGGTAGTTTTTCTAGGCAGCTCCTATTGTAAAGGGGGTGGAGCTGAGGAATATCAGGAAGGAAATGACATATAAAGCAGCTTGTGGAGGGGGGGGGGGGCAAATACCAGGGATTTGGAGGAAAGTGTTAGTGGTATGAGAGTGGGTGGCAAAGGTCATTCTCATTCATGTAGGGGGAAATGACCTGGCTCATAGGGAGGTGGGGCAGGAGGTAGAGCGGGACCTCGGGATTGCTGAGGAAAGTGCGGGAGAAGTTCCCTGGAGCTAGAGCAGTAGTCAGTGGCGTGCTGGTTAGGAAAGGAGTATCCTATAGGAAGGCAGTGGCTGCGAGTGAGGTATATGAGAGGGTGTGTAGTGATTTGGGGGTTGCATTTATAGATAGTAAGAGATGGGTAGGCTGGGAAATTGTAAGGAGGGACCAGGTTCACCTGACAGAACAGGGAAAGAGGACTATAGTTGATCTGCTAGGTAGAGAAGTAGCTGGCTGCATGGAGAGGGTCAGGGCAGAGCAGCAGTTGTTGAAATAGCAATCAAATATAAGCAAGGAAACGGAAGTGGAGAGGATAAGCATTGAAGAGGCCGCAGGGGTGGAGATAGGAGGTAAGCAATGTAGGATGGTAAAGAAGACTACTAGTATAAAGATAATGGTGGTGAACTGTAGCAGTGTGTACAACAAGCTGGAGGGCTTCTGGTGAAAGGTTGAAGGATATGGGGCGGATATAGTTGTAGCTGTGGAGACTTGGTTGACTGAGGAAGTACTGGACATAGAGTGTAGGCAGGATGGGTTCACTATCTTCAGAAGAGACAGGGCTGGGAGAGGAGGAGGAATAATGGTGTGTGTAAGGAAAGTGCTAAAAGGGGGGGTAGAATGGGTTAGTGAGGATGTCGAGGTAATGGAAATTAAATTGAGTGGAAGTAGTAATAGGAGTATTATTTTGCTGGCAGCGTATAGACCACGTGGACAGGGATGGCAGGCAATTGAGATGATCAAGGAGAGGGTCGATAGACTAAAGGACAGGCAGTGGGTTTTTGTAGCAGGGGATTTGAATATGCCAGGGGTGAAATGGGTAGAGGGTGCAGACAGAATGGGTAGCATAATGCAGAGAATGGCAGCACAGTTAGTCAACAGAGGATTATTCCAGGTAGTAGAAACACCTACGAGATGGAATGAGGAGGGTGTTGGGTCAGTGCTGGATGTGGTGTTGATCAGACCTAGGAATGCTGTAGTTGGTGCAATAGTATTGGAAAGTATAAGCGACCATCATATCCCGGTTGTAGAAATTGGGATTGGCAGGATGGGGGAAGAGTGAATGACAGAAAGGTTGGTGTGGCAGTATATGGGGGAGGAGACAAGAAGGGGGCAGAAATCTTCCTGAGGACATGTTTAAAAAATGGTCTATGGAGGAGGGTGTAGAGGGGTTGTGGAGGGAGTTTAGAGGATTAATGGAGGTTATGTTGGAGAAATTTGGGCCAATGAAAAGGTTACGGACTGGGGGAGATCCCTCATATTATGGACAGGAGATTTTGAAAATGAAGAAGAAGTGCAGAAAATTACATGCGAAGTGGAGAATTGAAGGGATGATAGGATCTAAAGAAATGATGAAACAAATTGGTAGGGAGCTTGAAAGGAAGATAAAACAGACAAAGAATGTTTTTCTGGGGAACATGGTGGAAGAAGGAAAAGGCAAGAAATGGGGGAAATTGTTTAAGTATGTTAGGGGATAAGGGGGGAGAGGAAGGGATCCTTCTGTTGAAAGGAAGGGATGGTAGGCATGCGACAAATGACCAAGAAAAATCGGAGATGCTGCAAGGACAGTACTTGTCAGTGTTTGAGACAAAGGATGGTTGGAATATGGGGACAAACAGGGTTCGGGGGGTGTATAGTGAATTTAAGATGAGGGAGTGGGGGATAGAAAAGGTAATTAGGGTTTTGGAGAGCAGTAAGGCAGTGGGACCAGATGGGATAGGAAACGCAGCACCAAACTTTGGTGACAAGTAGTTGGCGTAATATTTAGAAGTGCTGTTTAAATAGTCCTTAGGAGAGGGTAAGTTACCACAAGATTGGAAGGATGCTATGGTGGTACCTATACACAAGCAGGGAGAGGATAGCGGGAGGTCTGGTAGCTACAGACATGTGAGTCTCACATCAAGTACAGGAAAAGTAATGGAGAGGCTGGTGGTGCAGTATGTGGTGAGGGTAATGAACAATAGGAATTGGTTGGAAGAGTCGCAGCATGGTTTCAGGAGGGGTTACTCATGTGAGACTCAGCTGGCTGGGTTATTAGAGGATCTGGTGCAGGTAGTTGATGAGGGGAAGCAGGTGGATGCCTGCTTCATACATTTTGAGAAGGCATTTGATAAGGTGCTCCATGGAACATTGATGAGGAAAGTGGAGGCGCTGATACCAGACAGGAGGGTAGTGGAATGGATAGGGGACTTTCTCAGGGGGCGAAGGCAGAGGGTGAAAGTGGGGGAGGCAATATCGGAGGAAGAGGAGGTTATGTCAGGGGTACCACAGGGAAGCGTGCTGGGTCCTTTGTTATTTACCATAATGGTAGATGACATGGGTTTCGCGATTAGGGGAAAAATCAGATTGTTTGCAGACAATTGTGTTGTGTATGCTGAGGTGGAAGAGGGGGGCAGAAATTTGCAGGTGGTCATTAATAAGATATGGTTGTGGACCAGAAAAAATAAAATGAAGATAAATGTAAGAAAAACTAAGGTAGTGAGGTTCACAAGGAAGAAGATGATAAAGCAGGGACATGTACAGATGGGAGGGACAAGAGATAGAAGAAGCAGCAGAATATAAGTATCTAGGTATTGTACTGCAGGGAGACCTCAGGTGGAAAAAAACAGGTAAAAAGGGTGGTAGCAAAGGGAAGAAGGGCTCTGGGTATGCTGGGAAGGGTGCTGAATGGAGTCAGCTGTGAGGTGAAGGAGAAGGCGTATGGCACAATGGTACAGCCAATGTTAGAATATGCTGCAGCAGTATGGGGCCCGTATGTGGAGGTGGAGGTGCGAGAACTGGAAAAGGTTCAGAGAAAGGCAGCAAGATGGGTGAAAGGTAGGTGGAGAAGGCAAGGGCAGGATGATGAGGAAGAAGTCAACTATAGGCCATCAGTAATGATGAAAGAAATGGGGTGGAGCTCATTGAAGGACAGGAGGAAAGTTGAATGGTTAGTCAGGATGTACAGGGCCGGCAGTCCATGATTGTGAGGTCTGTGAGGGAGTGGAATGTGTTGAGGGAGGAATTGGTATCTGTGAGAGGGGTTGGTAAATTCAAGAAGGGAGTGGAAAAGGAGTTGGATGGGTGAAGGAGAGTTCAGAGAGCCCGCCACCGGGCGGTAGCCTAATTGCGAGTGTATGTATATATTTTTTTTTACTATAAGATACTCATTTTTACAATGTTTGCAGAACCGATGTTCAATTGCCTAATCTCTGACTTTACAATTGTATTGTGTATTGGTGGTTTCATTGAAAGAAAGGTAATATAAAGTCAAATGCTAAAGTTGTCTATTGAGAATGAAAATGATGCTTGGAAATTTGAAAATTTCAGTAGATCTATTAGAATATGCGCCTAGGGGATTTAGTGGGATAAGGTAACTTTGGGTTCGTAGGATCTGCTTCTAAATAGCAACTAGTTATAATTTTTTTTAATTGTTATTAATGTACTGTTTTAATAATTAACATAAATTTGTGATTCATTTTGATCACTAGAGTGAGTAAATATGTATCCTAGTCATGGCAGGGAAAATTTAATTTGCGACAGTTTTTTATAATTTTGCTTTTGGAGAAAAATAACCATTATAGTATGATAAAAATTAATATTCAGCTGACTTATGTTTTTAATTCTTCATAAGGAAAATATAGAGCTTAAGATTCCAAAGATAAATTTTTTTGACTTCTGTTACTCTCCGTCTCGTATAATCTGGCCAGATTTTGACATTTCAATTAATGTTTACATTAAGTTTATGTATCCTTTCGCCATCAGCTGGTGCGTCTATTGGATGCTACACAAAGACAAGAAAATGGGTTTCTGGAAATAAAACATGGCGTGTTTAGGACATAGACGGACACTTACTGGCCCGGTAGAAATTACTTGTAATCAAAATCGCTGTACACAAAATATATTTTAGGCCCTACTTCAAAAATTATGCAGAGCTTGCTGAAAAATTAAACTATTGGTATCCGTTCGTAAATTTATTTAACATACGAAACCTATTCATTTGATCTTATAGCTGGTTATGTTCGAGAAAGAACACAAAGATGGCACACACGGCATGCTAAAGCGTGTTGAGCCGCGTATGATACCAACACATAGTAGCAGGTTCACGTATCTAGATCCTGCATTTTAAAACTTAAAAACAGTGTTTTTGGGTGAAAATTAAGAAAACTGCTTTCGGGCAAAAATGGACTTTTATCCTATTACTGTCTCTAAATGACACTAATTTGAAATATATTTCGTCAAATTATTTTAAACAATATTTCTGTAGGCTTTTGGAATTAAAATCAAGCACATGTGGAAAGCATGGATGGACAGTGGGAATACGAAATGAAAAGATCTAAGGTTTGAATTCATGTTTCATTTGGCTATGAATCGTCTTATTGTGAATTTCATTTTGAACATCTATAAATTACTACTTTAGTACGAAGATTAGTTTGTAAAACTTACAACCGCTGTTTTGTGACCACGTAAAATAAAATATATTAATTAATCTAGGGACTCTTTATCGCGTATTTTGTACTTGTCTGATGTGTGTTGCCAGTGCACTCAGAATAGCCAAATTAATATTAACTTTTGTGCGTCAGCTCATACACGATTTTGTAAATGGCACTTTGTTTCGTAGGCCTAAGGTAAATGTACCAGTCTTTTGACATTTAGAATGAAAAATGTGAATGTATGCCATTTAATAGCACACAAGCTGGTGAAAGGATAACCTTCTGTAATAGATGTCAAGATTAACTATTACTACTTTAAGTCTTATTTAAAAAAAAACATATATTGATATCCACTAGTATAAAAAAAATTATTAGTAAAATACAGTTAAATGCACCAGTCATTGACACGTGAAAAAGCATCATGCACCAGTCATTGATGTACTAAATGTACCAGTCCTTGACACATTGTATTCTGACACAAAAAATTTTACTAAATTATTTTGATACTATAAATGATTAAACAAAAATTCTCTAAAATAAATAAATTACTGCATTTTTAAATAAATTTACTGTGACATTATAAAAGTAATTCGTAAGTTACTACAATATATATGACACAAAGAAAATGTAAGTTAATACAGCTGATACTAGTGATACAATGTTTACCCAACATAGTTATGAACTAAAATATATCAATCTTGAAAAGCTTGTTGTGTAAGATTAAACAATAAATATAAAATGAGTTGGTATCAAACAGTTTAACTTGGCCTACAGTTATTTCAGAAGTTAGTCAGTATAAAGAATACTTGAGCTCTGACAAAATTGCTTTTTGCGTAAACATACAGATATACTAGACATACATGGGTAACTTTCTGAAATTGACATTACAGTTAGTATTTCTGGTATGTATATGCCATTTACAGTTGCTCATAAATATGAACTGGCTGATGAAACTGATATCTGATTCTGTCTGCAATTTGTAAAAATTCAGGAGATTGCAATTTCTCAATGATATCATCTTTATTAATGACACTGTCACTTTCCATTGATTTAAACCTTACTTTGTCATGACTTAAACATTTCAAGCACATTACTTCAACTTCATTCTCCTCTTGAAACATTTTCTGAACTACACAAACATATCTTTAAATTATGTATTTACGTTTACCACCAGTAAATCTTACTGAAACAAAATCCCCTATGTTAATAATGCTTTCTTTGTCCAACAGTTCACAAGGATTATTCTCTGCGCTCTCTTCTAATATATTTACGTCATCCATACTATCACCACTTTCAACCCATTCTTCACTGTCATCAGATGAAATTGGACTTCATGATTTTTTCCCTTTGGTTTGTTTTTTCTGAAGTTCCTTTTGAGTTTTCTTTTCCATTCTGATGTTTGCTCTTTCATCTTTTTCCGTTCGTTTTTGGTAACTTCTCTTCCTCTTTCTTTTGATGCTACTTCTGCCATGCCTCGGAGGTTATTGCAGATGGTATTTTCTCTTTTTGGTATTCTTTTCTTTGAGGATGTGGCCAAAATAAAGCTTTTTTGAATGATGAAGGGATATTTGCAGGTATGTTTGATTTTGGACTGGATGTATGCATTGTAGTTTGGTTTTTTGGGGTTACATGTTGAGTAGGAGTACCAGCTGAGGGACCAGGACTAGAATGGGAGTAACTAAAAGACTCGATTGCTTCCTGGCGAATTCCTGTTTCCAAAGCAGGTACATCAATTTCTGTGTTAAACTTCACCCGCAGCTGATTGCATTTGTGGCTTCCTCTTAAACAGCTGTGTCATGTACTACAACTGATTCATCTTTGTCATAGTTATATTCATTAGTGCACTTTTCCAATTGCTTTTTGGTGTTTCTCCATAAGTGAAAAAGCGATTTGCCCTCAATAGCACCTGTCCACAGGTCCTGTTCATAATTTCCATGGAAACTTGCTAGCTTCTCTTTAGGAATATTTGATTCTATGAAGCTTAAACCTTTTTCCAACGTTGTCTTTCGATTGTCTGTTACTACTGGTCCTTTATGAGGTGCTGTATTACAAGCAATTTTGTTAAAATTCACATTTTCAACATCAAATAAGCAAAGGCCACAAGCTTTGAAATAATTTTTTTAATTAGTTTCTGTAATCTGACTAATACATTTGTTCAATACTGGAGAAAATTTTTATTTTTTGAATTAATTCCCAAAGTGATCAACCCTCCATTTTCTCACTTCTTTTCTCCATGCTGCTTTTAGAGGATGGAAAACAGCCATATCCATTGGCTGAAGTAGATGCGTTGAATTTGGATACAATGAGATCAGTTCTATTCCATTCTCACTGCAGAATTCAGAAACGTGTAATGTTAGATGTGACACATGTCGTCTGTGAAAAGCAAAACAGGCTGTATGTTGTTTTCAAACAACCATGGTAAAAAAAAAAAAAAATTTGTAACACACTCATAAAAAACAGGACCACACATGCAGCCACTTTCAGACTTGCCAATTCCCCATGAAGGTGGAACATTATGTGCAATATGGCTAGGGATTCTTTCATGTGATAAAACTATCATTGGTGGTGGTATATTCCCTGCTGCATTTGCAGTAACTAATACTGTCAAATTTTCTTTTTTATCATCGTTATTTGCCGAATAAACATTTTTGTCGCCCTTTCTTGTTATAATTTTCCTCCACTTGGCTGAAGAAAAAATGCAGATTCATCAGCATTAAAAACTCTAGTGGGTTCATTTGTAATGTCCAATAAATTTTTCTCTCCTAAATACAATTTTATTTCTGCAAACCAGTTTCTTATCTGTTCTTCAGTCACTCCAGATCAAGCAGAAGTCAAAGGCTGAACAGTTCGCTCACGTAACTTGGGATGTCTCTTGAAAAATGCCTCGTACCACTTTCTGCCTGGCCGTCAATCATTAAATGGATTAGGTCTTTCCATGTTCTTAATTATATGTTGGACATTATCACACAGTAGTTCTATCGTTATTGGATGCTGCAAACGAGCGGCATGGAATAACAATAACCACTGCTTTATAATTTTTTCCTCACCATCGGTAAGCGCTGGAAGTGGCCGTAATCGACACACAGTTTGAGATTTACCACTGGCCTTGTACACCAGGGTTGCTCGAGGTACATTAAACTCTTTTGCCGCTGCAGCAGCTGGAGTCCCTTTTATAACAGCTGCAATGGCCTCTAACATTTGTTCATGGGTATAATTGCTTTTTGGACCCATACCTGCAACAAAAAAATTTCAGTTACCTGATTATTACGAGACACATTAGTCCAGCCTTAATTAGTACACCATAGGGCAGTATATTAAATAGCTTTACTGTATATAAATTTTGTTATATTCTGATTGGCATTAATTTATTGAGTTTTTTTAAAGATCTACCAGAACAGTCAAACCGAGGCTAAATTCACAAGTGCAGAAGGTCATGATATAATGAGCCAAATTTCGAAGCCAATTAAATTTATAATTGTTCTATGTTTGTTTTTATGCCTATTTGTTTACTAATAATGAGAGCTTTCTTAAGCTATCTTAAGTGAATAATAAACATTACATTAACATAGAGTACAGTATTGGTAAAAGTGATCCAGTTGACAGTCATCGTGTACCAGAGATTGTCACCATGTCAAAGACTGGACATAAGCTACATAGGAAAATTTTGATCACAGCTCCTTGACAGTCAGTGAGATTGTATTCAGGTACTAATTAAATTGGAAAGATTTAAAATGAAAATTATTTGTACTTGTTATTGACAGTGTTGTCAAAGACTGGTGCACTATTGCGATTCAGAGTACCAGAAGTTGACTTCCCCCCCAAGAATCAAAAGTGAGGTTAGTTTTAATAATCTTTGTACAGTTCATAGCATTATTTTATTTGATCCTACAGTGAAATCATTTAGCACTGTAAAGTATTTTAGAATTTACTTATCTTAAGGTTTTTTGTAACAGAAGCAGTAAATTTCACATGTAAATAACACCAACTTTCTATGTTTTTGGAGGGAAAAAGTCAGCTGTTAAGTAGGGTTGCCAAACAGTCCAAACTGAAATTTCCCTTTTATTAAAACAAAATATTATATGAATTGAGCTTGTTATTTAGAATGATCCATTAAGGTGTCAATGACTGGTTCCAGTGTCAAAGACTGGTACACTTATCTTATACGTCAAGTTGCCACTCACCGATTGTCAAAACCTCGCCTCCTTTAATGAGATAGACAGTATACTAGTTTTACATTTTAATTTATAACATTTTACGCAGATGGCAGTAACTAATATGATGGTATAAAAAAGACCCATTTTCCTATCCTACAGTAGATGCTCATGCCAAAATGGTGTGTACAGATAAACCTTCACCGATAATTTTCACTGGTCCCGGCAAAAATTCCTATATAAATAATTATACAATTTCCTGCTTTTATCATTCAATGGATATTTCATTGAACAAAATATCTTTTGTCCCATCACTGAAGTTTTCCTGCAAAGATTGGTTATAAACTGGTTGTTTATGCAAACGTCTAACTGGGTGCGAAATATGTTAATATGTGCCACCATTCATCATTCCTGCTATGCGGTGCTCCAATTCAGCTGAAGTTTCGGCCAGCCGCTCTGCAATTCTGCCACACTCTCAGTCGCTTTACACACCTGACTAGCGGGGAAACTGTTATGTAGCAACCAGGTGGCATCATTGCATCCTCTCTCTCTCTCTCTCCCCAGATGGCAGGGTAAGCGGTTCTGTGGCAAAGAAAAACTGTCCTCCCTCTGCCACACATGCTTGCTTCTACCCCTAACACGCCTGGTGAGAGGGCAATCGGTAGAGTACATGAATCAATTAAATAAAACAAATCCTGTGATCTTGGTTAATAACGCATTGTTGTGTCCAATGCACTGCACCACACAGCAGTCGTTGTGGCACCGACTGACCAACAAGGTTGCGGCAGTCACAAGTATGCGATGGCAATCCAGTCGTAGACGTGCCTCTTGAGCAAGTAATTAATATTTTATTTAAAATATTGTAATTTTTGGGCAGAGACAAATACAATCACTACTACTTTTTTCTCTGGCAGGATGGCCACTCTTCTGGAAAACAGGGGAAACCGGAAAAGTCAGGGAATTTCGTAAAATTTATAAAATTTCGGAAGAAAATTTTTTAAGAATACCATTGAAGTGCGAAGTTTGTATTGTAAATATGAAAATAGTTTTCCAGTAAAGATACTTCCTGAAAATATTTTGAATTATTTTTATTTGTTACGTTAGTATTTATTATTAATGATTATGAATAAATAATCTTCATAGTGCACCTCTGTGAAGTTACTGAAATTCACCTTTATTTTTTTCATAGGGTGTTGAACAACATACGTGTCTCTAGCTAAATGTATTTTTTTAAACCAGCGATGCTGGGAATTTTATGTTCTGTATGCATAGTATGTATTCCACAGGTGCCCGTGAGGTGTTTAATATTTTATTATGGTTTATCTTTTTTTTCAGTGTTTTTATTATTTAGTAGAAGTTTACATTCTTTGTTGTTGTTTACATGTTGAAATATGTATTACCAAATATCTGCACTACGTGCAGAGGTAGGCCTACGTGAAAATTGCATTAGCATTTTGTAGCATATTTAATGACAAACTGTAACAAATTATAAATATTGTTTCCCCCATAATTTTCATTGGGCTGATATAGACAGTGTATTTCCACAAGGGAATTTTGCCCTCAGTATATTTGCTTAGGGACTGTATTACCACCGTCTGATAAAGTCCTGTATAAAAGTAATCATCTAGATAGCCCAAAAATGTGTATTACGACTCGCTGATACTGCCTATAGCTATCTATCTATAGGTATCCACCTCATAGCTATCTATCAGCATGTCAAATTGTGTGATTGAACAATATGGCTTTAGGTGGGAGACAAATTGTATTTGACAGTGATTCCGAAGAGCAAGTTTTGGATGAAATGCTTCGCTGCTCTAGAAATTGAAAGGCGACCCATATTTCAAATAACTTACCTTTTCCGTCCATGGCTTTGTGTCGATTGTTTTATTTTCTACAATTGTCTTTTCTTACCGAATTAAGTTTATTAGTCCGGTGATATGCCATTGCAATTGAGTTCTCTTTCGTCAAAATGTATGTATATAGAAAAATTGGTTGCTAGTGTTATAGAAATATTATATATGCAGTACATTATGTTTGTATTTCATTAAATGTAGATTGTCGTATGTGCCTTTTGGAACAGTCGCCTCAGTAAAAGAATTGACACCTGTCTGCCACTTTGTAAAAGTGTTGTGCTGACTTATTCAATTAGCATAATACGTCAGCTATTTCTTGAAATTTAAACTTCACAATGTAAATACTAGTACTCGTTCTGTTTATTAGGTGGGGCGGGGAATTAAAGTTTTAGGTCTTTCGTGAGACATGATTGATTTGTGGTTCTTGTTATGACAGAGTGGCGATTGGAACTCGCATTGTTTTGATGAAGCAGTGTTAAATTTGAAATATCATTCAATTTACTGTTATAGTAAATTGAATGTTTTAACTTTGTCGGAAAAACTGTATGCGATTGTGTCGCTCTACGTACTTATGCGAAACATATTCAACATGTGAATAGCATTGCATTTTTTATGTAATGAACTACACTAAAAGGGCACTTATTTAGGTCATGTGCATTTGAAAACATCCTGCAAGAACAAAATGCAATAAATACGTCGCTGGTAAACCAATGTACGAAATGCACAATGTAAACATGTTCAACAAATTTAACTTTCCACGTACAAATCGTTAGAAATTCAATACAATAAATTAGGGCAAAACAAGGTTACTTTAACGCAGAAATACATTTAGAATATTCTAACAACAATTTAAGAAAACATTATTGGTAAAACACGCTAAGTCTTCAATGCCGTAATTCTCAGATCCCGCTCGTTTTTGCTGGGAATCTGTCTTTCCCATCGTGTCTTGCCCAGTAACCTCTTAAAACGTTTGTAACAGAAAAAGCACATGTAAATCGTAAACATCACTTTTGTCCATAGAAGACTAGAACAGTGTCATTGTTGCCAATGCAACTAACCCAACTGTTACTATATTTCAAGTCCTAATGGTGAATTCTATTGCCAACAAACAGAAAAAAATACTAGGTACCGTCGGAACTTTCTGATAACTTGCTGATAGCTATTCACATGGTATCAGGTGGTCATAACACACAAGAGCTGGCAACACACTACTGATAGCCTTGTGAGCTGATAGTTAATCAGCATTTATATCAGACAGTGGTAATACAGGCCCTCATATTAATACATTACACAGGATGTATATTTCATTAGTGTACACAGCATTTCAGAAACTCTTTCAGTCAGGATTAACTATTAGGACTTCTTAATCAGAAAAACACACGTGAAGGTAATGTAGCTGCCTTTTCTTTTAATGCATATGAAGATCATGCAGCACACTATACAGAGGGGGGGTGATAAGGAGTAATAGGTTAAAAGGGGTAATTGGGGTTATCAGGTAACATGGGTTGTGCGTAACATGGGCTTGGGTGTAAATAGCTTAGTCCACAAAAAATAATTCTTACTCACTCAAACCATAATTACTACTCATCATCAATGGCACTCTCTCTGCTAAAACTACTGTATGTCTGTAAGTGTCAGAAAGTAAACATTAACAACTCCTATTTCTCATGCAACCTTGATGCTCCTCACACCATCCCTACTTAAACGTCTCATTTGGGGCTACCACCACCAGGTTATTGAGGGTCGCCTAGACACCCTTAACTACAATCGCTTCAAGTGTCTTTGTAGGTAGAGCATAACTCAAAATCGCAACACTCTTTCAGCTAGCTCGGGTCCCTGGAATCTTTGAAGGCGAGAAAAACAATGTGATGCAGGATTATTCTATACAGTATTAGATTGAATTAAATTTAATAAAGCAAGAAATTTATTAAGTACCAGACTTAAGGGAAAAAACTAT
This sequence comes from Dryococelus australis, assembly GCA_029891345.1. Taxonomy (NCBI): domain Eukaryota; kingdom Metazoa; phylum Arthropoda; class Insecta; order Phasmatodea; family Phasmatidae; genus Dryococelus; species Dryococelus australis. Next base: position 77,376,394 of record CM057007.1, on the reverse strand, counting down.
AGACTATAAAAAAAAAAAAAAAAAAAAGGAAACATTTCAATAAAGGCAAATTTACTGTGACGATTAAAAAAATATATAAATAGCCTGTTACAATCAGTTAACTTGTATAAAAATTTATATTAAAAATTTATATCACAAAAATGAGTATCTCGGTGTAACAAACAAAAAAAAAAAAAAGTAATACTAAATATCTCGTGGATACTGACCTGAACACATTTATCTGAATTTTGATTAGTTTCAAAACACAAATAAAATTAAATAGGATACAGCAAAGCTTTCCTTTATCAAATCAGACTATCTTACATTTAGTTACAATCATCACAAACAAACAAAAGCTTCGTTTGAACAGAAAAACGGGTCCACAAATTTGACGACTGGGAAAGTGGCCTAAGGACCTAATTGGCACACTGATTAATTCGCAAAGCAACCTTCATTACTATGTTCAGAAAATCTCCAGCAAAATTTAAAATTTCCCTAGCATCAAACTGGACTGACTTTCACTCAACAAACAAAATTTACGACCAGCTATAGTCTTTTAACCACAGGAATGATTTTAATTACCCAACTTCTGACTTTAGTGTAGTCGGAAACCAAGTCTACAGAAACTGTACATAAACAACGTAGCTGATACTTAGCTTTTCTATTATCTACATGACATCGGTCCTTCGAAGACTCCTCCTGCCTTCTCACTCCATGCCGACCGCCTGCCGTCTCCTCCTTGACGGGCTGACTGACTCAACTGACATCGCCCCTTCTATATTGGGTCTCGCCTGACGTCATCGCTCATGCCGCTCAATCAGCACTGCGCACACATGTGCAGCTGCTCTAAAGACTGGCTTCGCACAAAGCTCTCCTAGAGTCTGCTGTGCGCAGTACAAACGCACTGCTGTCAACTCGTAAACGTCCCCATCTGCTGACGGCTCCGGGAACTTACGGCACACATGCAGCACGAAACAATTCGGGAAAATGATGACTGCTACTTTACCGTCACAGTGGCGAAAGCACACACACCCAGCTGCGGCCGGTACCAAAAATACTGAGACTGAATTCAGCTCGATACTAACAGCAAACAACTCTTGTAGCAGCTCGGGAACTATAGACTGCAAAGGTAAGATTCCCGAGATGACAAAAGGACATGATTTAGCAATCTTATATCCCAAATCCCTTTTAAAAATAACTGAATTCCATCCTAAACATGATAAAAATTATTAGGCAGAACCTTTTAAAAAGAATAAAATAACGAATTATAAATTTACTTCCAACTCAAATTTAAGGCCTAGTAAAATTAAGGAATTTATCAGAATTTATTACAAATTAAAAATCCAAACAAACTACGACTTACGGAAAAAATACTGAACTACATGAACATCAAAACAGAAGCAAAACTACTTCCCAAACTTAATAACCAAAAACAAATCTGAATTAGAATAAAAAAACTATTAAATCATTTAAAAGATCAAACTATACCATGTCTAGGATAACTCAAGACAAACATCCTAAAAAAAAAACAACCTAATTCATAATTCCTAAGATCCTACGAAAATTTCTTAAATTACCTAATGGATAATAACAAAAAAAAGAACGCGTCCCAGAAAATTATGGGGATCGTAAAAAAATAGGGGTTGTAACAAAAAAATTAAAGACCGCTCAATAATCGTGAAAATACCCTCGTCACAATATAAAGGTATCTGACATTTTTATTAAAAGTCTGAATAAACAGTCTGCTAAAATAGATTCCCAAATATTTTGAAGTAGCCTACTGTTGTCTTATACCAAAGTAAAATAGGAAAGGTTACTTTTATTTCTTAATCATTTCTTTATTGTCTTATTTTGGGCGTATTTTAGTCAATTTCAAGTCACTCCTTGGGCATATTGAATTTGAGTGCACCTTAAAACAACATAAAAGCGATATTGTATTAAGTTATTTTTCCATCAGTTGAAGAATTGCTTCCACTGTTTAATGATATATTTGTTCCGTGTTTCATTCGCACATATCTTGAATTGAAAAAAACTTATTGAGGTAATTTTAGTTTAGGGTATCTTATTTTTGGTTTCATTCTATATGACTTTTTTTTTTTATTTAGCTAATTATAGCAGTGTTGAAAGTTTTAGCATTAGTTGTTTTCATGCACCTATAACTATGTGTTTAGTTTCATCAGGCAAACTTAGACATATATAAGTTATAGTTGTACCAGTGAGAAAATTGACACCCACAAGGCACAATAAACCATCATGAAATGAAATACATGTAACCTCTTTCCCTACAAATTCATTTGTGTACTCAAAAATTGCTTCATTCGTAGGTAAAGGAGAGTTCCCTTATGTCATTAAAATTTGTAACTGAACTTTTACTTACATTTTATCTATAAATTATAATATTTCATTTATAATTAATAGGAATGAAAATGGTTAGAAATGAGGTGTGTTGTTAATGCCTAGTCAGAAATAGTTCTTGTGCAAAATTGTATTACACTGAGTGCGCACAAATGTGGTGCACCGGCCCGTTGATGTAATTTTCTAGGCTGGGCTAAGCTTTGTTTGCATGAGGCGGAAGAATATCTTGGGTAAGTAGAACTTTAGCAGGGCTTCAAAAAAGTTGGAATGGGAATACACTTGCGTAGGTACATGTTAGCACAATATTTGAGGGATGTGTTTTCTAGTTTGTGGTGGCTTGTTGGGCCGCTAGGTGGTGGAGGCATGAGGCAGGGAAGTGAACGAACAACACAGCGTGAGCTCGGAGACCAGGGAAGCAGTGTGCTTCCTGTCGCCTGTTCGCTCCTCTCCCAGTGATGTGATGAAGCCCTACTGCCTGAATTGCCTCACATTGCCAACACCAGCCTTCACCCACTTTTCAAGTCTCGAGTTTGCCTGGTTTATATTTCATACCTCGACAGTTAGCGATCTGGCCGTGGTGCAGGAGATTCCTTGGTCCTCATGTAGCCCCAAGAGAGAATGTTTATGTGGTGTACTCTGTAGCATGCCAGTCACACTCTGCTAACTTCAAGATCGTATTGATGAAGTTCTCTTGGCAAAGTATTTTTTATGGGGCAGAGCACTAGAAGGATTAACTGCACCAAATGATGTACAACTTTTTGTGTTCTCATTTATTTCTCTTGGAATGTATGCATGCAGGGTACACCATAGGGAATGTTGCTTGACATATTTTCTGACATTGTGTTATCAATTGCAATGACTTACTTGTGTGTCATGGGGTTAATATAGCTTTAATTTCAGAATGTATGAAGCTTGTGGTAAGGAATTTAAAACATATTTCGTTTTGAAACAAGAAGGAAAATAATTTGGTTTCTTATTAGCTATTTTTCATGTGCATTTTGTTTTTTAGAATGTAGTAATTCTTTATCTTCAGTTTATATAATAATTGCACTGTAAAATGTTTTTTTTTTAACTAATGTCTGGCTGTTTGTGTACTTTAGAATTTTGTCTGTAATGCATGATATTTGTTTGACTGTACCCAATGCATAATTGTAAAATGTTTTAAGCTCACCAAATTAATTACCTAAATGTGGCCTGTTTTGAACTGAGTAACAGTGGTAACATAATCATAATTTGTAATTTTATTGTACACCTCCATGAAATTGTGTGGAAAGGTATTGAATTAAATATAACTTCTCCAAAAATTTGATGTGCTGTGTTCACAGTGGGATTTTTTAATTGATGTGGACGAAATCCCACTTTTGGTTGTTTGAATTTTGCATGTTGAGTGTAATTCTAATTACAAGACATTGTTCTTCTGCTATAATTCAACTGTAAATTATTTTGTTTAAACTTTTTTAATATGTGTGCTCGTGTATTTTAATGTTTATTTGAAATACCTACATATCAAAACATATTCTTTTGAGTCAGTTAGCAAGCCTCCTTTGTCACATCTCTACATAATTTTTTTCCTTTGTCGGGTATTGCAACCCTTTATGTTCTCATGTTCGATGACCTGTATAGCGTGTGTTTCAAACATTTTTCGAGTTTTTAAATAATTTAAAGTATTTTGAAAGTACATTTGCTGGTTGCCAGTAGAAATGAAAGCATTTTTATATTTGTGTCTAGTTGAAAGTCAACTAGTATTGAAAAAGGGATACTGTGTTTCAACTTGTCTAGCTTGTAATTATTTGTAATATCTAGCTTGGTAAGGCGACTGGTAATTTGTCTCCCGTCACTAAATGATCGCATTGGAACAAGGTAAGCAGACATTTCCAAGTTAAGGCTTGAATGTTCTGGGGTCCTTCTGTTAGGAGTAAGTTGCTTTGTACATAGCTCTTATTTGTTTGCAGTGTTGTAATATGTTGTCATGTTCTAGTTGTTTGTGTTTTTTTCTTGTACATACTGCATGCGATACCCAAATTAATTTGATGTCAGAATGGGCATGTTAGTAAATGTCTTGTGTTGTGTGTTTAATTTGTCTCGTAGCATTCACAAATATTCAAATGGAAGTTTTGTGGCCAGTTCATGGGGAAAACAGTCTGTGCGTAAACCTCATCATTGACAATGTCTTAAGTTTTATTTTTATTTATTGATTGATTTAATTTTTATAGTTGAAAAAAAAAATATATAATTTGGTATTTACATTTTCTTCCCCCTTGCAAGAGTCGCCTAAACATCTTATCGTTGTCAATTTTTCCTTTCCCCAACAGAAGGAAAGCCACCTTTGTTGTTCAATTGGCTCATTTTCATAGTTGTGCTTTTTGCTTGTGTAACTTCAGACCCTTTCTGAATGGCTATCATGGATATATTCCCACTAGTTGGTTGCCTTGCTAGATTCAAGACCTACACAAGGTCAATTATGTCATCTGTGACAGTGGGTTCTTTAAGAAATTTTTTTCAGCTGTACAGTTTTATTTTTATAGGTTCAGTAAAAATTTTGATTGGAATGGTCCCCCCCCCCTCAATACAAGCTGGTGATCAGTATCTATTGATTAGCATGTCATATTTGTGCATTTATAATTACCTACACTTATTGTTTATGAACTGACCCTATGTTGTACACTACTTTTACACACACACCTGTGAACGAAATACCATATTACCACTTTTGCCTTTGTTATACTGTACAGAAGATTGTCATGTATAGCATTATGCATGTTGTGAATACAAGCATGTGTGGTCATATAATTATTGTACTAAAATATGAGGCATCCAGCGTATCATATAGACCATCTGGCTCCCAATTTTTCTTGAGAGCCCTAATGTCCAATATTTCACGCATTTCCTCTTAGCCAGTCGGCCCAACACATGTTCCTTGGCCACAAATCCTACAGTGCCACTCTGAAGTGCAGGTTCCTTTTTTTATAAATATTTTATGTTTAAAAACATACTCTTAATGCACAAGCGTGTCATTTAAATTCTTAATACAAACTTTTTACACGTTAAAAAAAATTACACATTTTATGAATGCACACAACACAAAATAGTTATTTTTTTGCCAGCAAATTTTGTTTTTACATGCATTCAATTCCAAAAAATTTGAAGTCAAGAAAAATAAAACATACCCACAAATTACATGACCAAATTCAAATTTGAAATAATAGTTGACAGTATTCTTACAAATTACCTGATTCACAGCGCAGAATTCTTATGAATTACATGAAAACATTTGCATCACAATTTATTATACTTATTTTAAAGAAGACACTATGGTAATCACATTGTATGTTCAAAATGGTCTTGCTATAGTAAAATTTGGTTGTCTTGAATCACCCTGGCAGGCACATGAATTCACTATTTATCCAAAGAATTACTCTTTATTGATTTATCACATACACCTTTAAATGTTTTTAAAATCCTACGTAGTATAAAGACTCTATTACCTTGGCTGTAATTATTAACTATTTTAGATGTATTTATTTCCGTTTAATAAATATGGAAAATAGTTATATTTACAACTTTTTATGACAGTACTGCAAAAATATGGTTGCGTTTGCTTTGTAAATACTTATCTTAAAATTATGTGGTTGCAAATGTGTGTGTTGAATATTATCTGACTTTCGTTAAATGGTGCAGCAGGTTAGGAATGTTCAAAAGAAATGGTTTTACACAGAGAAACTTTTGTGGGTAGGTACCTACCAATTTATACAATTCTGACCATTTTTTGATGTCAGATTTCTTCAGTCGGGCAGGGGAAAAAAATGACTTGGCAACACATCCTTCTAAATGCCTGTGGGGAAAAACACTGGGAAGTATAAAGCAAACCATTCTAATTTTGATGGGGTTGCATAGAACATTGATGCTGGGTTTTCCATTTTGTGAGCTGTGAAAATGGTTGATTGGTTACGGGCCCAATAATTTTTAAAGCTTCCGTTAATTTTAATCACTGAGTTTTACAGCAAATGGCAGATATATGTGTTATGCTGGGTGTTTACTTTAAGAAAAATATTTGCGGTAGTGCCCAGAGTTGTCCAAAATAGAAAATGAATGAATCGTCGTAAAAGCAACGGTTTCTTTGTATAGGCTTAAGACCCTCCCAGCTGGCATAATAACCGAAAAATTATATTTTGTTGTGGCCTCAGATGTTAAATGTTGTTAGATTTTGAGTAAGCTCAAAGGATCCTTTTAAATACTGTTTTAAAAGTGCTCACTTTGCCATGAAGTCTGTAATAGAGTATTACATTATTTTCGTACGGTGGTCGTCTTCCGTCAAGACGTGGTGGAAAATTAGAACTTTCTTTCTTTTTCTAACATTAATCGTCAATTGATTATGTATAAGTACAGGAACTGTAATGAAAAATTGGATGGGTCTATTAACTGAAGTATGTAAGTGTAGTATTTATTGTGGTATTTTTCATTCATAGACTTGTCATGTTATTTCTTCCTGAATTCAGTAGATGTTTAGAAGATGATCTATCAGTGGATAGTTTACCGATAGTAGAAATTCTTATATGTACTGAAGGAATCAGTATTAGAACTGGCGATGATGGAAATTACTGCACTGAATGACAGTGTAAATTAAATAATGGTTATGAAACAGATAAATATACTTGGTCACATTATTTACATGATAAGTTTTGATTGCAAGGGCAGTAATTATCGTTTTACTGTGATATTTGAAATAGTGTCGAGAAAGAGGAAGCAAATATGAATTATGTTCAGTTGTAGTCACAATGCAACCATTTCTACCCCATGTACTGACCAATATGACAGTGTTGCTAGAGGTTGGGCAAAGTAACACAGATTTATGTAGATAAGTGTACATGTGGAAAAAATATATAATTTATCACTAATTATAGAATTGTTGCATATTTACTGGCTCAATTAAGTGATATAATACACACAAGTCTTTCAGTGGGAGAAATTGTTGTTCACTGGTCTTGTTTGGGTTTAGGTGGCTGAAAATTGTTGCTGTATTTGTGATAGTATAAATTTTAACTAATTTTTAGATGTGTGAGTAAAATGCATGTATCGTAATTATGTGGGGTTATGTAATAGGGAAAAAATTCCACTTTTTTTGGTGTTTGTTTATATGTGTATGTACAATTGTTTGTATTTTTGCCAAGTTAATTATTGAAGTAATTATTACTGTTAAATAGTGTCTAGATGTAATAATTGTGCACTTGCCATTACAGGCCAAATCCACACTTTTGACTGTAAATGTGTGTAGTGCAAGTTAGTGTAGGGGGTGCGAGATGTGATTCGTTCTGAGGTGAAGTAAGGTAAGCAAGTGCTTTCAAGTTAAGACTTGGGTGATCTTGCGGTCCTTCTGTAGAAGTAAGTAGCTTTGTAAATAGCATTGTGCAGTAATTGTGTAATCACTTCAACGTACATGTAATTGGAGTCCTGTTAATCTGAAGAAAAGTTATTTGGACAGAGGCATCTTTGGATTCCCAGGTTTTAAGACTAACTGAAATCCTTCCTGTAATGCAGTGGCAAGCAGAAAACTTGGTTTGCAGTTCTTTCAGTGGTCTCGGACTCGCTGCAGCAAGGCCACTTGCAGCCTGGCTCGCACAGTAGTTACAAAGCATGTACCTAACACGCTATTTCCAAGTAGATTGTCACACAATTTAAAAGTAAAAATAACAGGATCCTTAATTATGTTATTTTGTTTATAAGTAATGTTGATAAGCAACACTTAAAGTCTCACGTTCTTCTGCAGTGTATGTGCATAGTTTAAGGCACAGCTTGTTTTTTCTGTTCCAATTAAACCTGGCCATTTGCCTCTCTTTGACTTTACCGTTCAAAAGTCCTATATTTATTTGTTTGGTGGGGTGGTGTACGTCCACCAGATCTACCAACATTTCAGGCCGGTTAACTGGTGGATATACCAGTTCAACCAAACTCGACCAGAACAGTGATTCCTGAACATCTGGTGTAAACCAATTGATACTTAACAAATTTCCAAAAACATTGAATGTTACATTAAAAACAGTGTTATAAATAGATATTGTCTTCACACAGATAAGCTACCCGCAGCTTTAGAAATGAAACTCTATCACTGAAGGATTACATTTTAACTTGTATGTTTGTAATAGGCGTTAACCTAAATTGTTCAGTTTTACTGTTTACCAATTATTATAAATAATTTTTCCTCACAGCCACTTGTTCATATTTATCAGGTTTCCAGATTAGCAGCATGCCATTGCATGTATTTTTTTTTTTTTTTTCAATAGATGTTTACGTTTCTTTGAATATTATTCTTATTTGTGCTTCTTAGGTAGACAAGCATATTGGACAATGTCTTATCAGCTACATAGTATGTACAGTAGTATTATAAGTTAAATAAATGCACAGCATCAGTTGAACTGTGCACACACAAAATCCACAATGTGTGTACATTTGTATATATGTATGTTTTGCGGTCAGGGGAACTTTTTTTTATTCTGACTGACTGACTGACCTTTGTATCCACCCTGAATGTGGATGTAGTGTGTACATTTTCTAGAAGACAGAAGGAGGAATTATTCTCTAAATGCGGTTGCACACAGTAGGTTGTAAATAATTAGTTTAGTGGCAATTATGTTTTACTGTGGTGGTTGAAATGGAGTTAATTAAAATTTATACCTGGCTGTTAGTGTGAAAGGTTATTTGTATGATAATGTTGCTGCCTATAATTGTAATTTTGTTTAGCCTGCAATGCATTATATCCGGTAAATCTTGCATAGCATTCACACCAGCTCTCTAGCAGTTATTTCCGCAGGCCTGGCTTTGAAAGTTAAGTTTCAAGACATGTTTTTTAATGATCTCGTATTAAAGGTGCATAAATCGAGCAGTATGTTGGTTTGGTTCTGAAATTCTCTGTGGCCTTACGAAATAGTTTTTCTTTACCTAAGTGCAAATTTTTGTCTATTACCAAAGCCTTACATTATAACTCGAAGCCAGTTCTGTGAATAACTATTGAAATTAACTTTTTAGTGTTTCTAAAACTATTTGAGAATGACCTATGTATTTTTTGAGCATCATGAGTTAGTTGAAATCACTGAAATGGTAGCTCACTTGTTTTTGTAGTTCTTCCGGTATTTTCACCTTGTAAAGATAAAAGTATTAAATTGTCTATAGGCAGGAAGATGTTGACCAGAGTCTTCACTCATTGGCTAATTCTGTTGTACCTTCGTTTTTATAAATGTGTGTAGTAAACAAATAACTTGGAAAACCAAAGAGTTGGTTAAATATTTTATAAGGATATCATCTCTGTACAGAACTTGAAAAACAGATTTTGTTATAATTAAAGTCCTGAATAGTTCTTATCTGAGGAGAAACACTTTTTATTGCCAAATATGTACATCATTTTACGTTTTTTTTTTTTTTTTTTTTTTCCCTCTGTATGTATACAAACATGTACATGATTGTATGTACGTATATGTACTTTTTTTTTATTAGTTTGAGACAGAAAAAAAATTGTGCTAAAGCATGTTACTGAAGTAGCATACTATTTTGTGGTCAATTTCGTGTGAAGTGTTAAGCATAAACAGGAAGAAATAAAATTTAAAAAAAATTGATTTTAGTATTTCATGCCTTTACTATTTTCCATTAGAATGAAAGAGACTGCAATTTTTGTGTGAGAGCATATGCAGAAATACATGTTTTACAGAGGTTGATGTATATTGGTGTTAATTTGTTTTTTGTTTAATAATACCTTTTTTTTTAATGTTATGTTTTTTTAATTTACACACAATTAAAAGCTTATTGCTTTGCATAATGGTGCACTTCCTACAGATACTTATGTTACATTCAAAAATATTATTTTCTTCATCTGAAAAATTGTTTCATGTGGCTTTAGATTCCTTCTAATTGTAAATTAGATGTGATAATTTTGTCATCTGCAGTTAATGAGGTTATGGTTGAGCCATTTTAATTTCAGGTCTCATCACTGTGCAGTGTAAAATAGTTTAATTGGCTGGTTGGTGTGATCACTGATGTCTGGAGTACATCCAGCAGGCTCCTAGAAAGTTGTTTCAGAAAATATCAACTTTGTCTACTGGTAAATTGTGTTTGTTATAAGAGATCTGAGCGTCAGCCATGCAATAGGTCACACTTGGACCAGCAAGCTCAGATTGAAGGCAAACCTTTGTAATACCTAACCACTGTGGGAAAGATGTAATACCTAACCACTGTGGGAAACATGTAATACCTAACCACTGTGGGAAAGAATGACAAATTTGTGGATTTTGCAATTGGTTGTCATACATGTTATTTTTTGCAGATGCAATTATGCCAACAGCGCAAACTAGTAGCTGGCTTAGGTTGGGTCAACATTTGTGCAGTTGGCCATATTTGTGAGCTACAGGAAAAAGTATGGAAATATTTAAATAAAATAACATAAGAGGCTTATGGGAATTTCAAGGTTAGATATGTATTTTTTTTTATACAAATCTCAAAGTTCAACAAAACTATTACATAGGCTACAGCTCAAATAACTGTCCATGTTATCAAAATGTTGTGAAAATACTTGATTGGCAATTTCGTATAGTTAAAAGTTAAATCATTATTGCAGCTAAACGGATGTTTGATTTCAAAGAAATCGCTAGCATGACACTTCAGCTGAAACCAAATGATGTGTCATGCTCGACCTTTACCTACTGACAGCGTATGTTGTTGGGAGGTAGCTGCTAAAGTTCTGAGAAGTCGATTTTTATAAGGGGTACATTTATTTTGAGCAAGCAGGTGATAGCTCTTGCTGTATTTTGTTGTAACTGTTTGTATCACTTATACAATACAGCTCTCAACCAAAATAAGTCTTTAAAAAAATCCCACAAAGATATTTAAAATGTAAAGGTTTTGGTACATGGGCAAATACAATATGTATAAAGAGAATGTATGTAGAGAAGCATTTCTTCTTGAGCTGTGCTGTGAAACTAAGATCTTGATTGGCTGACGTGGGGCAGTTTGGCAGAATCCAGTCACTTTCTGCAATGCAGTTGTGTTTTATTCCTGTTCCAGTTTGTGATGTCTGTTGTTTGGTGTCTTGTGCTGGTTCTCATTTGTCCTAGCAATAAGTGTGGGTTTTACTTTGTTAGTTTGCCAGCTTGGTGCATATTGCTGTCTGCCAACTGCTCTCTCTATTGTTTATGAAAACACAACTAAACCTGATGTGAGACATTGAACGATTATCCCTGGTCGGCAGATGGGTTTCATTTCATGTAATTTGTGATCATGCCTTAAAACTATCATAATTTACCATCATGTATGACAAATATCTCAATACACCTGTGCTTCCAGCAATGCTTGTGTGGAAATTTATAATTTTATTTTATTTTGGTTCCTTCTCATTTTATTAATTGGTTGGAAGTGTATTTTTGTACAGTACTGAAACTTTCAGAGAGATCATTATTAGGCATTGTTTATAAAAAAAATTAAGATGTTGCTTAAGTTAATAAACGTGTGTGTTTCAGTTATACTTTCTGTTCATGCATATATATCAACTAGTAGGTAGTGGTGTAGGTCTTTTCTGTTTTGAATAGGGTAGGACTTTTTTTTTTTCTTTTTGTAATATATGTTTGAAATTCTACAAGTTGGTACCTTGATATCAATCAGTGTAGAATAAAGGCGGTCATGTCCATTTCAAAAAATGTACATAGGTCTACAATTAATGTAATGTACAGTATATTATACAGAAGTATATAATGTACTCAACAGTGTAAGACTTGAGATATTTCTCTTGTCATAATGTGATCACGATGAAGTAAGGTAAGCAGACATTTGCAAGTTAAGGCTTGAATGTTCTGGGGTCCTTCATTTAGAGTTAAATTGCTTTGTAAATAGCTACTGTTTGTGATAGTTAGGTATGGTTCCTAGTTGTAGTTTGAAGTATACTTGAGGCTTAACTCTCATCTTTAGATTTTTTAATTTGTAGCCTTCAGAAAGTCGATTTGCAATTGTTTCCAAATTGTTGTACATTTGTTTCTTGAACACAGTGTGTCAGTATCTGTTAGATTTGTCAGAGTGGTCCGCTGACAAAATATCATCACCTCTACATTTTTTAATGTATACTTTTAAATATAATTACCTAATTAAATGCCAACTGTAGCTATCACTAGTGTAAAACTTGTAGTACAATTATATATTACTGTCATATATACATAAACTGTCAATGACTTTGTAATCAGTGTGCGGGGCCCATCAAGTGCTTTAATTATTTTGTTTGGCCCGATGGGACAGCTAATAGCCCTGGTTCAGTAAAATAGTATTTGTTAGTTCGGCTTCACTTTTTTTTTGTGAAATCTGTACAAATAGACAGTTTGTTATTACATAGAGGTGTAAATGCCTATAGAGGTTTTGAATCTTTAATTTTGGGAATTTCAGGTTAAACTTGTTAAAAGAGCACTTGACGTGGTTAGGAAATAAGACTGTTACTGTGTAATTTTTCTGCTGGCAATAAATAAAAAATGTAGTAATTGTATTTTATTTATATTAAGTACAATAGTCTTTCCATCCAGTACCTGCTTACTAAATTTATTTTTTCTTCCAAAGAAATACTATCAGTGTGTTTTCACTAACACAGTATAAATTAAGTGTAAAACAAATGTGAATACTTTTAATTTGGTGAGGAGCCGACATTTTTTTGGTTAGGTTTTGCTGTAATTTGCTTAACAAAAGAAAAATTGATGCATTTGCAGAATATTTTGAAATAATGACTATCTTCAGGTTAGTAAATTTTCTTATAAAGTTCCAAAACAAATAATGCTGGATCAGGGGTTGGTTTAGGGCCTTTGGTAAATTCACACACAGCCTTTGTTTTAAATCCTAATTAAAGTAAATTTTTTGTATTTGGCAATGTTCATGTCATTGTGAGCATAATTTGTTTTATGTGCATGTGTAATGCAGGTATTTGCCAGGAACAGCAATACATAAAGTCTGATCTGTTGTGTTTTAACTATGATGCGTGAGCTGAGACAGTCTGTAGTTAAATGTTCCCTTAGATCTGAAATGAACTGCATTATGGAATGGATGTTGACTGAAATTTGTCAGATTTTCCTAAAGCTAGGTCATAGTGTTTGGATGGGAAGTGTGTGTGTGTGTGTGTGTGTTGGAGTGGATGGGATGGTTGGCCATTCATTCTTGTCAGCCATGGAATTTTTACTTATCAACAGTGAATGTAAAAGTCGATCTGTTTGAAGTTTCTCAAAAATAATGCATTCAAGTATAAGTTAATTGCACAAGTGGTGTAAAATTTTTTTATTTTAAAGATTAATACAATGTTTTAATACTTACTAAAATATACATGGTAGCATTTGTTAAACCAATATGTACTTCGTGAAAATTAATTATTAAAAAATTATTTAATCATAAAATAGCTTCTTGAATTTGACTTTGTTCCAATGTTTTCAAAATTAAAATAAAGCGAGTGTGATGTGCGACAGTTCTGTTGTGCAACATTTCATAAACAGCAAACTGGTATATATGTGTGTTTACTATGTCCAGTGTATAAACTTTGTATACTGTATTTTGACTTGCCCAATATCTTTGTACAGCTACGTATTGAAAAAAGATATTACGGATACAATAAAACAAACGTTCAGTCATATGCTAAAGTCTTCTTCTAATGTTTAATGGCTTTAAATTAGAGAAACATGTTACAAACGGGGATTACAGAAGGATTCTGGTCCCTAAGTAGATACTACCAAGCTGTTTTGCATGTAGTATGCTTGAAATGTGTACTGTAAAGTTTTATTTGTTACTGGTAGCCTAGGGACCCCGTAAAATGGTAAAATAGAATGCCTGATTTCTGTGCAAAAAATAGTGAAAATCGGTGTTAAATTTTGGTGTTTAAAAAAAGTTATGCTAAATTTCTGCTACTTGTTTAAAAATAAAATCAATAATGAATTTCTTTGTATTCGTATTAAAAATTATTATAAATTTCTGTGTTTGAAAATTAAAAAATTTGGTAAATTAGAATGTTTTGAAAGAAAATTAATGCACATGTTCAATGTCTGAATAAGAAAAAGAAAGTAATTATTAAATACGAGAAACAGCAGGACTACCATTCGTTAATTTAAGAAATGTGGGGTAAATTTGGACAGTTCTAGAAAAGTAGCATGGCCACAATGTATCCTTCCACCACAGCTGTTTTGTCGCTGAAGAAAAAGACGCTTGTAAACAAATGTTTTGAGTCCAATGTACTCATGCATTTTCCTCTTTCCTCGTGTTTCCTGTCGTGACAGGCACTGAAAGTCTGACGTTAGCTAACTTCCATCCAGTAATTAATATAAGATTTTTTTAGTTAAGTTGGCATTCCAACCTGTTTAATTTTTGTAATTTGTTGGGGTTCTGTTTAATGTCTTTCGTGAGTCAGCATTGTTTTGAAGTTCTTGAGTTGCATACTTTTTTGATGCTTGTATGGAAATAACATTTCAATTATTGTAACGTTAAAAATTTTAACTTCAATGAAGAAGAAAAAAAAGTGATATACGTCACTGTTCGTATTCATACAGATGCAGCAATAGACACGCACACACACTTTGTCCAAAGTTAACTTTGCATTCAAATTTACAATATAGACAAACAAATATTTTTCACACACTACATAAGTGCGGACAGTGTGGCTTTTTCAGGCCACGTGCATTTCAATAATTATAGCAACTATTTGCAAATACATTATTTACGAAATGCAAAAACTTACTCTATGTAAAATTCGCAACCTCTTGAACACGTGTTTTTCTATTGTAATTCTTGCAAGTTTACATCACTAAATTCACATTTGTTCGTCACTTGCATTAAATAATTTATTTGCAGAATCATTCAGTAAAATCACAACACTGTGCACGTTTCCTGAAACCAACAAACTTAAAATTCAATACGATAATTAACTTTGTGTTGCTTTATTGCAGACAGGGTTAAGGAAAATAGCAGAACAAGCAGTTTTACAAAGCGGTAAACAGGTGCTGATTAACGTTACATTTCACTTTTTTTTTTTTCCCCCTGACTAATCCACCTAACCACAAAAACTATAACCTTTTCACAACTCCGTCGGCATGCATGTTACAGAACTTGCACATCATTATTTTATTCTTGATGTCAAAAATGTAGAAACCTCCATGCTTCATTTACATTCGCGATAAAAAATAGTAGCCATTTTTGGCATCTCAGCACAAAAATAATCACTTTAAAATACCGAGTATATAAGTACCACAGTCGTCACTCAAGGCAAAGCAGTGGAACACTTAATTTATTGCCCAGTGCAAATGTGCCAATGTCAAAACAAAACAAAAATTGTGTTCATGGGTTGGCACAACTACATGTGAAGAGTATTCTGTAAATCATTTCAACAGTCTTAATTCCACCCATTTAAATTAAAATGTGTTCAATATTCACATTTAAAATATGTAGAATTACATCAAAAAATAAACTGCCACTGTGAGGTGTCAAGTGTCTGTACACAATGCCAAATCATTGCTAAAACACTTAACTAGCTCACATAATCGACAGTGCAACAGCCATTCGACAATGTAATGCTCACATCACCACCAACATTGCAATAAGAAATGTGGATTTATATAATCATTGTACTTCAGTCTCTACAATTGAATCAAGGGGTCATGGTGGCTGAGCGATTTGCATGCTCGCCTCCCACCAAGGCGAACCGGGTTCAATCCCCGGCCAGGTCACAGGATTTTCGCAAGTGGGAATTGTGCCTGATGATGCCATTGGTTGGCGGGTTTTCTCAGGGATCTCCCATTTCCCCCGCCCCTTCATTGCGGCGCTGCTCCATATTCACTTCAATCACCCTCATCGGCTCTCAAGACCTTGCTTTTTAAGAGCCACCCAAATATCTTCACTTCGAAAATTGATTCAGTATAACTCTATTTTTATTTTCGATTACGTCGAAAAATATTCATAAAATAAGCAGTTTATTTACATTATATCAATAAATTGAAATAATTTTCTGCTTTTATATTGCAGATATTGCACTGGGCAAAGTAAATCAAATCGGAAATAAAATAAGCATTCTATTTACTCCATCCGGTGTCTAGAGGTTGGAAATACTATGAAGAGCGGCAAAGTAGACACACATTTGCCATGGTGACAGTACAATTGTCGACATGCAATCTATTGTAAACTATTATTTATCGTATCTGAAGAATGTAAATATTCGTGTTAACGTTCAATTTCACTGTATTTTGTGTATTTCGCAGTTCACCATTTTCTGGGGTACCTACTGGTAGCTAATAAAGCATGGACTAGATTATTTTTCATTACAGTGTATGAAAATTGTCCTACATAACATATCGCAAATAATGTAGAATGAAAGTAAAAGGAAGAAATATAACATTATCAGTAGAATCAATTTGCCACATTTCTTTTTGGATTAACACACGCATTTCCATACATGAATGTATAATCAACAGACCAGCCATTGAGTGTCAAAAGTGTTAATACAATAAAATTGTTCCAAGCGTTGCTTGCTATATAGAGAAAATACTAATTTTTGTCCAGTTACTGATGTATCTTTATGGAAATCAGAAAATAATCAGAGGAATTTTAGGAACTGTTAAAAGTTCACATTCATGGAATAAGTGAATTGAGTTCTTGATTACTCGTTGGTATGTGAATTGGAATAATTTATCCAAAATTTCAAAGTAAATTCCAAGGGAATTGGTTCCTATGAAATCATTCTTGTGGAACACTGGTAAAAGTTACAAAATATATAGATCTGGCGAAAAGGTTAACATTGCCATTCGTTACAATGAGTGCAGTATTTTTGTGTGTTTGCAGAACAGTGCTTTATCTGAAGAGTTATAATCTTTGGAATATAATGTAGCTTTTAAAGTTGATATTTTTTATACGTGAAAGAAACACTTGTTGAAGCAAGTTGCTGGCTGATAGGAATGTGAACAAGTTAAGTTTGTGTTTCCAGGTTGAATAAATGGTACAAATGTAGGGTAGCTTGTCATTTTTCTATTTCTATTGTGTTGTATTTAACTATCTCATAACCTAATACAAGGAAGTGTGATCCCCTGGTAAACAAGTGCTGTAACTACACTATGTAAACCATGCTTACGTGCTGTATGTGCAAATGTGTGTGTTGAGTATGGTACCGCATTTTGTTTTTTAATATTGTTTGTGGTTATCATGTTGAATTGTATAAACATTAATAATGAACCTAGCTTAATCTTCTAGGTTTACTGAGTCATGGTGAGCCACTTAACAGTAGTTGTATATATTATACTGTCACTATCATATTTGTGTAATTATTTGTTAATGTGATATTGGATCAGGTTTTTGAAGCACAAAAAAAACTAATAAACAGTAATTGTATTATAGCATCAAGACTGTATAGTATTTGTATAATTCTAAGATAAAGCTGTGATGAAACATGTCTATTGTGATATGTTTGTGATAATACTCATACCAAGTAAGTTTAATGTTGTATTTGTAGCAATGTAAAGGGTACTGGAGCGTATTGTCTCCTGTTGTATGTGATCGTGTTGAAGCAAGGTAAGCAGACGTTTCCAAGTTAAGGCTTGAATGTTCTGGGGTCCTTCTATTAGAAGTTAGTCGCATTGTAAATAGCTTTAAATGTGTTAGTTGTATGTGGTGTGGTTCTGTTGGCAACACTGGTGAGGGGTTGGGAAGTAGGTAACACATGCTGGAGAACTGGTTAGCTATTGAGCATGCGAACTAACACTTAATGGTGAACTGCAATGTAAGCAGGTTAGGTATTCATAAGAGGAGGCTTGCTAATCTACATAGTGCAGTTTTGGCCCAAGTGCCAGTGATGGCTCTGCTGAAAAAACCATTCACTCTCGTGATGAAAATTTCAGCATCTATTTGACGAATTAATATTTTTTTTTCAACAAAAATTTAATTAGTAAATTATATTGCGAGTGAATTTAGCGAGCAGCAAAGACGTAATGTAACCATCCCAGTTCCCAGCACACTGTCTGGGCAATTTTCCTTTAAATTTCAGAGTCCTGTGTGTTTAATTTTTCTCTGATTTATCTTCAATTTGTAGTGTGGGCATTTGCAATTGCATCTCAGACTCGGTGTGTAAATGCCTGCTACTTGTGAACAAAATTGTCAAAAATTGAATTGTTGGATGTTGTACTAGTGTATTGTGGTATATAATTTACACTGACTGCAGTATTGGTTGTTTGTACATTTGTATGTACATGTATAATTTTTGGTGTAATATCCAGTTTGTAAATTCGTTTACCTGAAATGTTTAATATAATGGCATATTTATGGGGTGGTTCTTGTGCATTACAGGTGTACATAAAGATTTATTGTAAAGTGCTAATGTCAGGATGTGCGATTGTTGTGCAAATTTTAGCAATGTGAACAATGTTTCATTACTGTGATGTTCTTTGTTAATAAATAACTTCAGTGTTTATAGCAAATCTTTTGAACCAGCAGTCAAATTTTTGGAGATACAGTTTTAATTGATTGATGTTGCCACATGCTTTAAAATGAAGTCCTTCACTGTTGTAATAATTGTGAAAATGTTTTGTGTGTACTAATTAATTCAATTAAAAATTTCTACAAGAGTAGGAGTGTGCCCTGTTGAATTATTCAGAAAGTGAATAGTTGTCTTGAAAGGTAGTAAATGAATATTAAATCCAAAATTCTTTAATGAAGGAAAATTCTTAATGTGGCCTTATCTCACCACTTAGTATCATGAATAATGATGTAGGAAAGTTTACTTCCAAAACCAGAACTGATGTATAATTTACAAAACTAAGGTAAGTAGTTTTGTTTCATTTTTAATTCCGGTCACATTGTTGATATTAAATGCAAATGTTCTTATTTTATCTTATTTTTGTATAATTTTTTTGTAAATGGTGAATCACATTGCATCTTATCTGACACTGTTGCATTTCAGGTGTGGTGGGTTTTTATGAATTTATTGAAAAGTAAATTTATAACCGTGCATACATTGTATTTGTTTTTGGTACTCTCTTTCAAAGCTAGTTCTTGCAATTACAGTAACGCGCTCACAAAAATTGTAATTCGTATGAAAAAATTATTTGAAATGCAACTTTAGTTGCACTCATGGTATCTTGATTGTAACATTGTCTGTTTGCCAACATTTAAATCACTTGTTTGCTTTTTTTTTAATTGCGAGAGAGAAATTAACATGCAGCTTAAGTAATTCGAAATGTTTGTCATGAAAGAACTTGTATACAGTGTACAAACTTTTACTATGCTGTCTGTATGTTGATGTAAGATGTAATAAAAACAATAAACAGTACCTGTGTTGCAATATTGTATGGTTTTTCATTTGTGCTAATATTTACTGGTTTTCAGTGAATTATTTGTATAATGCTACATAAATTGACAGTGAGTGACGAGCATATATGACTATGTAGTCTCATGTATGTACTCGGTCTATCATAACTAGTAGTAAATTTGGTAATGTGTGAAATTGATGGTAGCAAACAGACCATTTGGGCTCCAGGTTGTGCGTCTGACTGTGTTCATCACCCGGAAAGTGAAAGTGGTGCACCGGTTATATCCTGAACTGCCTGAACGGGAAACACTGGATATTGTGGCCGAGGCCGTCTGGCCAGAATACTGTGCAGTATAGATTCTCCTGTTGAATGGGACATTGAAAGACATGATGCAAGCCACAGCCATGTTGGAAAGGACGCCAGGGCAGCCATGCTGTGAGACAAGTGCTGCACAATGGCGAGATGAGCAACTGCGAAAAAGCCACGAGTGGTGACGTGTGTCAGGACAGTGAAAAAACTATCCGGACAACACCGGACAAAATTTCAGAACCTACCACAACCGAGCAAGGAGCAGGTGAAAAACAACAGGTTCCAGCCGCGGGAAAGAAATTCCGGAAAATGTGCGGGACCCGTGAGTTCGAACGTAAATGGCATAAGTGCCAACCCCCACCATGGCTGTGCTGGTATTGTCCAGGGACGCAGTTCCACTGGCATATTCAGTGCGGCAATAATACCCACTTGAACCATGAATAGCAGGAACACAGCTAACAGTAGGGAAACGGAAACCGGGGGGGGGGAGGGCACCGGACACTTTGGCTGTCCCACTCACCCTCCCCCCTCCAAATGTAAACAACTGGAGCTCACACCCCAAGAACTACTGTTAAACCATATAGTAGTGCATCGGCGAAATTTATTCGCATCTTGGTAACTGTCAACAACTGTTTGTGACATGCATTGATCGATACGGTGGCTTCGCACAATTTCATGCAACCCTATTTTGTAAAATATGCCGACTTCGTGCCTACAAATAAGGTTATTAGGTTAGCCACGAAACAACGTAACAGTAAAGCCGTAGAGGAAGCGGTAGTGAATGTATGTGTGAGGGACATAAAGACAACAATAGCTGTCATCACCCCAGTTATTCGTGAATATTCGGTATTCCCTGGTTAATGGAACAAAAAACTATTGTCGAGTCTGCCACTAGACGCAAACATTTCGGTGCGAAGGAATGTCGCACAGTTTACAACTTAGACCGTCGTCCAGTAAATAACACGCACAATTGATCTCAGTGAGATAGATAATGATATTCCTCCAGCACATCAGGCAGCTTTTCAACGCCTGCTAAACGAGCGTAGGGAAATTTTCGCTCAGCATGACGCCCTGCTTTGTACCACAGTTGCGGAGCATGAAATACCACTAGAGAAAGAGGGTCCTATCCAAACTTTGCCTCGGAGCTATTATCCGCATCAGGCCAAAATAATTAGACAACAAGTGCAGGAAATGCTTAATGATGGTGTAATCGAACCCACGAATAGCACCTACAACT
>CM057007.1:75970241-76117741 GCA_029891345.1 Dryococelus australis | reverse complement strand
CGAATAAAAAGTGTTAGGTAACATTTGTAATAACTTAAATGATTTATTTCGCTCTCTGTATTTTTAATGCACGAGAACTGTAAATATGACCAGATTTGTAAAATATTTGTTTTCCTAATCATTTTCGTTTCACTTGACCGACGCATGAATAAAGTGATGAGGCCCATGGCAATGTTAATGTTACTCAAACGTGTTCACTTAACCGTGAACAGCCTATACCAATGTCCGTGTACTAAAGCCAGCTGCCCTCCGGCATTTAACACCACCGAGGTATGTAGCTTGCTGTTTATAACCTACACTAAGCCATGGATGTGTGCCTTTTGGTAAGTAAGTTGATCTTAAAACGCCCCTGGATTAGCTTTCCGATATACAATGTGGAAGTAACAACAAACCGCATTATACCTGCTTTTCCGTAAAAAAAAAAAAAAAAAAAAAAGTGCCGATAATTCCGGTTAGAGGGTGGTTGTTATACCGGACATAAAACTATTACATTCAGTCTTAAATTAAATGTTATTCATAGTGCGAGTTAAAACCGCCACCGTACAAGGTCAGACATCGCTGCTTCTCTTCCTAACAGTCTAACATACGCACCGCCAACATGGCTAGCAGTATCTTTATATAACTAATTCCTCTAAATTGCGCTGACTTTTCCAGGTTTCTAGTTACTTTTTCGTTGCCAGCATACATGCGTTCCCTTAAAAAATGAGAAATCTCTTTTACGCGCTGTATCAACATAACATCCTCTTACCAATGCAGTACCAAATATATAAAAACAATAACACACAACGTATATAGGCCCTATAGGCTGTTCACGGTAAAGTGAGAACTTTTGAGGCCCTAGTTACTTCTCTTTTCTATCGGCTATGTTTTATCCTTCACAACTCTCTTAAAATAAATATCGAAATATAAATAGCATACACAGTGTAAAGTTAACGTCTAAGGCTACAATAAAATATATTTACTGAATAGTATTCCCCATGAGAGCGCTTCGAAAAGTTCTCACCTTACTGTGAACAGCCTACACGATGGTTGGCACATGGATAGAAAAATAGGTGGCACAGAGGTGGAATACTATCCTCTCTCAGGTCCAGAAACGAAGTATCAAGAAAAATAGGTGGCATAGAGGTGGAATACTATCCTCTCTCAGGTCCAGAAACGAAGTATCAAGAAAAATTAGGCATAAGGGAACGTAGAATATTACTGAAAAACACTTGAGTTTTCTCTAAGGTTGCCAGGTATTCGGTAAGTAAAAACAGAACAGGCTATGATAGACACACCGCGTTCTCGACTTACCATGAAGTGATACAGGTCACATACACACGTAACACACGCATTAACTGAACCAAACTTAGCATTTAAAACACATTTTCATCGGAGCCATAAATATACGCCTGTAGCCTACATTCACATGCAGTATTTGAAGGAGCCGTATGAAATATGCTAACAAGCGATGTTTCAGTAGTTTTATAGGACTTCTGTTTCGTTACTACGACGCATTTTTGTACTGGAAAATGCATTTGGGGGGGGGGGGGGATGTCGGAAGCAGGAAATTGCGAACAAAACTTATGTAATCGAATCATTTGAATGCAAAAAGCGTACATTAAAAAGAACGCGCATTTATTCTAAGGATGCTTCGATCATTAATAAATAATTTTGGAATTGCATCAATTTTTGTTAAGTTATGCAGAAAATCTATTTTAAAAAACGAATTTTCGTTGTACTTTTTATAGACAACAACCGTACGCCAAATAAGACGAGGAAACAAATAATTGATACGGGTAACGCAGTGCATCTGGCAATCCTAATATTCTCTGACACAGCGTAGTATCCCTGACTCTGCAGGTTTTTCCTTACGGCCAGGCTTCACCATGCATGGGCGTATAGGGAGTCGAAGGCTACATTCGGACAAAGATCTCTCAGTCTTTTTATAGACAACAACCGTACGCCAAATAAGACGAGGAAACAAATAATTGATACGGGTAACGCAGTGCATCTGGCAATCCTAATATTCTCTGACACAGCGTAGTATCCCTGACTCTGCAGGTTTTTCCTTACGGCCAGGCTTCACCATGCATGGGCGTATAGGGAGTCGAAGGCTACATTCGGACAAAGATCTCTCAGTCTTTTTATAGACAACAACCGTACGCCAAATAAGACGAGGAAACAAATAATTGATACGGGTAACGCAGTGCATCTGGCAATCCTAATATTCTCTGACACAGCGTAGTATCCCTGACTCTGCAGGTTTTTCCTTACGGCCAGGCTTCACCATGCATGGGCGTATAGGGAGTCGAAGGCTACATTCGGACAAAGATCTCTCAGTCTTTTTATAGACAACAACCGTACGCCAAATAAGACGAGGAAACAAATAATTGATACGGGTAACGCAGTGCATCTGGCAATCCTAATATTCTCTGACACAGCGTAGTATCCCTGACTCTGCAGGTTTTTCCTTAAGGCCAGGTTTCACCATGCATGGGCGTATAGGGAGTCGAAGGCTACATTCGGACAAAGATCTCTTAATCTTTTTTTTTTGTGGTAGTATTTTCAACTAAAGATTTTTTGCTGGAGATTGAACTCATCTAGATTTGTAAAACTTCAAAATTTGAATTCTTTAATTTTAAATGTACGTTTTCATTATTTATAAAATGGTGACGTCTTATAAATAATTAAAAAAGGACATTTAAAATTTAAAAATTAAAATTTTAATGCCTTACAAATGTAGATGCGTTCGATCTTAAACAAAAAAAACCTTAGTTGATAATACTATCACAAAAAATTACAGAGATCTTTGTCGGAATTTAGCCCTTGATTCCCTATACACCTATGCATGGTGAAGCCTGGCCGTAAGCACAAGTCACACTGTCGAATTTTTCCATAGAACTGCTTCCAATAAGTTCGGTCAAAATCAAGTTGGCCAGTTGTGACGTCATCGACACGTTGCCATATTTGTCTTAAAAAGTTGGATGGTTTCAGTTTCCACCAAAAATTTGAAGATTGGGCCGGTTCTAACGTTTCTTTGATGTTTGTCAGGCTCAGCGAATAGAATCGTGCACGACAAAAATTGACGTCTTGGAACTTTAAAATAACGAACAATAAATGTGGAAACTAAATAGGTTTCCAATACTAATTTATGTAGAAGATTTCTGAGTATTTTAAGTGAACATTGTGCATAATATTAACAACCCAGAAGCATTAAATTTCATTGTGCTGGAAACATACCTGATAAAACTTGAGTTTAGTAAAGAAGTGAAAATAAAACGCAACATTTATTCCTGTTAATATAGAAACACAACAACAATATTTCATACTGAAAATAGATTATAAATAAAAATTCGAATGAAATCCTTCCAGGGACAAAATCTGACGGTTTGTGCCTTTGACAAATAATTTAACACTAAGTTTGGTTTCGTCTACAGTGCTCCATTAAGTGAGAAGAGTGCCATGTTGCAATTACTTTGAACTCACACACTGTTCAGCCACGGGAAGGGTTGGACTTCTTGCTATTTTGACTTTATATTTAATCTCAGAAGTTAAAATTCAAATACGGACCAACGACGAAAAATTTTAAGGAAATATTAAGTACTCTGTGATATTCTTATAAATTTACCAACTATTATGAGCGGTAAACCTGTTTATGAGTGTACGAATGCTTTTTTGAGTTGACGACAAACATTATGGTATTGTTTCAATTATGGTTGTGTTATTGTGATAAATTTGTGTACGAGGAAACACAGTACCGTAGTATGATTTGCAAATCAATATAACCTCGCAGCTTACTTGTACTTTATAATGAACGAACCTGAAGCAGAAATATGGGCACATTAATACTTTGAGTAACTGTATATTAGCTTCGTTCGAGAAACACTTTGCCATAGTCCTCAAATGTTAGCAACTGCTCGCCTACCTTGAGAGAATTTCAGTGTTTGAGTGAAGAAATTTGGGTGGCTCTTAACGTCGAGGTCTTGAGAGCCGTTGAGGGTGATTTGAAGTAAATATGGAGCGGCGTCGGAATGAAGGGCGGGGGAAACGGGAGATCCCCGAGAAAAACCGCCGAGCAACGGCATCGTCCGTCCG
Source organism: Dryococelus australis (assembly GCA_029891345.1). Taxonomy (NCBI): domain Eukaryota; kingdom Metazoa; phylum Arthropoda; class Insecta; order Phasmatodea; family Phasmatidae; genus Dryococelus; species Dryococelus australis. The sequence continues at coordinate 76,113,664 of CM057007.1, read as the reverse complement.
GTACGATTCCCACATGCGAAAATCCGGTGACCCGGAGGGGAGTGAACCCGGTTCGCCTTGGTGGAGGCGAGCGTGCTAATCCCCCCCCCCCCCCCTTAGTGTTCGAGGCCGAGAAACTTGTAGCTGCACTGTTGAAGAGCACCATCGCTAATAAGAACAAGGCTCTGAACTGACGTGTAATCAATCAACTCGTGGAACGGTTATGAGAGTTGGCCCTATCATTTTATTGGTAGATAGTCGTGTATCAGTTTGAGTGCAGAGCCACCGAGTATTTTACTATATGTATCTGACTTGTATATTCGAAAAAAAAGTAATGTTTAGCTACATTGGAGTGGTCTTAAAATGGTATTTCTAATGACGTCATTGAAGTACTCGACAAGCCTTATCTGAAGGGTGTGTTCTTTTAGGATATCAGCACACTGGACGCACATTTCCGTGGAAAAGACGCAGACTGAGAGAAAATCGAACAAAATATTTGTTTGTATACGGCCAAATATATTATTTTATGCCCTAACAAAATATATTGTTGAGGAAACAAAATTTGAAACGCAACAAAATCTCTTTTGATCGTCTAACAAAATATATGTTTTAATAACCAAAATCTCTGTTGGACCAAAAAAAAATTAGACTGCCAACTAAATATTTTGTTGAATCAACTGTATATATTTGTTTGGCGACTCATTTGACTGCCTTCGTTCAAAAATACAGCTCGACAGTTTTTTTGTATTTTTATTTCAATTAGGTTAGTAATCGTGTTTGTTAGTGCATCCATTGATGCTTAACAATCGTACAAACACATTAATAAAACAATGCAACAAGGAACTGACAAGTAAAGCTGTAAAACTTGAAATATTTGTTTGCACACGTTGCCCAATATTTTCACTATATCTTTAAAAGCTTTTCAATGTCATCAGTTGTCACATTAGCCGAGATTACTAAGGCGTAGCGCTCGGACGCAGATGATCTAGGTTCGAAACTCGGTCCAACTTGTAACATTTTTATATATCGTCCAAAACAGTTTAATGTACGTGGAGCCAAACAAATCTTTTGCTGCACCAACCAAATCTTACTGTCTGGGCTACGAAATGAGAACAAATAAATAAGTTGGTTTCAGCAACAAAATATTTCATTGCCCCTATACAAACTAATAATTTGGTTGCACCAAACAAATCTTGTTTGATTCAACAAAACCTTTTTCTCAGTGAGTATTTCATAGATGCTGCAACGCCCCATGTAGGCGGGTCCCTTGACCAATTCCGCATTCACTAGTTCAATCTGCGGTTAAGTCTCTACGTAAGGGGAATAAGAATTTATTTCTGCACACACATAAGCTAGGAAGCAAAAATGAATCATTCGCTGAACGCGCCCAAGGCGCACAACAGGCACCGAAGTGCCTCGCCTTACAGGATGCAACTGCGACACAAAGAATTCTGCGAGTTGCCTGCACGAGCTCTGAGCATATTCTGCAAGCTTGTTCCTGCGCACACAAGTCTTCAAATGGAGAGGCTCTTGTTGGCGATCTGGAAGTCGCGTGACGTCAATAATAACTTCAGAATTACTGCACCAAGTTTTCTGAAGGGCGTGTTATTTCCAAAGGAACTCAAGTATAAATAAAAACAATTCGCAACAAAGTTTTCTCTATTCTTGCAAAACTGCACACTGTAACTTACTTCAATGACGATAAAAGCCAATTAAAAACAGGATATCTGCCAATCACTGGCGCAACACGAAAAAATCTGCCCGAAAAACGCTTTAAGAGTGGGATGGACCCTCGCATTTTTTGTGAAATGGTTGTTTGCGCGAATACGATTATCTCGGCAAATAAATGTTCTGCAAATGAAACATTGTCAGAAAAGTGTCTTCTTGGAGAAAAAAAATTGTGAAAATGGTCAAATATGTCATTTTTAAAGCTTGCCTGTGCAGTTTCCTTAAGCGGAAAGATAAAAGTAAGAAGATAGGGGCGTAGTTTAATCTGTGGTATTTCATCGCGTGTAATAAAATCCCACTGTTACAGACATAATTTGCACAGTACAGCGTCACGACAGAAACACTGTACGCCTTGCGCGTAGGAGCGTTGAGGCAGTATCGCTCCCTCGCATCTTGACCTTGGACGCGAGGTTCCACTGTGTCCATCCCACTCGTAAATTCCGACTATACTTGAACACTACCGATCAAGACCTAAACTATCGAAACATAAATGTTAAGGGCTGGTTTCTGAACATTTACAAACTCTGAAATTCTATTGCCATTTTTCAAGTACTTTTTTTTCTTAAGAGGTTACTTATTACTTTCCTTCTACGTCGGCAAGTAAGTGGAATGGAGTGGAGCAGCGCCGGATGCAAGGGCTGGGAAAACGGAAGACCCCCAAGAAAACTCATCGACCAGCGGCATCGTCGAGCAAGATTCTCCCGTGCGAAAATCTGGGAGCAGACCTACTGGGAATATAATTCGATTCGGCCAGCAAATAGCACACCAAACTGACAAATGCACACACACACACACGCTCACGTCCTCACCCTGCGACGCACTAAGGACCTGAGGCTTCTGCATCTGCACTGAGCCAACTGGAACTAGGGACGTTGCGATACTACTGATATGATACTAGTATCCATACTTTCCTTTCGATACCGGGTATTTTGGAATCGATACTTTTATTTCGATACTTTACGAGTATCATATTAGTAAATTATTCATCACCGATACTTTTTTTTTCTTTCGGAATTACTTCTAGCTCTTACTTTTGATCCCTTTCAATTAAAGTGCCCCAAAATGATTAAGATATGTTTTCCTCCATTAAATAATAATTGGGAAAGCGGAACACATCAATATTTTACTTGTCCTCTAATTAGAACGACGCCCAAATTAATACTAATACGTGCTGCTCTCTGTATTTTCTTTAAGGCAAACAAGAGATAGAAAAAAATACAAATTCTGTAGAGACCTCGAAGTGAGAGAACTATCTAAGTATTGGATTATTAAAAATATGATTAAGCATGCATAAGTATAAAAATATTTTAATGAAAATTAGAAAACTAAAAAACGCAATTAAAAAAAGATTTACTGGTACTGATATGATACCATTATAGATACTTTTCTTGTGATATAGGTATCGACACTTTCATGGTATCGCAACGTTGCTAGATGGAGCAGCCTCGTCGGACCAAGATGACGAAAACCGAGACAAAGAGAGAGAGATAACTCTGCCAAGGTCCCCCCCTCCACTGCCTGGTCGGCAGGGTCGAGTAGGCTAAAAACTCGCCTTCGCCTGTGCTGACATTACTGTGCGGCCTGCACTCAACACATCATGCTCGTTACAGCTTCATTCCCGTCAAACTAACAAAGCTCTCGCACCCTGCACCAAACATTTCCTACACTTTATAATAGTTTAACGTAAATAATAAGATGGCTAGTTTTATATTATTTACTATAACAGAAACCGACATCTTAGTAATGGAATCCGAACACTACAAAGGAAACGTTGCGTGGCAGGTTCATTTCGTAATGCTGCGTCCCGACAATTCTAAAAGGAACCAATGTGTGTAGCATGATGACAGGGCAGCTACAAACGTGCCGCTAGGGGTTCATTAGCTGCACCTGGTGTGAAGGGATGAACCAAATATTTACAGTCAAGTAAGTGTTGAAAGCAGATACACTACTGATGATCAATCCAGTTTGTCGTACAAAAGCCTACAAAATACAATTTTCAATAGTGCATTTGTCAACTTCACGCAAGCACATTCTACCAGAAGGAGAAAGGGGTTGGGGGTATTTATTAGGGCATTACGACCCTCCTTATCCCCAAACTAACCACATAATATGAAAAAAAAAAAAAAAAAAAAATCCCATACTAAATTAACAAAAACTGTAAAGAACCATCCGTTAAGCCTGATATCGAAGAACGATTTTTCAAGCAAGTGCGACTGCGACGACAGTGCATCAGTAATTCAGCTTTTCAATAATTTTACTTCTAGAAGCATAAAGAAATGAAGAGGACTATGTACTGAAACGTTTTCTGTGAAATCGTTGTTTGCGCGTAAACGTATATCTCGTTAAATAAAAGTTTCGGAAATATGGCTTTGTCAAAAAAAAAAAAAACAATTATCAAAGGCCCTACTTTTTTTACTTTTGTCATATTAAGTGTATTCTTGGGGAAAAAAATTCGTGAAAATTATCAAATATAACATTTTTAAAACTTGCCTATACAGTTTCCAGAAATATACGGACGTAGTTTAATCTGTAAGCTTTTTGCGTGTAATAAAACCCATCTGTTACATATCTAATTTCCACAGGGCAGCGTTACGTCGGAAACACTGCACGTCTTGAGCGTAGGAGCGATATATCGCTAGGCGTGCGTGTAACTGTCGCCCGTATGGCTCCCTCGCTTCTTGACCTTGGACGCGTAGCTACATTAGTCCCCTAGACTTTGAAGCGAATTGAGTTATTGCCAGTTTCATAATGCCTCTGGAAATCTGGAACAGCCTCTGAACGAGAAGACTTAGTTTACACCGCGCATCATGAACGCTGTGGCAATGGCGATGGCTCAAAACATTTATCAATTCGAAAAACGTGTTTCCCGACTGTGATGACAGCTGGTGTCTGTCTTCTCTCGCCTACGTCACCTCCTGGCGTGTAGGAGCCGTAAGGTCGACCGCACAAGGCTATCTAAATCTGCCCATCGCTGTTATTGGTAGGGCAGCGAGGCTTGCATCTGTGTGAGGACTGTGTTTACAGACGAGTCTTAAAATCCTACCACTAACGCTATTTTCGGTTTGTGTCGAGGTCAAGTCAGGTTTTGTTTCTTTCCTTCCAGAGGACACCGAGAAATGACGCGAAACCGCAGAGAAAAGAGATGCGACCTCGACCCAAAAAAGCGATAAAGCTTGAAAATTTTAATATAAAAAATACAAATAACAATGCGCATAAAAACGGCGCTTTGAAAATCTGGAACGACAAAACTACACTGTAAAAAATATCGAAGTACAATTCCCTTACACATAAGGAAAGCTAATTACCTGTACATCTAAGGTAAGATTACCTCTTAAATGTAGAGTACATTTACATAACAAGTAAAGTACTATTCGCTAATCGTATGGGAAAAGTACTAGATAAAAGTGGGGGGGGGGGAATCCCATACATGTAAGGGGAATTAACTATAATGTATAATACAATTATATTTAAAATTATCCCGGTGTATTATTATATATATAATAAAATATTAACAGTACTAACATATATAATTTTATATATATATATATATATATATCCTCTGACGAATACTAACCGAAACCCCAACACTAAAATCCTCGACACTTGCTGGTGGATGGGCACGAACTATGGTCCTCCATCACGACGGGCCGATGCGCTATACATTACACCACCACGACGACAGCGTGACAGCGTCGGTGGAAATAATCGTGTTTCTTCCGCCCGTCCCCCCACTTAGCTGATGAGATGCACGCGTGGTAAGGTAATTTTCACATCCATGTTTTCCACTATACCATGTTCGTGAAATTTACTCCAGAGTGCGGGAATTTTACCTTACATGTAAGGAAAACTATGTTTGCCCCACAAGTTTGCGAGTACTACCTTACACTTGTCGGGTAATTTCCCCATTATTTTTTACAGTGTGCCTTGCTAGAGTAAAACTCAGGATCAAGGACATCAGCTCTACACGCAAGGCACCGGCATAGCGAGCAAGCTAGTCACGTGGCGCCTGTGGAAAGCCTACAACAAGTTAAACCACTGTAACTAGGTAAATGTGTTCAATAGTCTGGGAAAGTTAACAGTCGTGTAAACATTTCCCGAAACAACTAGATGCGTTTATTACTACACTTAAATGTATACAAAGTTTATGTAGAGAAAAGTATTTAGCGCACGCTATAACGAAGTTGTTGCAAGAACGCACAGAAGTCGTAACGGCCCGAATTATCTTGCCGTGGTTTATCATTGCCTCCCGCGACATGCAGCAAAGCGAGCGATGATCTGGACAGTGCCCGAACCTGCCAGGGAATAAAGCTTTATGGACTCGAACCCGGAACACTGTAGTCCGACGCCGTCTAACCCTCTGAATGGGAATCGAAGATGGGATGTATGACCCATAGACTAAAGATGAGGTAGACCGCTTATTCGTCTTCTGCGCATGTACCCAACTTTGACCTACCTCAAAGGAACAGAACTGTCAAAGTCACATGGTCAACAGTGATGAACGTGTTTGTATACACCTTAATTTTTAAATGGCAAGAACTATTATATTAATAAAATACTTTTACCAGTTTGAATATAATCAAAAAGCCTTACAAATTGATTAGAGGAAGTATAAAAACATCTCAAAAGCTCTTATTTACTACACAGTGTTCTAACCTCAAACCCAATCCACGCCATTTTAACTAGATGTGTAGGCAGAAAAGCAGTTCAATGTTGGGACACGGAGATTGGTTATGCGCAGCCAGTGAGATCGGTCTACCACATCTTCAGTCTATGGTATGACCCGCCAATCAAGACACTCGACCACACGACCAAGTGGCCGGACACCCACGAAATGACATCGCCGATAGACGGCAGACTTCCTGCAGGCGGCCTAGTTACGGGCGGTCGTCGGACAACAATGACGAGAAATAATCGTGCGTACTTCCCCACGCGGTAAATCAGACAGACAGCTACAACAATCGCCGCCGTTCCGGGCCATCGAGTTCACTTTCACGTCCTGTCGAGAACCCAGGAGGCGGAAAAACTGCCCCCGTCCATTCAGACTACAGACGCTCGCATTTCTTCTTCTCTTCTCGGCTGGCGAACGAACGTTTTCGCAAAACGAGACAAAAACCTACATTTCCCCTGATCCTCAACTTCTTTCTCCGGATCGATGCCGGGCCCCGACAATGCACCAAGCAAGATTACTGCAACCGACCGCAGAGCAACTTTCTAAACTGCGCTGTTGTGCGCGAGGAGACGGCGGCTACACGCCGATGGAGCAGTGAAATTGCAAAAGTTTCCACCCGAGGGGAAGTATGACACAGGCCTCGCCCCCTCGCCTAGCCATGCGGCGCAAAAACCTTCTTCTGCTACTTTGATTATTAAATTCCGGTAGAAAGTAGCGATGCGGCTCGCCGGCGGCCAATTATTATCCTCCCCTCCCTCCTCTTTGCCGCTTGTGTGCGGTTCTCAATGTTATGTGGGTTAAGCTTTAGATAAAAAATGGCGTAGAGTGCTCATTCCAGCTGCGCAACAGTCACTCTACATGTTTCAATATTGGACTGGTTTTCTCCGATAGCACTGTCAAATGGCAATACAATTTGAGGTTAGGACACATGCAAGCACGGTTTCTCCAACATTCAGCCTGCGCTCTTGCCTGGTTTGACAGCAGTGTCAAATTAGTTTTTTTTTTTTTTTTTGGCGTTCCTGTTAAAGATAGATACACAGGATGTTGCAATATTGCATGTCACTACTTCGGAGATACATTCCTCACATCTGGAGGATGAAGAAATGTTATATGAACATAGCTCCGCAAATGCTTCGTCTCTTCACTACAGCCCGTAATAACTAACATACAGTGTATGACCCATTTTGTATTACGGGCTGTAGTGAAGAGACGAAGCATTTGCAGACCTATGTTCATATAACATTTTTTTATCCTCCAGATGTGAGGAATGTTTCCCCGAAGTATTGACATGCAATATTGCAACATCCTGTATACAACCAGAGACTTTTTTGAGCAGAAAAATACGTGTTTTTTTGCTGGCGAAACCTTTTCCTGTTTCCAGGAAAGATAAGAAAACTTAATAATAAATGAAAAATTACTGAAAAACAATACCGTCGTTATAAAGCTTGAAAGTATCATCTCACGCTTTGGTTTTTGTTTTAAGTTAATATTTTCAAAATTGACTTAAAAAAAAAAAAAAAAAAAAACTTTGTCATATTTCCCTATACCAAATTCTCACTGCTTTCAAACCAGTCAACAGCCGTAAGAGGACTATGTAGCTGCGCGTCCAAGGTCAAGAAGCAAGGGAGAGATACGGGCGACAGCTCCACGCACGCCTAGCGCCTCATCGCTCCTACGCGCAAGGCGTGCAGTGTTTCCGTCCTAAAGATTTACTGCGTAAACTATATCTGTAACTGTGGGGTATTATTACACGCGATGAAAGTACACAGATCAAACTGCCTGCGTATTATAGAATCCTACTTTTCTCTTACCGCTTAAAGAAACTTCATAGGCAAGCTTAAAAAAATGTGATATTCGACCACTTTCACGATTTTTTCTCTCCATTAATACACTTAATATGATAGAAGTAAAACCATACGGACATGGACAATACTTCTGTTCTTTCACAATCCGTTGCCAAGATGACCGTGGATACGTCCTTCAGTGTGTACTTACGGATGCACGCAGTAATAGGCGGTATATATTAGTCCCGAACCTTCATTACAGAGCTACTCAATAAACGGAGAACCAGCCAGCTACGGCGAGACGTGCGTGCGGATGACATTCGCACAACTCGACTCCGGCGAGGTTGTCTATAAGATGACCACGCCACGTTGCCAGCTGCTGTTTACACCGCGGTGATTGGCTCAGCCGCACACACAGTCCTTCCTACACGACATACTTACCGACGTCACGTCAACCCCTCACCCCCTTCCCAACCAGCACGACAATTTGTTTTCTTATATCACATAATTCTCCGCGGAAATGCCGCCCACTCCTCCCTAACATTCCGAATTTAACTGATTGCCTACAGCAAACGTCGATGTAAACTTCCCGCACGATAATAAGATGCAATGTAATCGACATTTTTCCAACTAATTGGCATTTCCCAATTTACAAGGAATATTTTTGTGGACAAGTTAGGCAATTGTCACAAATAATAGCTACGTGCATACACAAAGTCCGAAAGCATCTTAAAGTGCGTCCACACTTGTTGCGTATCTACGTCGCGTGTCAGTGTGGACGGTAAAGGTTGTTAACGATAAAGTGAACACTTTAGAAATGAACCTTAGAAAAATGTCACTGCCCCTGCATGCATATATTTTAATAGGCGCACTAAGTGACATTCGCCCAGTAAAGTTGGCACCGATGGATGGAAGGTAGTTCTATATATTAACGTTGAATAAAAAGTGTTCGGTAACGATTTGTGATAGCTTAAATTTGTTTCTTTCCCTTTTGATTTTTATTAATGCACATAAGTGTAACATTAACAGATTTGTAAAGTATTTCCTTTTATAATAATTTTGCAGTTTCACTTGACCGACGCACGAATAGAGATGAGGGGAGGAATACACAACGTGCATACAAGTAGATCTTAGACTGGACTTTCAGAAGTGCTCATTTTATCGTGAACATCCTATACCCCGTTACAGTGTTCCGTTGCAAAACGGTGATACGGAGATATGCAACGGCATGGTGGCAGTTAGCGGTCTTATGGCGTCGCTTCAAAGGGACGACACGTGTTTCTGTGCAACTAGTGTGGACTTGCACGTGTTGCGTCGTGCCAGTTCTACACTTACCAGCTGCAGGGCATTGTCACCAGTACGTGTACGTGCATAGTCACCAGTACGTGTACGTGCATAGTCACCAGTACGTGTACGTGCATAGTCACCAGTACGTGTACGTGCACAGTCACCAGTACGTATACGTGCATAGTCACCAGTACGTATACGTGCATAGTCACCAGTATGTATACGTGCATAGTCACCAGTACGTATACGTGCACCAGTACGTGTACGTGCAGTCACCAGTACGTGTACGTGCAATAGTCACCAGTACGTGTACGTGCATAGTCACCAGTACGTGTACGTGCACAGTCACCAGTACGTGTACGTGCATAGTCACCAGTACGTGTACGTGCATAGTCACCAGTACGTGTACGTACACCAGTACGTGTACGTGCACAGTACGTGTACAGTCACCAGTACGTGTACGTGCATAGTCACCAGTACGTTTACGTGCATAGTCACCAGTACGTGTACGTGCACCAGTACGTGTACGTGCACAGTCACCAGTACGTGTACGTGCATAGTCACCAGTACGTGTACGTACACCAGTACGCGTACGTGCAGTCACCATTACGTGTACGTGCATAGTCACGTGTACGTGCATAGTCACCAGTACGTGCATAGTCACCGATACGTGTACGTGCACAGTCACTAGTACGTATGCATGCATAGTCACCAGTACGTGCATAGTCACCAGTACATGTAGTCACTAGTACGTGTATAGTCGCCAATACGTGGACCGACGCATTTCCTCGTTATACGGATACGTACTGACGAGACGGGAGGAAAGATACGTCGCGTTGCATCCACGCCACGGAGATACGACACGCGGATACGCAATTAGTGTGGACGCACCTTTACAAGTCCAAAAATCCCTCTCGGAGTGGTTTAAAATTAGTGTTTTGCCAGAGCTGAAAATTCCTAATTATATTTTTTACATTTTTATGATTTACAAGGCCACGTTGAGCAGATTTGACTGATTTGAGCTACAGTAATAATAAATTATTTACTCTTGTACGACACGATGTTTGCTCTAAAATGTACAAACTTCGCCTGTGTTAAATTTGCGTAAAGGCTGTTCACGATTAAATGAGCACTTTTGAAATCAACCTTTGAAATATGTCGCTGCCCCAATCTGCATAAGTTTTAACGGGCGCACTAAGTGGCATGCGCCTAGTGAGGTTGGTAACGACTGAGGCAAAGTAGTCCTGACTATTAATGTTAATTTAAAAGTGTTATACATTATGTCAATACCCAAATTATTTATTTTGCTTTCCGGTGTTTGTAATGCATATAAGTGTAAGAACAAGCAAATGTGTACAATATTTACTCTTCTAATAATTTCACATTTTCACTTGACCGACGCATAAATAAAGTGATGAGGTTCACGGCAATGTTAATTTTACATATAGTGGAAGAATACATAACGTGAAAGCAAATAGATCTTGAGCAGTGTTTTCTATAGTGCTCAGTTTACCATGAACAGCCTATACAAACATAGAATATTTCTGTTTCCAGAGCAGAGTAGCAGCGGGCGATATATACATAATGTGCTCTAATCTACAGTTTTTCTTCCTTTGTTTCCTAGAGATGCTCTGCTGGAAGAATGTGCAGAACGTCGAGGAAAGAGCGAGACGATGTCGGAGAGCTCAACATACGACATCCCGGCCAAGATTGCCCCCCCCCCCCCCAGCCAGCCATAAGTCTACGCCAGTCCTAACAAGTCAACTCGGGGACGAATCCTAACAACGAAAAATACCACCCATCACCTGTCATACAAGATGGATGAGAAGGTCGTGTGCCTATTCGGCGTATATTTTTTTAGACCAGACTAATACTACCGAGACCTTGGGCAGAATTAGCGCTACCACTCAGACGAGAACCCCCATTGGTAAGATAACTGTAAACAAGGCACAGTATTGTGTGGAGTGACAATAGAAAAGAACAAAAATCTTGTTACCATTTTTTTTTTCGAAGGGACTGTGTACGGCCAAGAATATTTTGCAATGCTATTAGGCGACATTGAACGACATTGGAAATCATAGAGCACGGTGGATTCAAGACCACACGAAAACTATGAGACCGCGCACCACGTATACAAAACTCTCAATTACTCGAAGGCGACTCATCGGATGGACTTACACGCTTGCCGGAGTTGAATCCGAAGAATTTTACTTTCTGGAGTTAACTGAATTTCCGGGTACAGTTTAAAATTCCCGTAACTGCAACACCGTGCGATTCAGCCTTCACAACTGTGTGGGACTAGGCGAACACGCTGAAAGAGCATATCCAATTTACCATTTGGCCTATGATGAGTGATTTGTCGGCCATTCAGTATATAGGCTGTTCACGATAAAGCGAGCACTTTTGAAATCAACCTTAGATAAAAGCCACTATCCCTACCTGCAAATATTTAACTGGCGAACTGAGTGACATGCACCCAGTGAAATTGGTAACGATGGATGGGAAGTAGTTCCGCATCTTAACGTCGAATAAAAGGTGTCAGATAGCCATTTGTGATAACTTAAATTATTTCTTTCACCTTCTGTTTGTTTTAATGCATCGAAGTGTAAAAATGAGCATATCTACAAAACATTTTCTTCTGTAATAATTTAACAGTTGCTCTCGATCGACGCATGGATAAAATAAGTGATGAGGCCATGGCAATGCTAATTTTGCATAAGGCGGAAGAATACACAATGTGCATACAAGTGCTCCTTTTACTGTGAACAGTCTATAATGATGAGAAAGTTAGCCTATCGAGCAGGCTACGTTGAATACGTACGTGCACTTTATTAGCAATAAAAAAAACCCGCGAGCAAGTGACGCCATACACTTCTCGACTGGAGTTAGAAAGCACGTGTTGTTATTGAAAGAGCTGCGCCTCACCTCGCCTTCCGAATGCAGGTCCTGTTTCTCTGGTTCCAATCACGGAACCCGTTCCCGAGAAGCATGCGGCAGACAAACTTAATATTCCTCCACGCGAGAATTATTTCCACTCCAGCGTGTTTAATGTAATAGCCCACCCCGCTGGACCAGCCTCTCGACGCCTTATGCAAGCGGAGTTCGTCATCACCTTAAAATACTAAATCTACAAGCGCGGCTCCAACATGATCATTAGTGACCACGCAGTGCTGGGCCTATCTCAGGCGAGTCTTCGAGTGAAAGTGACAGAAAGAGTATGTCACATGACATATTTCTATTTCTTATACGTATTTTCTTTTTAGTTCTCGAGTTTTTTTTTAACGCATGCAGCTTTACAACATGATTCTTGTCAGTTTACGTGTGGTTTGTTCCAAACGTGCAAATTATACTCATTAGCGAAGTTAAAAGCGGTTCACGATAAAGTGAGCACTTTTGAAAACCACCTTTGAAAAAAATAACTGCTCCAACCTGCATATATTTTAACGGGCGCACTGAGTGACATGCGCCCAGTATGGTTGGTAAAGATGAATGGGAAACAGTTCCGTATCTTAACGGCGTATAAAAAAAAAGTGTTAGGTAAACATTTTTGATAACTTAAATTATCTCTTTCGATTTCTGTTTTTTAATGCATCGAAGAGTAAAAATGATAAGATTTGTAAAATATTTTCTTTTCTAATCATTTCACCTGACCGACGGATGAATAAAGTGATGAGGCGCATGGCAATGATGTTAATTTTACATGAGGCGGAAGAATACACAACATGCATACAACTAGATCTTAAGCAGGGCTATCAAAAGTGCTCACTTTACCGTAAACACCCTCTACACCAAAAAATTGGAGACACCATATGTTTACTATGTTTGCTCAGAAAACACACAGATTCTGCTTCTAGTAGTAAAAAAAAAAAAAATCCTTCCAACATGTCAATACTATTTTTTTTTTTTTACTTAAGAGGGCAAATACAGCTCGACTTGAAGTAGTGCAGGCATGTGGGTTAGCGGACTGTGGTGCAGCTTGGCCTGCACAGCAGTCGTGGGCGGCAGCCCTGCTGCAAGGTCGCTGACGAGTCGTCCTGTGTGCCGCTGACATACTTCCCTCCCCCCACCCACCCGTCCCTTCATTCCAGTTAGCACCTAGTGCACGATGTCCGGCGCCCGCTACTTCGCGACCCCGTTAACTCCGCCCGACAACATTCATCCACTGTCGTAGCACGCCCCGCCCCTACCGCGATCCTCCACGACGTCTGCGATAGCTCACGCTAGTCGTGCTCTGCTTCGCCTCTGCGGACAAATATGCCTCACTTTCCCACCTAATTATTACCCACGAGTCCGGGAAGCGCAGCAGTTGTCGCCAGCTATAGCTACATTCCATTTCATATACAACTACGAAGTTTAAAAACAGCCCATATGGAGCAGCTATTAGACTCATAAATAAGCTCTCTTCTGAACTACAGAATTATAAAATATAAAAAATTCTTGTTAAATTGCAATGAATAAATTACCTTATAGATCACGTTTTTCATAATGTTGAAGAATACTGTTAAACTGCTAATTTGCGTTTTCTATTTGTTTTTGTAATTTATTACTGTGTGTTTTGTTTAAATTTGTATGTACTGTAATTGTCATTTGCTATGTACGTACTTATATCTGTTTTTGTTGTACTTTTTGACAACTCTGGCACATCGTGTTATGTGACTTTGGGGGCTAATATAAATAAAAAAGTATTGAACAAGAAACATTTGTAATAACGACCCCTGGTAAAAATAATAAAATTGCAGACTAAGGTGTCGAATCCACAGAGAAAAATAATGCACTCGCGCTTCTTTCTGCATTAGCCGACGAACTTGCAGCCCACACATAACTTTCACGTGTGGAAACTACCGCCAGTGACAAGGCACAAAAAAACTAAAATAAACTGGCCGGAAATAAACCATAACGCCAAACAAGAACGCTTAAAAACAGGCTGTCCTTTTCATTCATCATACTCAAACTGAAACTATACCTACTTTAATAAAGATAACTACACGATTTCCTACGTGCTCAAACCTACTAAAAAAAAAAAAAAAGTACTCCCGGATTAGGGCCTACCTGCGGACACTTAGGCTAAGAGGTCGTCACTCTGCAAAATAAAAATTACAAAGATAACACAAAATAATGATTCCTTGATGTTTGGGTACCGTTTACGAGCAATGACCACTAACGACACTGATAGCGTTACTTCTGCAATGTTTAAAATGTTAAAAAAAAAAAAAAAACCTTTATTTTACGTCCGTCAAATTATGATCACATTTATTTAAAAAAGAACGAACTTTCGTGAATTTCACGGAACCTCAACGTTAATTACAATACACAGCGGGCAGACGGAAGGAATTAAGATGGCCTTCGGAACAGCACAACCAGGAACCAGCTTGAGCATAAAAAAATAAATTAATAAACATGGCTCGTTCTGCAGGCGATCGCCTGCGCACCTGGTCAGATGTATCGCGAAACAGGGACTCCGCGGAATAAGCAATCAACAGTCGTCCTTAATTGTAACATCAATATATATATATATATATATATATATATATATATATATATATATATATATATATATATATATATATATATATATACACACACACACACACACACACACACACACACACACGCGCGAGCGCACGCACCCCCCCCCCCCCGTTATTTCAACATCCCATTCACACTCCATTTTATTGAATGAAATATGGTGCTATATGAGCTTCATGATCGTGGTTATTTTGCATTTAAGTTATGGAAGATGTCTTAATTCTTTCAAAGATATTTGTTTTCAGCATGTTACATACATTCTATTAAATTAATTTCTCAACCAAGTGGTACAATTTTCCTTTCGTACTAACGGAAATAAAATAACAAAACAGCAGTAATATACGCATTTAGGGGCATGAAAGTTATTTATTAATATTTCATACATACAAGGTGTACAATATTGAAAACATTTGTTTTGGTTCAACGAATCGTCTTTTCACAGTGTTAGGGTTGTACATGGCGTAATATGCTGGGTCGATATATTTTCTCGTTTTTGTTAAAACATTTGTGAAAAACTTTTTCATTTGCTACGTCCACGTTTATCCATTACAAACGATTGAACTGAAAATGGAATTAATTCTGTACTGAAAATTCACACTCATATGCACAATAAAGCACGCATCTATTGCTAAATGACTGCTTCTGACACAATGGAAGACTAAAATTGGGTAAACGTATAGTTAAATATTTTTTACTGACATGAGAATCCTCCAGAAGGCCTCAAATTATGCGTGTTCCATGTGATAGGATATTTGAATTGTAGCTTATCTCGAAATGAATATACAAAATGTTCAGGCCTGTCCCGACAGCTTACCGTAGTGTACTTAAACATCACGTGGAGTTAATAAGTCGAATACTAACCTACGTATACAGGTATGACTGTGACGTATTTGGTGTAAATTTGGTCCGCAATACGTCGCCCGATAAGTCTCCTGACATGTAGTGGGCACGTAAAAAAATTCCACTGAGAATACAGTAAATTCTACCGCTAACCACACTACGGCCAAGTATCACCCGCCATCTTAGAATTCTCTTCGATAAAAAAAACAACACCCTGCGTAACTTAAAAAGTGAGCTAGAAAGGACAGTAATAACATACCGACTAAAAACAGGTTAGATTCCTGGTCCGGCCTTCATGATTTTTGCTGCATACATAGAAAAACGTCACAATTAAAAAATGTCTGAGATAGCACAGTGAAAAAAAAATCCCAAGATTAGATTTTATGCTAACATAACAACAATTTATTTCAGAAAATATGCCATTAGTGAGCAATTGTGTCTTCCTGACCAATGTGGTGATTTTATAATTAATTGGGTGTTTCTATTTTTTCCTACAGTCAATTAATTACGTGGCCTTTAGAAAAAGAGTATCAAATTAATGGAGAACTATTCAAATTGGGTACCTGATGCGGCTAATATTTAGTAGTGAAAGTAATGCAACTCTAACACTCCGTTCTGAAAAATACCAGTTTGGAGTTGTGACAATCTTCTATTTATAAAGCGTTACGTCTCCGACAGTTTCCCAAAATCACTCCACGCGAATGTCTGTTAATTCGTGTAATTGGCGTGTCTACGGTCCCAATATCGATAAAACATATCCGCACTAACAAAGCAGCTAAAGGCTTTCCACGGAAACCGAGACATTTCAAAAGATATCGTTAGAGACTACTTGTATGTACATTGCATTATCACTTCATTCAAACTGTGAAAATTATACGAAAGTAAATAGTTTAACAAACCTATCATGTTTACACTTTTATGGATTACAAAAACAAGAAACAACTGACGTAATTTCAGTATTACCAAATGATTCCCCAACACCTATAATTTAACGTTAACACATGGACCTACTTTCCTTCTGTCGTAACCACCTTGACTGGTCACGTGTCAGTGTATACGCAGGTAGGTAGGATGCGCGTCAGTGTATACGCAGGTAGGTAGGGTGCGCGTCAGTGTATACGCAGGTAGGTAGGGTGCGCGTCAGTGTATACGCAAGCAGGTAGGGTGCGCGTCAGTGTATACGCAGGCAGGTAGGGTGCGCGTCAGTGTATACGCAGGCATGTAGGGTGCGCGTCAGTCTATACGCAGGCAGGTAGGGTGCGCGTCAGTGTATACGCAGGCAGGTAGGGTGCGCGTCAGTGTATACGCAGGTAGGTAGGGTGCGCGTCAGTGTATACGCAAGCAGGTAGGGTGCGCGTCAGTGTATACGCAGGCAGGTAGGGTGCGCGTCAGTGTATACGCAGGCATGTAGGGTGCGCGTCAGTGTATACGCAGGCAGGTAGGGTGCGCGTCAGTGTATACGCAGGCAGGTAGGGTGCGCGTCAGTGTATACGCAGGCAGGTAGGGTGCGTGTCGGTGTATACGCAGGCAGGTAGGGTGCGTGTCGGTGTATATGCAGGCAGGCAGGGTGCGCGTCAGTGTATACGCAGGCAGGCAGGTGAGGCAGTGACATTTTTCAAAGGTTAATTTGAAAAGTGCTTCATGAACTGTTAATAGGCTATAACGATGTATGGTGCGATGAGAGCGCTGCTTTATGTGTTGT
Organism: Dryococelus australis; assembly: GCA_029891345.1. Lineage (NCBI taxonomy): Eukaryota > Metazoa > Arthropoda > Insecta > Phasmatodea > Phasmatidae > Dryococelus > Dryococelus australis. The sequence goes on along the minus strand of CM057007.1, from coordinate 76,096,149 downwards.
TTCTATAAGGCGAGCCGCCGTTCACAACAACATACGGAGGACAAGTATACTTGAGGTGAGGACTACCTTGTCATTCGCGTGGATGGCGTAGCGACTCACAGAGGCCGGGCGGCTCTCTATTGCGCACGACCGTTAGGCTCCTACACAATTAGTTAGGGCGCAGGAAGCGGTCCGCACGTGCCAGGCCAAGGCGGCACAATGATATCCCGTTGCCTTCTGCGGAGGCGAATGGGCACGTGGAAAGCTACGACCGCACTTCCGTGAGGCCGGGCGCCCTACAACGCTGCCGCATTACTCGTCAATGACTAGAGACGAGGTTGGACTGCATCTTCACTTATTTTCTACCATCGCGTCTACTATAGGCTGTTAGCCACTTTTAAAAGCCCTGCTTAAAATATACTTGTATGCACGTTGTGTATTCTTCCGCTTTAAGTAAGATTAATATTGACATTGGCCTCGTCACTTTAATCATGCACCGGTCGAGTGAAACTGTCAAATTATTAGAAAAGTAACTATTTTACCAAGTTTGCTCATTTTAAAACTTCGATGATTAAAAAGCGAAAGAAATAATTTAAGTTATCCCAAATGGTTAGGCCTATCTAACACTTTTTATTCGACGTTAAAACATGGAACTACTTTCCATCCATCGTTACCAACTTTACTGGATGAATGCCACTTTACAAATATGCAGGCAGGAGCAGTGACTTTTTCTAAGGTTGATTTCAAAAGTGCTCACTTCATCGTGAACAGCCTTTGTCGCCCGCCGACACATGCACCAAGTACGCCTACTGTCATTTGGCCGAACTTTTTACCCTTAAGGGGCATGTCCGCCAGCCTGGAGCTTTCTTCGGCGTTCCAGGTCGAGAAGCAAGTGAGCAATAAGGGTTACACTTGCACACACTACAAGCGCGGTATCGCCGCTACGCGCAGGCCCTGTCAGAAATGGCGTGCAGTGTTCACGTCGTGCTGCGTCTACATATAGCACTAAGTGATGATACTATAATTATATTGGTGGAACGTCTGTACGAAGATTCATTGCATGCCACTCGAGTACTTTTGTGTGTATATAATGCGTACATTTTGAGATATAGCGCTTTGTAAAAGCCGTTTTAAACCATGACTGAGTGCTCGGAAATTGTGTTTTTAATTACTTTTTATAGGCTGTTCATGGAAAGTGAGCACTTTTTGAAGCCCTTTCATTTGGAATAATAGTCGATAAACATATTTTATTATAGCCTTAGACGTTAAATCTCGAATCCGGTGAAATATATACACTGTGTTTATTACTTACATGGCAATATTTATTTTGAAAAGTGGTGGAAGGATAAAACATGGCTGATAGGGAAAAGTAACTAGGGGTTCGAAAGTGATCACTTTATCGTGAACAGACAATAATGTAATCAACGGGCATAGTGTGTGTTCTTTCGTAGTTCCGAACATTGGACGCACGTTTTATAGTTACGTAAAATAAAACTGGATTTTAAACACACTGCAACGCAGTTGGAGCTCCCAGGCATGCCTCTTAAGGGGAACAAACTCCCATACTGAATTATTAGTTTTATAGTTTGTTTACGGAAGAAAATTCTTCAAGCACCCCTACACCCATTGACCTTACACTGCAATACAAAATAAGGCAAGGGAACTACGGCCTACGAACTCGTTACAATATTAATTCTGCCGAAATTTGGCAAAATCAATACTGTGACATAAGTAAAAGTTCGTAGTTCAGTCTTTAGCTTACTGTTACGTAATGTTACATGGGATGTCCGAGAGGTGTATCTGAATTCGTAAGGGATGGAGGTCCTAATATAAAAAAAAAGAACAGCTATTATTTACAGCATTAAACTATTTGTCTCCCAAATATTTAGGGACAGCCACGAATAAAAAATACGCAAGAATTCCGTTATTTTAAGCAATTTTTTGAAATTGCGAAAACCTTTCCTTGTATAATTTTACAGGTGTCTTGAAGTCGCTCTTGGCATCCTTTTTCAGTGTAAATTATCTATGACATTTCATTTCTGTACGCGAGATAATTTTTATTATTTTTATTATTTGTATTATTTCTAAAATAGTAAAATTGCAATTTTGGCATGTATTTATACGAAAACTACGAACTTAATTTTTCTGCGAAGAAAGAGAAATTACTGGTAATGAATACAGTGTGTGGTACAAATATAAAACAACATATGTTTTTTCCCGTGGTCAAAGCCCACTGCACTATACGCACCTTGGCTTTGAGGATCAACGCCCACTGCGCTATACGCACCTTGGCTGAGAGGATCAACGCCCACTGCACTATACGCAATTTGGCTTTGAGGATCAACGCCAACTGCGCTATATGCACCTTGACTGTGAGGATCAACATGCACTGCACTATATGCACCTTGGCTGAGAGGATCAACGTCCACTGCGCTATACGCACCTTGGTTGTGAGAATCAACACCCGCTGCACTATAAGCACCTTGGCTGAGAGGATCAACCCCCACTGCACTATACGCACCTTGGCTTTCAGGATCAACGCCCACTGCGCTATACGCACCTTGGCTGCGAGGATCAAAGCCCACTGCGCTATACGCACCTTGGTTGTGAGGATCAACACCCGCTGTTCTACACGCCCCTTGGTTGTGAGGATCAACGCCCACTGCGCTATACGCACATTGGCTATGAGGTTCAACGCCCACTGCACTATAAGCACCTTGGCTGAGAGGATCAACGCCCACTGCGCTATACGCACCTTGGTTGTGAGAATCAACACCCGCTGCACTATAAGCACCTTGGCTGAGAGGATCAACCCCCACTGCACTATACGCACCTTGGCTTTCAGGATCAACGCCCACTGCGTTATACGCACCTTGGCTGTGAGGATCAAAGCCCACTGCGCTATACGCACCTTGGCTGTGAGGTTCAACACCGCTGCACTATAAGCACCTTGGTTGTGAGGATCATAGCCCACTGCACTATACGCACCTTGGCTGTGAGGTTCAACGCCCACTGCGGTATACGCACCTTTGCTGTGGGGATCAAAGCCCACTGCGCTATACGCACCTTGGATGTGAGGATCAACACCCGCTGTGCTACACGCACCTTGGTTGTGAGGATCAGCAGTATGCACTTTATAATTACTTTGCTGCTAATAGGTTTCAAAATAACTAATGATTTTTACAATTGGTTTTTCGAAATTTATCAAGACAATTATAGCGAAATTTTGAGAACGAGCCTGGTGCATTACCAACAATATTCCTTTCCCTTTTTCCTACTTTATTTAGTTTTTTTGGTCAATGACCTTTCCTTGTATTGACATTTATGCAATACGCTTGCTACAGTTTACACTCAGTTGTAACTTTTGGTTACAACAGACGGCTGTTCGCTCACGGCCCTTCTGAATAAATATGACGTTCAGTCGAACAGTAGTGCATTAAAATGTCACAAGACGCCTGAAGGGCGTATCAGAGTTCGTGAGGGATGCAGGTCTTAATTATAACTAAAGAACTAAATTAAATTATTATTTTTATTCTCAATGCTACAAACAGTCTAATATTTATTTACCAGTCTGAGCGTCCTACTAACTCTTATTATTCTTATTGAGCGCAATATTTAATTAATATCTCCACTTTAATTAAAGTCTTTACTAATGTCCCATAAACTGCTCCAATTATTTCCACACGCTTAGTTAAAACTGCTTATTTCTATACTCCCGAATTTCTCTTCACTCACGCATCCAGTCCACAGTCCCGCAGATCAGTCCCACTCACTGCACACAAGCTCGCCGACGCACTCTCACATATCGCTGCAGCGTCCCTCGCTGCTCCGGAATCACCCAACACGAGACACCAAACCTTCGGCTCTTAATCACTCACTCCTCAGAGGCCCGCACGTGGTATTTATACTTGAGGTAGGTGCCGTCTAGAACGTTCTCGGCAATCTCAGGGTCAACGAGCTACGGTAAGTTTATAAAAGATTGCGATGGCGTCCTTTATGGTGGGCCACTCGCTTTGTCTAACGGTACAAACTTGACAAGCTCTCGGCGCCTTTCCACGCGAAGGAAACACCAAACAGCGACAAGCAATAATAATAATAATATGAATGTCAGTACTCGTAAATTTAAATTCTTGATTTTGTATATGTCACGTCGCTACATTTCATTAAAGTACAGTACTGCGTTTTTAATACTTGTCAAATTCTCTAAATTTTAAATTAGTTACATTATTTTTGTATGTGTTAAAGTTCAATGGAACCATGTGTGAATGCGCTCCCAGTTATCATAATGGAGAGTTTATTTTGGGCACTTTATAATTACGAAATGTTACACGTCAATTTAGGGTTCAATTCAGTAAAATATTTGATTTATAAAATGTGTATTAAATATGTGTTAAAATACCTATAGCGCCGTTTACCGCATCGTATTTATAAGTATTTTCTCCGTTACAAGATGAAAAAATTTCACCTAATGTTGTCGGTACCGTATAACTTACTACGGAAAAAATTGATTTGGTTCTCTCGTATACTGTTGAGTTACAACAGTTTAACTGTGGGGCCTTAGTGGCTCTGTGGATAGAACTATGTTAAGTGTGGCCGCAGTGGCTTAGCGGATATAACTATATCAAGTGTGGCCACAGTTGCCAAGTGGATAGATATATATCAAATGGGGCCTTAGTAGCTCAGTGGATAGATATATTCCAAGTGGGGCCGCATTAGCTCAGTGGATAGAGGAATATCAAATGGGGCAGCTGTCTCTTCAATTTTGAGTTAATGTAACATAATATATCTATGAAATATGTTTTTTTTTTTTCAGTCTTTGTATGATAACCAAATTTTTTAACATGGTAACAGTTCTAGCCCTGTGAGAATACAAAAAAAGTCACGGACTGGGTTCCTAGTAGATAATAGCTATAGTCCATTCACGGCTGGAAGAGACTTTTGAAAACCAACCTCAGCACGGCGGCGCCCCAGCCCACAGTTCGCGACGTGCGTGCGATCACCTGAATCTCGTATTCCCTGGACGATGGATAGGCCGTGAGGGTCCTGTTCCCTGGCCTCCACGATCCCCCAGATATGAATCCATCGGACTATTTCTCCTGGGCCTACATGCGCAGCCTCGTGTATGAAACCGCGGTGGAATCCGAAGAGGACCTCGTCGCCCGCATCGTTGCAGCTGCAGGGATTATTCGAGACAATGAGGGTGTTTTGAAACGTGCGACAATCGTTGGTGCAGCGATGTCAACCGTATGTCGAACATGGCTGCCGTACAATCGAGCCTTTCCTATAATATTTTTTTTGTGATACATGTTCTACAATAAAACCAATGGAATGCCACAGTTTTTGTTGTCAAGTATAATGTGTTACCTGATACTACTTAAATGTGATACGTTTTAATGGCATTGATCTACACTGGTGAACCCAAATGTTTCAACATTCAAAAGCCCGCACAGTACACAGCAACAGCGATACAGATCCAGGTGCGTAGGCAATAAAAATATATATACGTCCTGTATGGAATCACACACCGACTGTAGCAACAATCGACCAGTTGTGTATGCTTATTAATGTATGGTGCGCATTTTTTTACAGTAAGTGTTAACCTTGTCTGCCCCATCTGGTGTTCTGTGGCCATACACGCATGTATAGGCTGTTCAAGGTAAAATTAGCACTTTAAAAACCTCACTCTTCGCGTTATGTAAAATTAACATTGCCAAGGGCTTCAGCACTTTATCCATGCGTCAGTGAAATGAAATTGTGAAATTATTAAGAAAGTTAATACTTTACTAATCTCCTCATTTTTACACTTAGGTGAATAATAAAAAAACAAAAAGCGATAGAACTAATTTAAACGGTCGTAAATTGTTACCTAACACGTTTTATTCGACTTTAAGATATGGAACTACTTTCCTCACCATCGTCACTAACTTTACTGGGCGCATGTCACTCAGTACGCCCGTCAATATATATGCAGGTAGGAGCAGTGGCTTTTTTCTAAGGTTCATTTCAAAAGTGCTCACTTTATTGTGAACAACCTTTAGGTAGCGTTGTCTGCATACTAGGCGCTGTATCGCTACAACGGAATTCAGCGGAATCTTTGTGTGCGTTTTAAAGAAAACGGCGGGTCCTAGGCAGTTGCTACAAGGGGACAATTTTTGTTTCGTAGGTAACACTGCTCAATAAGCCAGCATCAAACGTTGGTAATTCTCGACAGTAACAAAGTTTCCGGCAATAAGAGGGTGGCCACCCAACGAGGAGTATTATTATTGTGAATTTGCTCTTATGTTGAAGATCCCAATAACACAAAACAATGTTACGCGAATTGTACTTTCATCTCACCTGGTTTCCGATATTTCGCCCTTAATATTTAGTGTAGGTACAAAGTATATATTTGCACAAAGAATCACCTCAAGAAGTTTGTTGATCGAATTCAGCCCCAACCTGTATAACACGTGACCAAAGTGGATAACGAACCCCCGGAATGACTGTCTGGCAAAACAAAACTGCTTCCAGGAAGGCGAGGACAGCAGTAATCAACGAGTAGATGAGAAAGAAAAACACTTAGCGGTACAGGGGAATCGAGAAAATAAAATATGGTAAATTACCAAAAAGGACGAAAAGTCATAAGGGAATCAAAATTGAAAGCGAAGGGGTGATTGCGGTTGCCGGGCGCAGTTCAACGGGAGGCGCCGACAATGTAATGACGGAACAAGGGGTGGAGGGTGGGGCAGAGGAAGAGATGGAAAGCACGAGGCTGGAGTTAAATAAACGGAAATGCGTGGGTGGTAGGGGAGGGGAGGGGGCAGCCCCCATCTGTGGTTACCGTGCTGCGCTGGCCGCGGAGATTTCACCGCGTGCGCACGACACTCGACACGCCCGCATGCAAAGCCTGACCCACTTGTGTGCGAAAGCGGAAGATACAATGGCGAGAAGAGAAAAACGGAGAAGGGGGAAACTGGGGGACGATCGAATACACGTTTCTATGGGTGCAACGCAAAATTTGCACTTGCGTTGCACCAAAATGGAATTGAATATGACAAAACCGGAGGTGCAAGTAGTTGCGTACCGACACAAAATGCAGAGAAATCTGCGCCCAGGCAACAAGGTTATCATGTTGTAATTGTCAAAAAATACGTTTTGGTTCATTGTTGTCGGTGGAAAATTGTGTAAATTATTAAATTAATGCGATTTCAACAACAAATTGAAGTGGGTAGAATGGGGGAAAAAAAGTCCAATTTTTTTTTTTTATTGAAGTGCTTAAAACTTTTTGTTTCATATTTTGGAGGGAGATTTGTTATGGAAACGAAAGAGTCTTGTTTCATTAACTGTCGAAGGGAGCAGCGACGATTGATGATTAAAATGCTTATGGCACGACAAGCACGCGAATATTGTTAGAAGTCTGCGAATGTAACGAACTACAAACACCTTACATAAACACTAAATATTCAACTTGAGCACTGCACCGATTGCATTTGCGGATAAGGTATCAGCCAAATGGAAATTCGTAATGACCTGAAGAAAAAAAAGCCGAAGAATAGAATGTTTTCTAAACAAAAACAAAAGAAGTAAACACAATATTAGGTCGGTTACACTTCGAAGAGTCACAAGTCGTATTAACGCTTATAATATACGATATCACGTCTCTTTTTTTAACGCAAATAACATTAAACACACAATCTGAAGCGTATCTGATATTATGTTGCATCATTAATATTTTAATTTCTTGTGTCCTCAAAATATGTAGTTGTCCACGTATTAATCACCAATCGTCACACTTCATCAATTAGTGAAATAAGCGGCTCTCCACGTCCAAACATTGCAGTTAATCATAACACTCGCCAATTGTCGTTTAAGTTATAACTACTACAAAATATCAACAACTTTTCGGCACGATGAAAACATTATTCACGGCCACTTAAAAAACACAGTAGTGCATGTAAAAACATTTGCAGCTTATCTATCAACGTGGCTGTGAAGAGCTTGTAACAAATTATCTCATTGGCCACTGTAGTTCGGGTAGTGGGAGTGAAAATGTGTGGCCAAAAGAGCCTCCCCTCCCCCGCCCCTCAAACTTGGGTTCGGTGTATATAATTGCACCCGTGGTTATGGCAAGTGCAGCGGGGTTTTATTTGCGTTGCGTTGCGATGCGCCGGTGCAAATGTTAGGTACTTATATTTAATCGACCCCTGAACTATTAAAGGTGGAGATATCCCCGGCATCGTACATTTACGTATATAACTCCACGACTTAAATGTTCCTGCGCGGACCGGGTTCGATTACCGGTGGGGACGCTCGCGGATTTTCACATGTGACAATCGTGCCTGGTCGGCGGGTTTTCTCGGGGATCTCCCGTTTCCCCCGCCCTTGCATCCCGGCGCTGCTCCATACTCACATCGCTGTTAACAAGTCACCCACATCTCTTCACTCACTCGCTCTCTCTCGTTAGTGTTCGTTACATACTGTTTGGTACTGTGTGTATAGATGTCTTTGTAATTATTACTGTGTACAGATTTGAACTTCCCGCCATTGCCATCAGTGGCGCGCTCGTAGTGTTTCTAGGAACTAGTATATTTAGACAGTCATTTGTTCGCAATTCGTTCGGGAGAAATGGTGTTTGGTAGCGCCCGCCAGTTCCCATATCAACAAACTTCCGTGTAATACAGTCCATCAAGATGTTCGACGCAACACACACACACACACACAAGAGCACGAGTGCTCGTATTTACTAACATATTTACTTTAAAGACTGTTCACGATAAAGTGAGCACTCTTGAAATCAACCTTAGGAAAAAGTCACTGCCCCTACCTGCGTATATTTTAATGGGCGCACTGAGTGGCATGCGCCCAGTAGAGTTGGTAACGATGGATGGAGAAAAGTCCCATGTATTAACGTCGAATAAAACGTGTTAGGTAACTATTTGTGGTAACTTAAACTATTTCTCTCGCTTCCTGTGCTTTTAATGCACCAACGTGTAAACATGAGCTGATTTGCGAAAAATTTACTTTTCTAATAATTTCACAATTTCACTTGACCGATGCACGAACAAAGTGACTCGGCCCATGACACATGCCGGAAGGATACAACATTAGAATAACGTATATCCCAAGGAAGGCTACCAAGTAGTCGACGCCACGGCTGGTGTGGCGCAGGTAAGTTACCGGAGTCCAACTTCCGCTCGCTGGACGAACGACAAAGCGGGCGCCGCAGCCGCCAACCACGCCGCTTCTAATTAACTAGAGCGTGCGCAGTGCGGAGCCGGGGATATGTCGTCACTTCCGCGCTAACTCTGCAGTCGCGAGGGGGTGGTGGTGTTGCGTACGTACATCTGCAGTAATAGTATAGCAGACAGCGCACGGGACGTGCTGCTCGCAAGCCGACCTCACGTGGAGCAGGAGACTCTGGGTTAGAATCCCGGCTAAGGTATGGGTGTTACTTTAAGTTAGCCTGTCAGCCGTCCCTGCTAAGCTTTCAACAAAAAAAACCGGCGGACGTTCTCCTCGCAAGCCGACCTCCCGTGGAGCAGGAGACTCTGGGTTAGAATCCCGGCTAAGGTATGGGTGTTACTTTAAGTTAGCCGTCCCTGCTAAGCTTTCAACAAAAAAAAACCGGCGGGCGTTAAAAATCCCTTTAAAAAATTAACAAAAAAATTCTTTTTACATTTTTAACGATAATTAAACAATGTGAAGGGGAAAAAAATATCGGCTTGCTTCTAAAATCTCGAAATTCCAATTTCCCCCTTACATTCGATTCTGCACGACATTTTTTACGTGCGCTTTAAGTTTCTCCATTACTATGAAGTACCGTTATGAAGTCACTCATTTTCACCCATAAAGTTATTATGCCCTACTGAACCAATTCTTCAAACATAGTTGATCAGGTTTTAGAAATAAGCCAGCGATATTACAGTGTACACGATGATTATAACGCTGGCTGCGAAAAAATATTTCAGGCAACGAATTATGAGAAGACGGATTGCTGCATCAGTGAGCAAAATCTCTAAAGCTACGCTCTAGTCTCGGGTTCGAAACCCGGATAAGCCATGGATATGATGCGTCGTTTTCAGAGGAATGTTAACATTATTTGAGCACGTGATCCCATCTCATTTACATGGTAAGCCCAACAAAATTAATATATAGTCAATCTTCAGATAAGAGGCAGCTGTATTATTTTAGATTAAATAGAAACTGGCGCATGAAAACAATACCATGTTTGTTTTTATTTACAACAATTCCATACAGTTACTGTTGAGACATTCATTGCAGTCACTTCATCCATAACAGGGTTAAGATTTACAAGAGACGGGATTCTACAAAATGGACTGAAAAAAATACAGGACGTAATATTTTGTAAAGTAGGTCACGAAACACGGAAGAAGTATGTTTTCGAAGTCTATAGCAACAAATTACTACCGAAAAATAAAACGATAAGTGCACGCCATTTCGTGAGTTATATACTAGCTATATTTCGCACACAATTTTAATTTACAAAATTATAAAATGAAGATTGACTGTTGCATTTCGACACACTTGACATCATTTTCCTACGACTTTCTGGTGCGATTCAGGCGGAGATCCAAAGGAGTCTAAGGAGACTTGAGCCCCTCCCTTAAAGACTTCATTTCACACGGCGTGAAATGAAGTTTTACTTGAAAGCAAATGCATTATTACTAATGCAGTATTATCAAATATACTTAATAGCAGATCATTTTAAAATGTATTTAGATAGCATTATTACTAATGCAGTATTATCAAATATACTTAATAGCAGATCATTTTAAAATGTATTTAGATAGCATTTTCACTACGTACTAAATTTATAAGTAGCAATGGAACTTAATACATACATACTGGTAAAGGCCGATTACGATAAAGTGAGCACTTTTGAAATCAGCCTTAGAAAAAGGACATGCGCTCAGTAAAGTTCATAACGATATCTTAACGTCGAATAAAATGTGTTGGGTAACTATTTGGAATCATTTAAATTATTTATTTCGCTGTCTTTTCTAATGCATCACTATGTAAAAATTAGCAGATTTATAAAATGTTTACTTTTCTAATAATTACATAGCTTCATTTGACCGACGCATGAATTAAGTGATGAGGCCCGAAGCAATGTTAATTTTTACATAAGACGGAAGAATACACAACGTGCATATGCGTAGATCTTAAGCAGGGCTTTCAAAAGCGCTAGTTTTATCGTGAACAGCATACAAGCATGTAGTTTGAACATAATGTACATCTCGGGTAGCCAGCTACCACATTAATGGACGACGCACATCATCTTGCCGTTATAAATATTCAGAAACCGCAAGAATTTCCCCGGGAAGAGACGTCACGAGTTGTTTCAGCATTTTTAAGAAATCGGCTGTCGCAAGCGGCACTGAGTGGAACTTGGTCAGAGAGCGATTCCTAGGCTAGCCGCAAGTGTAAGGTCGAACAAGACGTACTCGTGACGTCAATCCCATTTCTCGCTACAGACACGTCGCTGTACAAAATCTGAAGACTACTTTATCTGCCATATAAACGAAAACACGAGAAAAAATTCACCACTTGATCACGTAGTTGAAAATATAAACAGTACCAAGGACGTGTATACAGTAAGGCGGACTCTCAAACACACAGCTGGGCAGATTTCATAGTCAGGAATCCACACGTAGCCATACGTTCAACATTACCTGCGCGTCCACGATTCCAAGCTTTACTCGGGTTTGCCCACCGGCTGCTGGAGCCTAGTTTTTGTATCCTGAAAGTTATGTGCATTGCGATGATTCCAAGCTTTACTCGGGTTTGCCCACCGGCTGCTGGAGCCTAGTTTTTGTATCCTGAAAGTTATGTGCATTGCGATGATTCCAAGCTTTACTCGGGTTTGCCCACCGGCTGCTGGAGCTTAGTTTTCGTATCCTGAAAGTTACGTGCATTGCGATGATTCCAAGCTTTACTCGGGTTTGCCCACCGGCTGCTGGAGCCTAGTTTTCGTATCCTGAAAGTTATGTGCATTGCGATGATTCCAAGCTTTACTCGGGTTTGCCCACCGGCTGCTGGAGCCTAGTTTTCGTTTCCTGAAAGTTATGTGCATTGCGATGATTCCAAGCTTTACTCGGGTTTGCCCACCGGCTGCTGGAGCCTAGTTTTTGTATCCTGAAAGTTATGTGCATTGCGATGATTCCAAGCTTTACTCGGGTTTGCCCACCGGCTGCTGGAGCCTAGTTTTCGTATCCTGAAAGTTATGTGCATTGCGATGATTCCAAGCTTTACTCGGGTTTGCCCGGCGGCTGCTGGAGCCTAGTTTTCGTATCCTGAAAGTTATGTGCATTGCGATGATCCCGAGATTCCCCGTGATGATTATAGTTTTCCTTTAAGCCCAGTACACACGGACATCTTTCTTGTACGAGAAAGCGAGCACGTTCATGTACACTCCGACTTGCATCGTGTGAACGGCCGAGGCAAGGTAAGCTAGTTACTAGCACACAAGAACTTGTATACTAGCTAGTGCCATATAGGGACGATCATATTTTTCACCATCTTTCTTGCACAAGTCGAATGTAAACAAAACATATATTTTGCTGACGCTGGCAATAATACGATAAAATGTTTAATAGCCCCACTATCATCAATAACTCTGTGTGTGAATTAAAAAAAAAGAGGTTTGTCTTTTTTTTCTGAGAGCGATTTAAAATTGTATACATTTGAATATATTTAATACTTGAAATATGTCTGAGTGGACTAAATCTTTTTTTTTTTTGGCAGATGCTATTGATAATACACTAATTACCCCCACAACTACAAAAACTGCTTCCAAATCATATATAGTTGACATCAACCATCCACTTTCTTGCTCACCAGCTAGTGACGTGTGTATGGATCACACATTTCCATGCATACTAGCTAGTACGCAATTACGTGTTCAATTTCTTGTTCACCTTTATTTTCACTTTCTTGTACAAGAAAGATGCCCGTCTGTACTCGGCTTTAGATATGTGTGATTTTCATGATGCATCACATTAAATTCTGACTTTTACTGTAATGATTTATAAGCCCTAACCTTAATGCGTCATTTTGGAAGGCAGCTATTTTTGTCGGCCTGAACGCCACGCAGTCAGCGCGAATTACTCAGAAGCGGCAATAAGCTCTCTATTGGATGTTGTCGACGTCTCCTGGATCTGTTCCGACATGATTTGCTTACGTGTGAATTCACCTTACTTTTTTATTTGCACTCCACATTTAAATAAATTATTTCCCCGTAAAAAAATATTAAGGAAAGAATGAAAAAGACGGGCTACTATGAAACTATGGTTACACGAAATTGCGCAGAACGTCATGGCCGTGTCCGAATGGGCAGATTTTGTAGACAAAATGATCACGTGACCCGATTTTGTATACAAGAATTGTGACGTATTTAGCAATTTGCTAGTTCGTATTTTGTATCTAGCGGATGTTAGCAAAAATACTAAATGACAAAATCAGCGCCATGTTTGTTTTTACTTTAAGCACATGCGCGAATGCGTGAATAAAATTACTTTTAAAACAAATTACTGTACATAAAATACACTAGGCATGCTTTAAAAAGCAAGTAAGTGTTGTACTTTGTATGTATGTATATATATATATATATATATATATATATATATATATATATATATATATATATATATAGTTTGTAAGTCGTTATTGAACAATTGATTATTTTCTTATTTAATAACGTATTCGTAGTATTCCAGTGATGACTGCAGAAATATTATGTCTGTTTTAAGCATTAAATTTTGATAAAAATATTTTGCACTGTTAATATAATGTGTTGTCGCGAGTGCTAAACAAGAGACTGTCAACAACGTCCGAATTGATACCAACCAAATCACAAAAATACAAAAAACTAAATCAAGAAATTTGTCAATTCGTACACGGCCTATGTAGGTGTGAACCGGGCTTGAGAAGCGAGGGCGGGTTCACGTCCCGCTCCAGGTGAGAGTCACAGGCAAGTCAGGTCGTCGACTACAACAACAGTCGAGCCCGCGCGACAAATGACATCCCGTTACCCTCTGCAGGCACCATTGAGCGCGGGAACGCATCTATAGGCTGTTCACGGTCAAATGACATCCCGTTACCCTCTGCAGGCACTATTGAGCGCGGGAACGCATCTATAGGCTGTTCACGGTCAAATGACATCCCGTTACCCTCTGCAGGCACTATTGAGCGCGGGAACGCATCTATAGGCTGTTCACGGTCAAATGACATCCCGTTACCCTCTGCAGGCACTATTGAGCGCGGGAACGCATCTATAGGCTGTTCACGGTCAAATGACATCCCGTTACCCTCTGCAGGCACTATTGAGCGCGGGAACGCATCTATAGGCTGTTCACGGTCAAATGACATCCCGTTACCCTCTGCAGGCACTATTGAGCGCGGGAACGCATCTATAGGCTGTTCACGGTCAAATGACATCCCGTTACCCTCTGCAGGCACCATTGAGCGCGGGAACGCATCTATAGGCTGTTCACGGTCAAATGACATCCCGTTACCCTCTGCAGGCACCATTGAGCGCGGGAACGCATCTATAGGCTGTTCACGGTCAAATGACATCCCGTTACCCTCTGCAGGCACTATTGAGCGCGGGAACGCATCTATAGGCTGTTCACGGTCAAATGACATCCCGTTACCCTCTGCAGGCACTATTGAGCGCGGGAACGCATCTATAGGCTGTTCACGGTCAAATGACATCCCGTTACCCTCTGCAGGCACTATTGAGCGCGGGAACGCATCTATAGGCTGTTCACCGTCAAATGACATCCCGTTACCCTCTGCAGGCACTATTGAGCGCGGGAACGCATCTATAGGCTGTTCACGGTCAAATGACATCCCGTTACCCTCTGCAGGCACCATTGAGCGCGGGAACGCATCTATAGGCTGTTCACCGTCAAATGACATCCCGTTACCCTCTGCAGGCACTATTGAGCGCGGGAACGCATCTATAGGCTGTTCACGGTCAAATGACATCCCGTTACCCTCTGCAGGCACCATTGAGCGCGGGAACGCATCTATAGGCTGTTCACGGTCAAATGACATCCCGTTACCCTCTGCAGGCACCATTGAGCGCGGGAACGCATCTATAGGCTGTTCACGGTCAAATGACATCCCGTTACCCTCTGCAGGCACTATTGAGCGCGGGAACGCATCTATAGGCTGTTCACGGTCAAATGACATCCCGTTACCCTCTGCAGGCACTATTGAGCGCGGGAACGCATCTATAGGCTGTTCACGGTCAAATGACATCCCGTTACCCTCTGCAGGCACTATTGAGAGCGGGAACGCATCTATAGGCTGTTCACGGTCAAATGACATCCCGTTACCCTCTGCAGGCACTATTGAGCGCGGGAACGCATCTATAGGCTGTTCACGGTCAAATGACATCCCGTTACCCTCTGCAGGCACTATTGAGCACGGGAACACATCTATAGGCTGTTCACGGTCAAATGACATCCCGTTACCCTCTGCAGGCACTATTGAGCGCGGGAACGCATCTATAGGCTGTTCACGGACAAATGACATCCCGTTACCCTCTGCAGGCACTATTGAGCGCGGGAACGCATCTATAGGCTGTTCACGGTTAAATGAGCACTTTTGAAAGCCCTGCTTAAGATCTACTTGTATACACGTTGTGTATTCTTCCGCCTTCATGTAAGATTAACATTGTCATGGGCCTCATCACTTTATTCATGGGTCGGTGAAACTGCGAAATTGTTAGAAAAGTATTTATTTAACAAATCTGCCCCTTTTTACACTTCGATGCACTAAAAAAAGCAGAAAGCGAAAGAAATTCTATGAAGTTATAACAAATTGTTACCCAGCACTTTTTATTGGACGTTAAAATATGGAACTACTTTCCATCCATCGTTACCAACTTTACGGGGCGAATGTCACTCAGTGCGCCCATTAAAATACATGCATGCAGTCGAAGTGATTCTTTCTAAGGTTCATTTCTAAAGTGCTCACTTTATCGTAAACAGACTTAGTACCGTCCCTTGGGCTTGTTTTGCCACGCTGATTCTAAAACTGACTGCACACCACATTAACACACTGCTGCAGTACGACACATTATTCCGCCAATTTTACGCTACTGAGAATTGATACTCTTACTTGTGTTTGTCATACAATTAGTCATTATTTTTCATTTGAACTACGAATTACTCATCAAGTTGAGGATGTAACTTACAAGTGCTATTTTCTGTACAGTGGTGTAAGTCAAGAGCGTATCACTGTAGAGTGTGCGGGACGAGCAAACAAAAACTAACTCACTCATCGAAATGACATAATTCGCAGTGAAAAAAAGATACCAGAAGTTACTTCAAGCTATCGTTGAACGCACGCTATGAAATGTTTTTGCAGCCATCAAGAATTGCCCAAAATAAGGAAATGTTCGCATATTTTTACATTTGTAGCAGGCTACGCTTTTTTTTTTCTCAAATAAATGTTCATACCCATACCTTAAAATGCATTAATACGTGACCTCTCAGTCTTCCTCGAGAAATTTCCTGTACACGTTTTGCTTTATTTGTACGTCCCAGAAACACTGTTCCGAGTCGTTGACGTCTGCCCGCAAATCAATCACATACGTTGAAGTGCCAGATCCACGCGTCGTGCAGGAAGTTATACGAAAACACAGCCGATTAAAAAGCAAGGGGAAGCTGCCAGTTTGCACGCAAGATACTTGAGTATACCCAGCATGGGCATATTTTACGTTGCATTAACTGTGGAATAATTACTCATTAATAGTTCAGCTATTATGTCTGTAGTGCAAGGTACGCTAGTAAATGTCTTCGGTTGCATTTTTTTCTTAAGAGCTCAAAGCAGTAACTGCTATCGAAGCCGGACGAAGTTCCTTGTTTTCAACAGAATTTTATGCAGGTTGCTGTAATCTTACGTGGTCCCACATTCTTTATACACATCGGTGACGTAACATTACCACGCAAGAAGGTTTCATGAAGTTCTTTGGAACGTCATTTCACATCAGCAGCACTTCAAGATTACAATTGCTCTAGTGAGCAGAATGTATTGAATGTGATATTACAGTCTATCCGTGGTTTATTCACACTTTTAGAATCAAACCTTTGGAAAATTAACGTAAATGTGACGTGTTTGGCGGTGTCCTAAACATGTCATGTGCCACGAGCTGTGACAAGCGTTTTTATGTCGTCGGTGAATGTGTAATTTAACTTATTTGCATTTTTAACATGTAATAAATATTTTACCCTGTTTACATGCGTATTCTATGATTTATTTTTATTTTGTGAGATGGCAATATAATTTTCATGTTTATTTTAATATACTTGAGACAAGTCAGGATGTTATCGTTGTAAGGTTCCGTATATTTCTCTGGTCTCGCATATTTGTTTTGTTAATTAGCTACTTCGAGACCCATAACTTATGTCTTCAGGGCGTTGGGGACGCTAAGTAGCATTCCGAGTCGAATTTGGATTGTGAGCCCTATGATTGGTCGGAACCTTCCTTACAATAGAGATAGCGTGATGATGAGGATCGTTCACTTAGCTACAGCATCTACAACGGACAGGACTATGATAGGCCGCATGCTCGTGTGGGTGGTTGCGTGACGATTTTTAATTAGTATAAGTATTAGGGAAGTCCGAGTATCACCCTGAATATAGGCAGTTCGCGGTAAAGTGAGCACTTGTTAAGGCCCTCCCAAAAGGCATTAAACCCTATTAAATATATTTTATTTAAGTCTCAGACGTTAATTTTTGAGATTGTTGAAATGTATACACTGTGATTATTAATATTGCAACTCTTACATTAAAAAGAGGCGGAAAGGTAGAAATTAATTGAAAGGAAAAATTTAGCAGGGCCTTAAAAAGTGCTCACTTTACCGTGAATAGTCTATAGAAATGAGAAGAGATGTCGCGCGAGGTGAAAGAAAATAAATCGGCTTGAGAGAGCCCACTCTGCGTAAGCATTCAGGGTTTTGAATCACGCCATTGGTCCGTAAGCCGTGCGTTTACATTAGTATCCAGACTTCACCTATGCTCCCTTCATGCAGGAGAGAACCGCCTAAGTCATGTCTCAACAAAGAAATTACCTTCAAGTATAAATCATCAAAGCCAAGAGAATGATTTGGATTTTTTATAAATAAAGTAAGACAGACAAGTGAAACATATTTTTCAATGTTCTAGAAAGTTTTGCTCAGCCGCCATTTTGTAGAGTTTTGAGAGTATGTATTTCGCCGGCAGTTTGTCATGGCGAATCTGAGAAGTTTCTTCATGCCACCGCGAACTAGAGCAGAAACGTTTTAACTCGCGTAATTTTGTGAATGTAAACATTTTGACACAGTTTGACATTTTAAAGATTTCGAACAGTTAAAAAGTTTTTTTTTTTTTTGAAGCAGTTCATAAGAGCGTGGGAGTCTAACGGCCACTGCCCTAACTATTATTTTGAGTTTTGACAGTCAATTTTAATTTTGAATTGCCATCTCTAAGGTAACAATGTATATTTTTCTGGAAATTTAACCATTCTGAATTTTCAAATTAAATGCTAGAATTTTTTACACAATTTCCAAACTATTGTTGCTTCGCAGTAGTAGTTGCGATCCTATCCTGGTAATCCTAAGTTTGGCTGATTATTTTTGTGCATCTGAATGTGCTACCCTCCTGAGCTAGTGTTTCGGAAACGTATGCAAGTGGTGTGGTACGAGACCATTTGAGTGTGTGTTTGCCAACTGTTCTACAGCCTGGACGAGGCAGGGCATTTGCATTCCGTCACGTTGAATATTAAGTCACTATAGAACTCTCAACATTACCAAGTCATTATTTAATTTACATAAGGGAGTTAATGTTGGGTAAAGGTACTGCGCAGCTAGTGTATGCACTCTACCCAACTATCAACTACGTTTTTTTAAGCTACCGCATCTCCATTCATTTGACTACAAAAGTATGTCCATTACTCTGGCAAAGGCAAATAAAGTTCATTTTTGCATTTGACACCTTCCCATCCCACGCATACAGCGATGGACAAAAGTATTCTGTCTAAAATACAAAAACTATTTAGCAAGTGATTGTCAGTAAAGATGTCGGGAATAGATCAATGAGACCATCTGAATGTAGAAAATGAATGTGTTATATACAGAAAACGAAAATATGACATGAAGTTTCCTTGAGGGACATTCTTGCGTGGACATAAATATTCGTCCATCCCCTGACAATCATAAAACAGAACCATTAATATTGCTCTCAATACTTAGTCTGCATACTCTTCCTACTTATTATTGCTTTAAGCCTTTTTGGCATGGAATTCACGAGGTTCCGTGTAATATTCGAGCCAATATTGTTCTATTCTTTCTGAAAAAGATGTTTCAGTCGTGGTTTGCTAGTGATGTGGTATTTTCGCAGCCTTTTCTGCAACTCACTCCACAGATGTTCCATCGGAGTCACATCCGGTAAGTAAGGAGGTGTTCCCAAAGTATGTGAAGTGTTGTAAGGCAACCACAGACGTACAATTTACGCCGTACGCTTGGGGTCATTGTCGTGTGGGAAGTAAAAATCATTTGCAATTCCTAGTTTCCCTGAACTCTTCTTTAGATTGTCTTGTGAGTATTTGAAAATACACCAATCTGTCCGGATGAAAACCAGTTCCCTTTACTCCTGAAGCCGACACGACCGCACCACTGTGGTCTGCAAGTCCTTTTGTTCAGTGCTTGACTTGAGCCCCACCAACATTCTAACATCAATGCTATCAATATTTAATTTGATTTCATTATAAAATAAATCTTTCTGAATTCAGTATCTTTCTGGACGTACTCTCTCGCAAACTGCAGCCGTTTAGCCGTGTAATGTAGGTCTTCTTTTGTGGGACCCCGACGTGGTACCCACCACGACTGAGAACCCTTCCGTGAAGAAACCTGTTCATGTAGGTAAATATTTGTTCACTTCAGCTGTTATGTAGGACGAACTGTTTTTGGATTCTTTTTAATAGAATTCACCACATACCTCTGCTCCCTGTGTGATGATAGCTTCTGCGGACGGCCGCTTCTTTCCTTGCCGCTGGCCATTGTTTGCCCCATCTTGAAACCTTTGCACAACACTTATATCGGTCAAACTTATTCCCGCAGTGTTTGCGATATCAGAAAATGTTTTTCCTTCCGCTCCAAGTCTTGTTATGGTTCCTCTTTCTTCATTTTTCGCCCCATCTCACGACACTGTTTCGCTGCAGCAGGTCGAACCTTCACTATCTGACCGCGGCAATCAGCTGAAGCCGCAGGACTGACAAGTGTTAGCGGAAAGGACAATTCTGTCCAGGCATCCCCAGCGACACATCATTATTTGCGAATGTAGCGTGTGTACTTGTTGATTCTAGAACTGTTGCACGTAGACACGCAGGGTGGCGTTCATTTCTTCATATGTCGTGTATCTGTGCAAGGAACACGGGATATTATACACTTTATTATTGTAAATACAAGATGGTTGTCAATCACGGTATATCACATTGTATTGTTGAGCGGAACATACTACATTTGTTGTGTCAAGATAAAAATGCCTTATTTTTGGTTAAATTGAACTTGTACTTATATCCTATCTATACTGTATAGCATATCATTTATAATTAATACGAACGAAACCAAAGATAAAATCGGTATGTCGGTAATAACTAGTAAGAAATATTTCTTATGTAAAATATTGTTCAACTGAGTACGCACGAATGCGGTGCGTTGTACCTTTGGTGTAATTTTCTCGACAAGTTAAGCTTTGTTTGCAAGAGAGAGAGAGAGAGAGCGAGAGAGCGAGAGAGCGAGAGAGAGAGAGAGATGAATACGCTGGAAATAAAACTTTGAAAGTGAGACGCCCTCTACCTCTATAGCTGCGGGTTATTCAACTCTGCTTCACTAACCATTATTGACCAAATAAAATACAAGGCACTTGCCCAGAGATAGGGGGGCCTAAACATACAAAATTTAATTAAGGAAATAAAATACTTTCACAAATACAAAATACTAATTGTTAAATACGCTAATCTGATATAGTAAATGTACTGCGCCGCTAAATTACAAAATAACATTTTAAAAAATTACCCTGGCGAGCAACACAATAAATGAACAGTTGCGAAGTTAAGAAAAAGGCGACCAGTCACACAGAAATAAAACTGGGGACGATCAACTCGCCACAACAAGTCAGGCTTCAGAAAAGTTGGAAGTAGCCGTGAATGGACTATACCTAGGAAGGAACATTTCAATGGAGATTTTAGCACCTCGCTATTATATCGGCCAGCAAATGCACGCTGTACCGTAGAGTACTCGTGCCCTATGGAGCGTGAACCAATAGGACGGGAATGCTGGCAATACGGGAGTTCATGCTGGGATGAATATACGCCACTCACTACTGACTCTTCTTGGAGTACGCAGACCCGTTTTCCAGAGGAGGCGAGATATATCTTCTCTGAGGAGACGGAGTTGCTATACAAATTAAGACGTGTGCTGATGGCAACGTACAAAAGGATCCGGAGGTTGGGAAATTTTCTACTCGCGAAAGTTAACATTTTGTAGTAACTAAGTTTATTTCGTGACAAAACCATATTTGTTCCTCCGACACTAGTTCATTTTTTAACAAATTTGACACTTTTATTTAAATGGCACAACGTTCGAATCATCAAATTTAAAATTGCATCTTCACATATTTCCCTCAAGCAAGACCAGCGAGGCATAGCATTTACTTTCCAACCCTACAGTATCACACTGTGATATACGCTATTCACGGTAAAATGAGCACTTTTGAAAGCCCTGCTTATCTTACTTATACGCACGTTGTGTAGTCTTCCACCTTATGTAAAATTAACATTGGCATGGGCCTCATCGCTTTATTCATGCGTCGGTAAAATGAAATGGTGAAATTATTATAATGTAGAATCTTTACAGATCTCATTTTTACACACCGGTGCATAGAAAAGAAAACAGAAAACGAAAGAAATAATTTAAGTAGTCCCAAACGGTCACCTAACACTTTTTACTGGGCTTTGAGATATGGAACTACTTTCCCTCCATCGTTACCAACTTTATTAGGCGCATGTCACTCAGTGC
Source organism: Dryococelus australis (assembly GCA_029891345.1). Classification (NCBI taxonomy): domain Eukaryota; kingdom Metazoa; phylum Arthropoda; class Insecta; order Phasmatodea; family Phasmatidae; genus Dryococelus; species Dryococelus australis. Next base: position 76,074,104 of record CM057007.1, on the reverse strand, counting down.
GCCTGTTAAAATATTATACAGGTAGGAGCGGTGATTTCAAAAGTGCTCACTTTATCGTGAACAGCCTTTAACTATCCGAAAGTTCTAGAACTATATGAGGCGAGGTGAGGCACGACCTCCAAACGCATGCCGACGTGAACCTGGCGCTGCGACCACGAGGGCGGGAGAGAAAATAGCCATGAATGTGTCGGAAATGGTGGGACAGGCGCGCGTGAATTATTCATAGCGTGGCGATGGCGTCTCAGGGCGACAATAACAACCACAGACAGTCGCGAGTGGGCTGTGGCCTGCACGCCACAGCGCGCACCGACACACACTACATACTGTATCTAACTAAACCTCTCCAACTGCCAACGTCCAATACCATTCGTCACCACCCTCCCCTTCCCCTAACCGCACATTTCTTAATACGGAACTTTTCCTAATGCATCACACCTTTGTCTTCATTATTACGCCATAAAATGATAATGTCACCACCGACAATCCAATGGCGCCAGAGAGTAAACGCAACCAGGCATTCCATACACATATAGGCTGTTCACGGTAAAGTGAGCACTTTTTAAGGTCCTTCTAAATCTTTACTTCCACCCAATTTCTATCTTCCTGCTGCTTTTAATTATAAACATCCAATGTGACCAATAAACAGAGCGTATACATCTCACCACTCTCATAAGTTAAACACACAAGGCTGCAATAAGATATACTTATAAGTGGTTAATGCCTGTTGGAAGGGCCTTAAAAGTGCTCACATTACCGTGAATAGCATATCTAGGTCGCTATTATCGTTACCCCACTCCCAGACACCTATACTAGCAAAATTCCCACACCCAGACGTTGAGTTTAACAGTTAAAGGTTGTTCACGATAAAGTGAGCAATTTTGAAATCAACCTTAGAAAAAATCACTGCCCCTACCTGCATATGTTATAACGGGCGCACTAACTGGCATGCGCCCAGTAATGTTGGTAACGATGGATGGGAAGTAGTTCCGTATCTTAACGCCGAATAAAAAGTGTTAGGTAACCATTTCTGATAACTTAAATTATTTATTTCGCTTCCTGTTTTTTTAATGCATCGAAATGTAAAAATGAGCAGATTTTTTAGATGTTTACTTTTCAAATAATTTCACAATTTCAATTGACCAACGCACGAATAAAGCGATGAGGCCCACGACAATGTTAATCATACATAAGGCGGAAGAATACACAACGTGCATACAAGTAAATTTTAAGCAAGGCTTTCAAAAGTGCTCATTTGACCGCGAATAGCCTATAGTAGTCCGGACATATTTTCGTTGCATTCGCTGCCTGCACGTTTACGCCCGTCTCAGCAAACAAGCAAACAAATGTTCTGGGAACACGACTTTTTGGCAGAGAAGACAAAACATAATCATACGATCGAAACCAGTACAGTTTTGTTTTTGTAATATTAGGTTTGTTCTAACAGAAAAAAAATTTGCGAAAATAGGTTAAAAATAGCATTTTAAGAACTTTCTTGGTCAGTTTCCAAATAGGTAGGAGAAAAATAAAAATACACAGTCTTAGTTGAATCGATGGTATTTCGTCGCATGCAACAGAATCGCACTGTTACAGATCTCATTTGCAGAGGAAAGCGAACAGCAGCAGCAATGCACGCAAGTTGAGTGCCTGGCGAGTAAGAGCGACGGGGCGCTGGTCGTCATTATTGTCGCCCTTATCGCTGTGCCTCAAAAGCGGGAAGAAAAAATCTCGGGGGTGTGTACTCTTAAGGTATTTAAAAAAAAGTTTGACGTACAAACTAACAGACACTAAACTTGGACCGTGTTCGGATTGGTATTCTCCTACGCGCGGTCGCTTTGTCTCCGCATCCTTCCCCACCACTTTCTGGCGAGCGAGTTGGTACAGTCCCTACCTAGGACGTGATCGGTGCTCGGTGATTGGCAGGGGAAGTCACCAATAAGGGCTGCGATAACGCCTCCGGGACTCCCACCTGCTGGAAGAATCAACGACTTGGGAGTGATTGCGGAAATTTTCTGGCCCTCGGCATAACTCGAAGTGCCAAGAATGTTCTGAGTCAGGTCATATCAGATTGGAAAGCCACGGCACACCTCTGTCAGCAATCTTGAATTGTCATTATTGTACGTTAAACTACTTAGTTTAAAGGACAGATATTAGGGCTTAAAGTATAATCATTGTGTGTTACAATAGGGATAGAAGCTTGTATTCTGTAAATAAGAGCGGCATTTTTATACATTTGTAAATAAATTAAAAAATTTAAATGATTTAACTTTTTTGAGAACTCCATCCGTCGTAAAGCCGGATACGCCCTAGGCGACCTGTACGAGTACCTTCGGTTTCCTAAAACGTCACGTGACCAGATTGATTACGTATTTCGTAGCACAGTATTTAGTTTTCAGTATGCAAGATAATTTACTACATAATAATTTACGAAATTAAAGATATAACCAGATGGCCGTCATATTCAACTCTTAAAATAGCTACATGAAATTGTACAGTTATCTTACTTTGGTTTCTTCTCATAACTGGTGTTTCAAGCAGTGGCGTTTATTCCATAGACACAAGGTAAGCAACGCTTACCCTATAGATATTGGAAATGTTTGGCCCTTCATAGTTTTCGCTGTAACTTTAAACATATTTAATTCAGAGTTTTCAGTTTCCGATTCGAGAAACAGAGTTTTCGAAACTCTCGTACTGTCCACACATAGTGCTGATATCTAGTATTTATTTCCACAAACGGGAGCGACTGGCGATGAATCTAACTCGCAAGCAACGACACGCCACACGCTCGACCATGTTCCTTCGGCAGGGTAAGCAGTCGTTCTGTTTGCGTCCTGCAGTCCTACATTTTCCCTTGGAAAATAGATGAAAGTTTTCGAGTAAATGGGAGCTTTCCTGTAGTTGGTAATATCTCTCGAAATAATATTCATTTCGATCCCCTGTTTATAACTTATGTTAGGTATTATAAAACGGTAAATACATGTGGAGGGTAAGCAAAGTTGGAAGTTGCGTTTGTTAGTAGAAATTGCTTACTATGTAAAAAAAAAAAACTCACTACACGCAACTGGTTTCAAGTCCTTAAGTCGTATATGCCATCCTACGTCTCGTCCTGACGTCTCGGCAACAGCGAGGTCAATAAAGACGTAGCAGCTAAGTACGGAGAAGGAATCGGCCACTATAGGCGGTTTTCCATCAACCACTTCGAATTGATTAAGAAACCATGGACAACCTTAATCAGGATGGGTGGAAAAGGACTCGAACCCAGTTCCTTTCGAATGCAAGTTAAACGGTTTGCCACTTGGCCTGGTGCGTTACACAGAAGTTATAAACCATCCATTGCTACTTACCGCTTTTCTGAAGACTTACTAGAGTTCTACTTTCAGGATATTCCTCCACTTCATACAAACAAAGCTGAGGTAAGTATATAAAATTACACCAAGGGGACAACGCATCACATCCGCGAGTGTTATATTATTTTGTGTGAGAAGTATTTCTTACTATAGGCTGTTCATGGTAAAGTGAGCACTTTTGAGGCTCTAGTTACATTTTCGCTTCAGCCAATTTTTATCCTTTAACCACCATTTAAAATAAATACTGCCATGTAACTAATAAACACAGTGTTTATATTCCACCGCATTCTGAAGTTAATGTCCAAGGCTAGAACAAAATTTATTTATTGACAATTATTCCGAATTTGACTACTTTCGAAAGTGCTCACTTTACCGTGAATAGCCTATATGCATTACCAACACATATTTTCTCTATGTTTTAATTATTATTAATTGTAAACGAAATATAATTTATAGATTTAAAAAACGAGTAAAAATTAAATATAAACAAAAATAAGATACTTTTCTGTTAACAGCAGTATACAACGCTTGCGATACACACCTTTAGTAAACAACCAAACATATGATTATATATATATATATATATATATATATATATATATATATACACACACACACACACACACACTGCCTTATAGGCTGTTCACGGTAAGTGAGCACTTTTGAAAGCCTTCTGACTTGAAATAATAATCAATAAATATATTTTATGTTGGCCTTAGACGTTAACTTCCGAGTGCGGTGGAATATAAACATTGTGTTTATGAGTTACATGGCAGTATTTATTTATAGGATAAAAGTTGACTGAAGCGAAATAGCAACTACGGTCTCAAAAGTGCTCACTTTACAGTGAACAAGCTATACATATAGAAAGCAGCTGGTTAAGATGCATCGTTTATTCACATGAAAATGTTATTTGACGAATAGCAATTCTCTTGTATGCGCTTTTCGCATGCGGGAATCGTTCCGGTCGATGACTCTGGTCGGCGGGTTTTCTCGGGGATGTACCATCTTCACCAGCCCTTTCATTCCGACTCACCCTCTTGGACGTACGGTAAGAGCCTACCGCCGCTCGTGTGATGGTAGGAATCGTGGCAAGTATCCTCGTCCTGAAAGGTAGTTGTGCTTGCACGTGCCGTGCTCGGCGCCCGTGGGCGGTCTACGTGCCCCTTCCAGCACGTGGGCGGTCTACGTGCCACGCCCAGCACGTGCGTCACCCGCTGACCGTTGGCCGACTACACCAGCCACTAGTACCTGCCGCCAACACGGCCACTCTGTCGTTATCGTCCATTCACGGTTCCTTCACACTTTTTGAATCAAAACTGCTTTGTTGTTATAGGCTGTTCACGGTAAACTAAGTACTTTTGAAAGCCCTGCTCTAGATCTACTTGTATGCACGTTGTGTATTCTTCCGTCACTAACATTACCTGGGGCCTCATCACTATATTCATGTGCCGCTCAAGCGAAACTGTGAAATTATTAGAAAAGTAAACATTTTATATATCTGCTAATTTTTACGCGCTATTGCATTAAAAAATCAGAAAGCGAAATAAATAATTTAAGTTATCACAAATGGTTACCCAACACTTTTTATTCGAAGATACGGTATAGAACTAATTTCTATTCCCTGTTACCAATTTAACCGCGTGCGTATCACTCAGTGCGCCCGTTGAAGTATATGCAGGCATGAGCAGTGACTTTTTTCCAAGGTTGATTTTAAAAATTGCTCACTTTATCGTGAACAGCCTTTACCTAAACATGTCACGTATAATACGCGTCTTATACTTGTGTTAACATAAAAATACCTTATTTTTGGTTAAATTGAACTGTAACTTATATTTCATCTTTAATTTATAATATTTCATTTATAATTAATAAGAATTAAAACAGAAAGAAAACAGTTCCGTAGGTATTGCCTAGTAAGCATAGGACTTTAAAATGAGCTCTTCTGTAATCCCTCGCATTTGGAATAAGTCAATATAAATATATTTCTATTTTAACCAGCCTTAGACGTTGACTTCCAAGTCCGGTGAAATATAATATACAGCGTGTTTATTACTTACATTGCACTGTTTATTTAAAAAGGTGATAAAAGGACGAAAAAATAGCTGAAAGGAAAAAGTAACTAGGGTCTCAAAAGTGCTCACTTTACCGTGCACAGCCTATAGACATAGTTAAGATTTGTTTGCATAAGGCGGGGGAATTTCCTGGACGTAGAACTTAAGCAGGGCTTCAGAAAAGTTGGAAGTAACCGTGAACGGGCTATAGCATGTATACTTGTGAAACATAGCTAAGGCCCGTCCTACAATGCGCGGATACGTAAGCGGAACAAGCCAATGACTCGGGGTGAATTTTCACCATTTTACAACACGAATAAACGTACGGTCTTGCAACTCTGAAGTTGACGTCTAAAGCTAAAATAAAATATAATTATTGACTATTATTCCAAATGAGAGGGCTTTCAAAAGTGCTCACTTTACCGTGAATAACCAATACTTGATGGGCTCTAAGCAAGCATCTGTATCTAAAATATCTTTATCTTTAACCGGTACTCAAGAACTCTATAAAGATTGTTCCAATGTCAATAAATAGTTTCTGTATTTTACCATTGCGTGGGTTTTTTCTTAAGTCATTCGCACGTAGTTTTACTTTAAATTACGCAATATGAATCAAATTCAAATTAGAAGTCATGCCACAATTGCAGGTGGGCCACTCATGCGATTCAAAAGAAAATTCTTCACGATAATCTATGACATAATCACTTCAACTAGAATATTCTTTTGTGCCACAACGTTTGAAATAAAATCCACTTCATTATGGCAGTAAAATGTTTTAAAGTTATTTTCTACTGAGTGGGTACCTTTACAAAATTATTACAGTTATCGTTTTTAACCCGCAAATATCCTCAAACACAGTGTTGGACACTATAAGGCCCACGCGTTTTACACATGTGTGTATACCATAGCTATCTCGCGGATGAGAATTTCGAAAAGCTCTATTTAAAAGGATTAATGACGCGCAGGTAATTCCTACTTGAGCTCGGCGGCGGACCGCCAATGTCTTGGCAGCTCCTGCAGTATAGTTACTATTGGTTTCCCTCCCTTCTACCTCTCTGGCTTGAACTATGTTGCTCCAGCATTTCATCACTACTCTCCTGTAAGGTGTGCGATGCCTCAGTTAACTACTCCCCTGTGAGGTGTGCAATGCCGTCGTTAACTACTCTCCTGTAAGGTGTGCGATGCCTCAGTTAACTACTCTCCTGTAAGGTGTGCGATGCCTCAGTTAACTACTCTCCTGTAAGGTGTGCGATGCCTCAGTTAACTACTCTCCTGTGAGGTGTGCGATGCCTCAGTTAACTACTCCCCTGTGAGGTGTGCAATGCCGTCGTTAACTACTCTCCTGTAAGGTGTGCGATGCCTCAGTTAACTACTCCCCTGTGAGGTGTGCAATGCCGTCGTTAACTACTCTCCTGTGAGGTGTGCAATGCCTTCGTTAACTACTCCCCTGTGAGGTGTGCAATGCCTTCGTTAACTACTCCCCTGTGAGGTGTGCAATGCCTTCGTTAACTACTCCCCTGTGAGGTGTGCAATGCCGTCGTTAACTACTCCCCTGTGAGGTGTGCAATGCCGTCGTTAACTACTCTCCTGTGAGGTGTGCAATGCCTTCGTTAACTACTCCCCTGTGAGGTGTGCAATGCCGTCGTTAACTACTCTCCTGTGAGGTGTGCAATGCCGTCGTTAACTACTCTCCTGTAAGGTGTGCGATGCCTCAGTTAACTACTCCCCTGTGAGGTGTGCAATGCCGTCGTTAACTACTCCCCTGTGAGGTGTGCAATGCCGTCGTTAACTACTCTCCTGTAAGGTGTGCGATGCCTCAGTTAACTACTCTCCTGTAAGGTGTGCGATGCCTCAGTTAACTACTCTCCTGTAAGGTGTGCGATGCCTCAGTTAACTACTCCCCTGTGAGGTGTGCAATGCCGTCGTTAACTACTCTCCTGTAAGGTGTGCGATGCCTCAGTTAACTACTCCCCTGTGAGGTGTGCAATGCCGTCGTTAACTACTCTCCTGTGAGGTGTGCAATGCCTTCGTTAACTACTCCCCTGTGAGGTGTGCAATGCCTTCGTTAACTACTCCCCTGTGAGGTGTGCAATGCCTTCGTTAACTACTCCCCTGTGAGGTGTGCAATGCCGTCGTTAACTACTCTCCTGTGAGGTGTGCAATGCCGTCGTTAACTACTCTTCTGTGAGGTGTGCAATGCCTTCGTAAACTACTCCCCTGTGAGGCGTGCAATGCCGTCGTTAACTACTCCCCTGTAAGGTGTGCAATGCTTTCGTTAACTACTCCCCTGTGAGGTGTGCAATGCCGTCGTTAACTACTCCCCTGTGAGGTGTGCAATGCTTTCGTTAACTACTCCCCTGTGAGGTGTGCAATGCTTTCGTTAACTACTCCCCTGTGAGGTGTGCAATGCCGTCGTTAACTACTCCCCTGTGAGGTGTGCAATGCCGTCGTTAACTACTCCCCTGTGAGGTGTGCAATGCCTTCGTTAACTACTCCCCTGTGAGGTGTGCAATGCCGTCGTTAACTACTCCCCTGTAAGGCGTGCAATGCCGTCGTTAACTACTCCCTGTAAGGCGTGCAATGCCGTCGTTAACTACTCCCCTGTAAGGTGTGCAATGCCGTCGTTAACTACGCCCCTGTAAGGTGTGCAATGCCGTCGTTAACTACGCCCCTGTAAGGTGTGCAATGCCGTCGTTAACTACGCCCCTGTGAGGTGTGCAATGCCGTCGTTAACTACGCCCCTGTAAGGTGTGCAATGCCGTCGTTAACTACGCCCCTGTAAGGTGTGCAATGCCGTCGTTAACTACGCCCCTGTAAGGTGTGCAATGCCGTCGTTAACTACGCCCCTGTAAGGTGTGCAATGCCGTCGTTAACTACGCCCCTGTAAGGTGTGCAATGCCTTCGTTAACTACTCCCCTGTGAGGTGTGCAATGCCGTCGTTAACTACGCCCCTGTAAGGTGTGCAATGCCGTCGTTAACTACGCCCCTGTAAGGTGTGCAATGCCGTCATTAACTACTCCCCTGTAAGGTGTGCAATGCCGTCGTTAACTACGCCCCTGTAAGGTGTGCAATGCCGTCGTTAACTACTCCCCTGTAAGGTGTGCAATGCCGTCGTTAACTACTCCCCTGTAAGGTGTGCAATGCCGTCGTTAACTACGCCCCTGTAAGGTGTGCAATGCCGTCGTTAACTACTCCCCTGTAAGGTGTGCAATGCCGTCGTTAACTACGCCCCTGTAAGGTGTGCAATGCCTTCGTTAACTACTCCCCTGTAAGGTGTGCAATGCCTTCGTTAACTACTCCCCTGTAAGGTGTGCAATGCCGTCGCAATACTCATACAAGATTCATCAGCAACGACAATTGGCGATAACGTGAAACATGCTTTCTAAAATAGAAAAAATGTTTATAATGAACCATATTTACAAAATGCAGTACTTTATTTCTAGAATAGACTGCCACTTACTAATGAAAATAATCTAAACAAAACCGTCGAATTATTCCTTTCCATTGTAACTGCTAACAGAAATATAATCTATTGTTTGTCGGCAATCAAGTTTCTATGCACAAGGTACTAGGCATGCCACTGCGAAGAGTCTGCATAGGGCCAGGTTTGAGCAGCTGTACATGACTCGCTCGCACTCTGTGGTGGTTTTACGTAATGTAGTACAGTACTATGCACCGTGTGTGTGTGTGTGTGTGTACATACTTAGTTCCTTCTTCCTGCCCAACGTGCATGTACATGGTCAGTGCAGTCATTCTTCGAGAGCACCATACGGCAAACACTTCGTTAGCATCACATACATTACATTCACGCTCTAGCAGTGTAGTTAAGTTGTCAGCGAATTGATACTAAATAGTTCTATATCCTGGGTTGTATTTAATTTGTAATATGTAAATGTATGTATATCTACCAAAGTATTAAGTTTTTACTTTTACACCCACTGGAGCAGGAATTTTAATGTCATCGTCACATTTACTTCCCACAAAATTTTTTAGATGACGCATGAATAAAATGAGCGGGCCTGTGGCGATGTTAATCTTCCATAGAGTGGAAGGGGATGCAACATGAGAGGGAAAGCTGGTCTTAAGTTAAGCCTTTAAAAATGGTCGATTGGAGGTGAACTGGCCACACGTATCCATATGTGCATGCATTTCAACGTCAGCTCCGACCGAATACTCACAACTACTGTTGGCAGCAAATTACGCCAAGTGGATCCATGGCTTAACGTCGTCGCTTTGTTTACAGTTTTGGAAACTCTTTGCAAGCACGCAAGAGCACAAAGTGATGTTAATAGCGACACAATAACGTTCCTAATACTGTCAAGAGTTTCGCTTTTCCGACGCACGACTAAAGTTAACAGGCTTACGGCAATGTTAGTTCGACCTATCGTTAGCCTCGCCACACAACCACCTCTCCACTCCAAGGCTGGTGTTTTACAAGGAAAGGAAAGGAAAGGAAAGGGAAAAAAAAACCCCGTAACTTTTGATTTTCAAGGTTTTGTTTGAAACAAAATAGTTATTATTAAATTTAAATACGTACGCTATTCAACCTACATTTGAAGATAAATATTCATTAAAAATAAAAAGTGGACGTACGAGTTTTTCGCTGTTTGTAACCTTATAGCAGAGTTACGAGGTTTCCGTTGTTAGTGGATTATTTTTAAACATTCCTGGAGATAGCCTACAATAATTTCGTAGACGATCAGTTAATTTGTCTTTGCGTTATAATGACATAAAAACTTACAAATAACAAAATATTAAGTTACGGGCTTGAAGTTAACGATACAACATAAAGATACAAACTATAGGCAGGGAAGGGATTTCAAAAGTGCTGAATTAATAACATTCCGTCCTAGCAGAGGCTGAGCTCACGAAATGCCCATGTCTCTACACAGAATAAAGAGGGGGGGGGGGAAGCGCCCCTCAGGCCCGAGATTGCGTCGCTCAACGGCGTCACTAATGGAGCGGCGATGGAGGCCGGCACCTTTCCCGCCTCCAGGCGCCACCCTACATTTCATTAACCTATTAATTACTCCCTGTCACATATTCCGCCTCACTCGCTGCCTCGTTAACCCCCCCTCCCCTCCTGAATTACCATCCGCCATGTCTCCCCGGCACTTTTTCATTACCGGGCAGGGTAACAAGTAGAAGTTTTCATTTTTTTGTGCGCAGCATAATGAAGAGCTTTAATACAGGTTAATTGGAATTGTGTATATTACATCGAAACTTGCTTAATTGGGTGGGCAATCGCATTGGCACTCGCGACATCTTGATAATCAGCTCGGTAGATTAGCACAAGGCTGTTCACGATAAAATCAACACATTTAGGAATATCTCACTGCTTCTACCTGCGAATATTTTAACGGGCGCACTTAGTGACATGCGCCCAGTGAAGTTGTAACGATGGTGGGAAAGTACAGCATTTCTATGTCTTAACGACGAATTAAAAGTGTTAGGTAACCATTTGTGATAACTTAAATTATTTCTTTCGTTTTCTGTTTATTTTTTTAAAATGCATCTAAGGGTAAATATTAGCAGATTTGTAAAATGTTTATTTTTCTAATAATTTCCCAGGTTCACTTGACAGACGCATGAATAAAGTGATGAGGCCCATGACAATGGTAATTTTACATACGGCGGGACAATACACAACGGACTTGCAAGTAAATCGTAAGCACGGTTTTAAAAAATGCTCAATTTACCGTGAATAGCCTACTTATACCTTTATACGCATATCACAATTACGCGAAGGTGTAGCCGGGCCTGTTTACGGAGAGTTGCACTGCAACAGCTGATTTCTGATGAAAAGGGATACAATTTTGCTGCACGTCTGTTTGAAGGTTCAAAATAAACTTCACTAAATAACTGCGCCTAGTGCTGGGGGAAGATCGACCTATCTTTTTTGGTAGAGATACTAAAGGCTGTTCACGGTAAAGTGAGCACTTTTGAAAACACCTGTAGAAAAAATCACTGCTCCTAACATACATAACGGGCAACCTAAGTGACATGCGCCCAGTAAAGTTGGTAACGATGAATAGGAAGTTGTTCCGTATCTTAAGTCGAATAAAAACTGTTAAGTAACCATTTGTGATAAGTTGCAGTGTAGAAACGAGAAGATTTGTTAGATGTTTACTTTTATATAATTTCACAGTTTCACTTGCGCTAAGCATGAATAAAGTGACGAGGTCCGTGGCAATGTTAATCTTACATAACGAGTAAGAATACACAACGTGCATACAAGTAGAACTTAAGCAGGGATTTCAAAAGTGCTCATTTTACCGTGAACAGCCTGTACTACTAAGTGTAAGTAACGCTAGCCCTGTGTTCCAATGGTAATGCGAGTCCCACAACTACACCAAAATAAACCGCAAAGCCTACATTTAGATATTTGGCGTACGGTTAGTGACAGACAATAATGCTTGATTTATTCTTTCTGCAGCGTATAAAAATAAGCACTGCAACAGACCGCAATTACTGGCGCTTATCTGTCAAACACGCCACACTCTTTATTGTTTAATGACCATCAATATATTTTTATTGAATAAAATGTGAATTCATGCAAGAACTTCCGTCTACTTCGGTGCCACATTATGCGTGTATTTTGAAGTCCTAAACTTTCATAAAACGAGTATGTAGAATATTGAAGAGGGGGGGGGGGGGAATACCTGCAATGAGCACCAGAATCTCTGCACTTACAACATAAATTCGGTCAATGCTACTGAGTGCAGAGATACAGAGAGGCCTTTGGGGCCAAAATACTTGGGTTCTAATTATATACTAATAGGATTTTAATGTTATGCAAGGACATCGCTTAGTATTATAGTAAAAATTTACAGCAATGCCACGTTGCGGATTTTGAATGGTGCTACATAGCTATGAAAATAAATATTCCAACCACATGAGATCGCAGGTTATGCCATATTTTGGTTTGAGAAGAACACGGCCATGATGATTACGACGCTGTGGTTAAAAGTGCGAAGGAATAGACACAGCATGAAGGACGCTCTGACCACACGAACCATTCCACGCTTTCATGCTTCGCTCGTAACAACTGATCGAACACTGCGATGTATTTTCTTTTACACTACGACGTTCCTTCCTGCGTTCGTTGAGTTGGGAGACTCTTAAGGCAGATTCCCACCCCCCATCTTGGATTTATGGAATTTTTGTCATACTCTGGAAATACAGTTTTGTATAATGTTTTATGGAACGACAGAGCACAGAGCATTGCCTAGTGCATTGTCAGAGATCAGTATTTCTTTATTACTGTTGATATCGTCGCCTTTGTAATCGTTGGCAAGAAATAATCTCGCGTTTCACTTCAACAGTTATCAGCTAAAAATTAATAAATGTAGCGAAGCTGTGGCAGTTCGATAAAATTTGGGAAGCTGTTGTTTATGATATGCCATGCGGGAAATTTCAATACACCTTCTGAAATAGCTTTGGCAAAAAATTCGATAAATCCAAGATGACGGGTGGGAATCCGCATTAACGAGGTCTTGAGAACCGATAAGGGTGGAATGAGGTGCAAATGGAGCAGCGCCGGAATGCAAGGGCGGAGGAAACGGGAGATCCCTGAGAATACCCGCCAACCAGCGGCATCGCCCTGCGCGATTCCCACTTGCAAGAATCCGGGAGCAACCCGGCCGGAGATTGAACTCGGTTCGCCTTGGTGGGAGGCAAGCAGTCTAACCGCTCGGCCACCGCGGCCCCTCTCGTGTTCGTTGGGTTGGCTTGGAGGCGGTAGTGAAAATACGTCTCGGCCAGCAGAAGATGGAACATTTCGCGTCGCCGCAACCTGTTTACAAAGTATGTCTCAGCATTTCCTTGCATGCGTCAGTAAAGCAGAACCAGCCAGGCGTATCTGTAGACAGTCTCTCCAACAAGAGCATTAATGCCCGGTTGCACAATCGTGGTTCGAAACTCGATCCGAGATCGGATCTAAGATCGACGCAGACAACTGTTGCACCATTCGAGTTCGGAGCTGGACTGGATATCGAGATGAAGTTCATTTCGAACCAACGTGTCGTCGTTTCGAACCGCCGAAATTGGCGGTTCGATATCTCGATCCCAGGTCAGCAGTCATCGTCGACAAATGTAGTTTGAAAATACGCCAACAGATCTACGTTCGATTGTTTTCTGGGGAAATGAAAACAACATTATACGCACTTTAATATTATTCAGTAAAATTCGTACAATAATTAACTTAAAACAAATAAAATATCTCACATCTAGTTCTATCTATGGTGAAAAATACACTTACTTCCATGGCGTCATATATTACTAACCAATAACAAAATGTCTCATACTTAATCTCGATCTCTCACTTTGGAACCAAGATCGACGAATCGGAGCTCCAGAATTATGAAATTTCGTTGGTGTAACACTTTTACGTTAGAACCAAGATCAAACTGGACCCTGGTTCGGAACTAGGATCATTCGATCTCGGATCGGGGAAGCTCATGGTGCAACAGGACACTTCTGAAGGCACTCCCTGTTTACAGCCGTTTCCATGGATACAAAAGTGTCTACCCCTGCCACACACAGTATTTACATAAACGCACTCTGATGATTGACAAACTACCCACACTCTAAACCTGAATCAGTGAGAATTCCACTGTTTCAATCAGTCAACAGTACCTGACTAATTCAACAGTAACTTGGAATTTAACTGATTAATCAGTGAAAAATTCCAGATTTCCTTCACTTATTAATTCAGTGACATTTTCCACTGATTAATCAGTCATTTTTTTCACTGTTTTTCAGTGGTTTGTTTTTTGACTGATGGATCAGTTAAACAGCGTGTAAAATGGCCGTCAAACAACGTCTGAAAATGACCGTTAAACAACACGTATCAAGTGAAATAACAACGAGTAGGAAATAATAAAAACAATGCTAAATACGTTCTAAAATGTATTTCATCTTTCGAAACGCCATTTTACGAGGCAATATGAACATTCAGCCTTCATTCCGTTTTAAAGTACTTCATTTCGTTTTCATGTAATCATCACAGCGCTGTGTTTTAAGGTTTAAACTGCAATATAATGTGGCGAAAAAAGTACACTCATATATACTATTCGATTTAACAATCCTAACGGCATCAATTTAAATATTCACGATTTCGATGATAAGTACAGTTATATTTTCCTCTTACTTTTCAACTTGACTTGGTAGCGCAAATGGTGCTCTGCCCCCACAGCTCAGGGGTAGAGTGGCAGACTTGTAGTCGAGGGGCCGTGGGTTCGCGACCCGGCCCCTCCGCGGCAGACCTTCAGTTCACTTGTCTGCAAGTCGGTCTAACTTGAGCTCGACAACGTCACTTCTACACAACTACGACAAAAAACATAAGAAGAAATACGTAAGATAACGGCCTAAAAGCAAAGTGGAAAGGGTATGCTAGTCCAATCCCGGCCTCCTCAGAAATTTTTTTTTTACTTTTTTTTTTAAATTACGATAAATTTCGATATATAAATAGTGAACTATCGTAAATATGTTAATTTCACGAAATTATATGGCTAAATTCAATAAAAATTAATTTTTAATTCGCCCTAGTTGGCCGTCAATTATTTAATGAGTGAAATTGTTTCATGTCACTAATTAAATTAGTGAAATTTTTCCACTGAAGCAATCAGTGGTTTCCCACTGATTCTAAGTGGGGTCAGTTTCGCTGATTCGAGTCGGTAGTTGAATCTCACTGCGAATCAGTGGATTTCCACTGATTCGAATTTAGAGTTGAGTATATCTGCAAATACAATTTTTACATGAAAATAATACTTTCAGAACTGAAAAAATGTTTACTTGTTCTCGAGACAGACTATACCTCGAGTACATCCGCCCTTTATAGAAATGATCCCGCTGGCCTCGCACTATGGCGATCTGTGTTCGATCCTCCAATCCACAATCGAATTTTCTAAAGTTGAAAATATGGCTGATATTGCCGAGGACATATTGGGTTTCTTAGAAACCCCCCCCCCTTTTTTTTCCAAATTTGCATTCCGTCGCTGTTAAAAATGGTTAGTGCCCCCCCCCCCCCCATCTCTTCACAGATAGACGAACAACGCGAACATAACAATTAAAATACAGTAGCCTACAAACACGCAAACGTGCAAAAAGGCTTTACACAGTGCGAGAGTTCAGCACCACACACCAAGTCGTCCGAACGAAACATTCTTGATGACACTATCTCAACTATTACCAGTAAACACATCGTCTCGAAGTCTGATTATGACGCAAGGCGAATGTCAGTAGTCGCTCTCACAGATACTCGTTAACTCTTGTCCGTCTTTTTTTATCTGAAGTAGGTTTACCGAAGAAACAGATTATTATAAAGTTATGAACGGATTTAATCAAGTGCACAGTTTGCTCAATCAACTGTGTATACAGCGACATATCGGGAGCCTCACGGGAAATGAACAGGTACTCAGATAATCTCGCGGCTAAATGTGGGGCAACATCATGCAAGGTCAGATTGTTCACGGTAAAGTGAGCACTTTCGAAACCCCTCTTATTAAAAATAATAGTAAATAAATTTATTCTATTTTAGCCTTAGATGTTAACTTCCGAGTACGGTGGAACATATAAACAGTGTTTATTATTTACATGACAGTATTTATTTTAAAAAGGTGGTTAAAGGATAAAAAAATGGCTAAAAGGAAATGTAACTAGGGCCTCAAAAGTGCTCACTTTACCATGAACAGCCTATAATCAAGGACACTGCCAGTTCCCTTCATAAATTCAGCTCGATAAAGTACTTTAAGCCATAAGATTCTAGTTAAGTGATCTTGGCCGGTGCTTTATATTGAGATCTTGAGTGGCGGTGATGATGGAGGATGCAAGGATGGGGGAAAATGGAAGATACCCGAGAAAACCCGCCAGTTAACGGCAACTGCAGCGAAATCCCCCTCTCCAGGTCCACCGAGGTGGGAGGCGAATAGTCTACAGCGCCACCGCGGCCACCACCAATATTACAGCGAAATGTAGTTTAAAACACACACTTTGCGGACACCACACATAGGGTATTGGGGAAAATATTTATTTTCGGTTTACATAGTCATTTTCGTGCATTGTTTCCTGAAGTTAATTTTGGACAAAAACCTGTGCTATGTCTTTCGAGTTGCCACTTCAATTAATATATAATTCGTTTTACCGAGCTGCAAATGAAAAATTATTACTTATTATTTCACTGTTTCATGCACTTTTAAATAACAGTGTGAATTTTCTCACCGGTAATATGTTTTATCCCTAACAACCCACAGTTCCTGTTTATCAATGTGCGAATTAAGTGATCAGGTCAACGGCAATGGCGAAAGCATATTTATAGGCTATTCACTGATAATGTAGCACGTTTGAAAGCTCCGCTTAGGATATACTGTTCAGCCTAGTTTGTATTCATCCACCACATGTAAAAAACTAACATTACTACGGGCCTCGTCACTTTATTCATGCGACATCCAACTTAAACCATGAAACGATTATAAAAGTAAATGTGTTATATTACACTCTTAATACGATGCCACGTCTCATATACAGTATGTTGCATGTCAATACTTAGGGGAAACATTCCTCACATCTTGAGGATGAAAAAATGTTATATGAACATAGGTCTGCAAATGCTTCGTTTCTTCACTACAGCCCGTAATACATAACGGGCCATACACTGTGCGTTATGTATTACGGGCTGTAGTGAAGAAACGAAGCATTTGCGAGCCTATGTTCATATTACATTTTTTCATCCTCAAGATGTGAGGAATGTTTTCCTGAAGTATTGAGCGACGCAGGTCATATAGTTCGAGACAGCGACCTTTTTCAGAGGTTAATTCAAAAGTGCTCGCTTTACCATGAACAACCTATATATAGTATACGCTAGGCGCGACTCTTGAAACAGCTACATGAAACCTCGAACAGAGTGTAGACGGTCGTTCTGCGGAGCGCGTGGCATGGTCGGGAGACATGTTTGACCTTGGGAGGCACCGCTGGCTCTCGGCTTGCCAACAGTCGTGGACGACGTCCAAGCAGTCTGCGGTCAGATGACTGCTCTGCTGCCGCCATAGACTAAAGTTGAGGTAGACCGCTTATTCATACCCAACATTGACCGACTCCAATCCTACACAACTGTCAAAGTTGGTTAACAGTGATGAACGTGTTTGTTTATATCTTAAGACGCTCATCTACCTAGAGCTTTTTTCCGCGTTTGAAGCCGAGAGGCGAGGGAGCGTTAAAGGCGACACTACCACGCGCATCAAGTCCCCCCTCGCCCCTAAGCTTAAGGCTCTGAACTGGCGTGCTGTGTTCTCATGCTGCTTGTACCTATGGGACTTTCAGTGGCGACCCTATTATTTTATTGGTGGAAAGTGTGTAGTTTTCAATGGATCCGACATGTACATTTTGAGATACAGCGCTTTGAAAAAGTCGTTTTTAGCCATTTTTGGCGTGCTCTGAAATGGTGTTTTTAATTAACGTGAGGTCTTAAAAACACTCAACAGCCCTTGACTGAAATGTATGTTCTTTTCGTAGGTTAGTACACTGGACGCACGTGTAATAGTTTTGTAGAAAAATGTGTATCTAGAACACACTGCAACGGATTCAAACGCCTGGTAGACGGGCGCCTTAATTTTTAAATGACAAGCACTATTATATTAATCAAATACTTTAATCAGCTTGAATTTAATCAAAAGGCATTAAAAATTGGCTAGAGGAAGAGTAAGCACATCTCAAAAGGACTTGTTTACTAAACAGTGTTCTAACCTCAAATACAATCCACGCCGTTTATGCTACTCGCGATGGCAGAACAGCAGTTCAATGTTGGGGCATGGAGATTGGTTGTGCGCAGCCAACGAGCTCTGTCTACCTCATGTTTAGTCTATAGCTGCCGCACGCGCACGTCAACCACAACCTATCACGCCTTTCCCTTTCCCTCACCCTCTCTGCCGAACAACCCTCGCACGAGGGGGATGAAGAGCAAGCACCGGTCCGCTGATGCTGAAGACGATGGTAGGTAGACGTCAAGTGGAGAGACACAATCCATTGATATTTTTGTTACATATCATTATAGTCAAACGTTACGGCTGTGCATTAAAAAAATTAAACTTTATTTGGAATAAACAATAAATTAACAGCAATTTTGACATTTGTAAGTTTGAGATATAGGTTTCAGCATTTTCCTGTGTGGGCCAAGGATGATGAAATATTGAAGGAACCTCTTTGATTATTGTCAACATGTTTCTTGGGCCTCGACAAGCTCTCACTCGAGTACTGGATTCGGAGGAATTTACGTAATCCAACATGGTAGGGGCCGCGGTGGTTTAGTGGCTAGACTACTCGCCTCCCATCTAGGCGAATCTGGCTCGATTCCTGGCGGGGTCGCTCCCCGATTTTCGCATGTGGGAATCTTTACCCCTGCCCTTTCATTCCGGCGCTGCTCCCTACATCACTTCACCCTTATCGACCCTGAAGACCTCTCGAATTTGACAGCCGCCCAACTCACTTTAAGATAGTGAGGAAGATCCCCCCCCCCCCAACTTTTTCTTTAACGTCTCGTCACGGAAGAGGAGGAACAGGGAACGAATATGTAACTTGTATGTAGCAAGGAACCGCTATTCACGGTAAAGTGGGCACATTTGAAAGCTCTCTCATTTGGAAAAATAGTCAATAAATATATTTTATTGTAATCTTAGACGTGAACTTTAGCGCGCAGTAACACATATACACTGTGTTTATTACTTACATGGCAATATTTATTTAAAAAGTTGGTTAAAGGATAAAACAATTGCTAAATGGAAAAAAGTAACTAGGGTCTTAAAAGTACTCACTGTTAACGTGGACAGCCTATACCAGTATTTGCCTGGAGTGATTTCGAGAAACTACTCGGGAAACAGGTCCACTCTAATGAGAGTCCGACAGCTTACCACTGTGCTGCGCCACCTCGTTCGGAATCGGCAGTGCGAATAAAAGATCTGCAATGTTGTCACGTGTAACCGATATTGCTGGCAACACCTCACAACTCATTCATAAAGAAAAATCCCGCAACAACCTATGATCACATACATATTTCAACACCAGCACTAATTGGGTACTAGCAGAAATGTTGGCGAGGAAATATAAGCAGTATTTTTGTGTCTCGAGGTTTTATTTATGGGCATGATTTTTAACCTCGTACCCCACACAAGAATTGGCGCGATGTTAACACTTAACATATTCATCTTTCTTATGAGATTTTCTTGCTATGCCCAACTTTATTGTTTTTGTCTTAAAGAGAGCACATATTTATTTCAATGAATGCGGAAAGATGCCAAGACAATGTTGTCTAGAGGACGACGAGTGTGCACAGGTTAAAGCGACATGGAGTCGACTCAGACATGTGCCGGCGGCAAGACAGTGAGCTGAGAGCAGCGAGCACCTACTAGGGAGACACGAGAGGCCCACGGATAATGGACGCTCCAGAAGCGCCCTGATTGGTGACGATCGTGCCGCACGACCCAGTCGTGAGATCTCATTTTCACGGTCGCCACAGCTGCTCAGTCGCGGTCCTGCAATGACACAGGAGACACTTCCGCCTCATGTAAGATTAACACTGTCGTGAGCCTCATCACTTTATTCATGCGTCGGTCAAGTGAAACTGTGAAATTATTTGAAAAAGTAAATATCTAACAAATCTGCTCATTTTTACATTCGATGCATTAGAAAATAAATAGTGAGGGAAATAAATAATTTAAGTGATCACAAATGGTTACCTAACACTTTTTATTCGACGTTATAATACGGAACTACTTCCCATGTATAGTCACCCACATTTACTGGGCGCATGTCACTCAGGGCGCCCGTTGAAATAAATGCAGGCAGGGGCAGTGACTTTTTTCTAAGGTTGATTTAAAAAATACCACTTTATCGTGAACAGCCTTAACCTTCGAGTACTGCTTGCTACAGGTGTCCTGCGATGATGGTTGTGAGAAGCTGGTAGGGGGGTTGGGGGGGGGGTTAACACGGCGCAGGGACGCGGACACACAAGCGCTGAACACGTCGCAGGTATCGTCGATTCACAGTAATCAAACATCTTCTTCGAAATTTACGCCCAGTTCATCCTTTCTGTCACTTGTCTGTGGCAGGAAACTTTCGCGCTAATGCATTGCAATACAAGATAAAACACACGAGATAGCAGGACGTAAACACGATGTAAGTTTGCAGGGTGATTCACTAAGACACTATAACCCCGTGACTAATAATACGAT
The DNA here is from genome assembly GCA_029891345.1 of Dryococelus australis. Classification (NCBI taxonomy): domain Eukaryota; kingdom Metazoa; phylum Arthropoda; class Insecta; order Phasmatodea; family Phasmatidae; genus Dryococelus; species Dryococelus australis. Next base: position 76,053,485 of record CM057007.1, on the reverse strand, counting down.
TGAAATAAATACGGTCTCGTTCGATTGGCTATACAACAACGATGTGACGCGCGGGTGGGGGGTCTGCTGCGACTGGCTGTGACATTTTGAGCGTTGGCGAACATTTCCGAACAGTATACCTCGCGATTCCGATTTGCTAACGCGCTGATTCTGGGGCCACACGAAAGATCTCGATTTAAGCCCACGAGCCAAGTAACAGTTTCTTTACTATCACTTCATTCCCATAACTTACAAAGAAAATATTACCTGCTAATGCAGACGTATCCACGTACAATCCACGACCATGTCTCCCACACAGCAACATCCCGATTTTTTGTAATGTTTGCACTTGGAGCACATCTTATTACACGCACATTAAGAGAATCCCGTACTAATTGGTTTGGATTGAGTTGAGTGATTCGGACGGCTTTTAACAACGGTGTCTTGAGAGCCGATGAGGGTGACGGGAGATACCCGAGAAAACCCGCCGACCAGCGGCATCGTCCGGCACGATCTCCACATGCGGAAATCCGGAGGCGACCCCGCCGGGAATCTAACCCGGTTTGCCATTGGTAGGAGTCGAGTAGTCTAACCACTAAACCACCGCGACCCCGCAAGCGTTCACAAGTGTTACAACGGACGACTGGGGATCATGGCGAATGCGCTAGGTACATAACGAGAACACAGCTTACTACAGTCACGCCCTGTCTACATTTGGGCTATCCCAACCTGTGTCTTAGGACAAGGACGCGTTGATTGGTGCACGTGGCCCTCTGACGTCATGGCGCTGTCCCAAACTGCCGTGTCCCAAGTTGAAGCAATCGGAAAACCCGAAGTTGCGTCCTAAGCTGATATAAATAGAAGACTTCAAATACTTTCGCGCGCATTCGTGAAATGTTTACGCTATGAATGTGTGTGCAAGGTGGACTTTCTCAAAACAAATATGATGAAATGGTAATAAATAATTAGGGATGTCTTCGTTCGGTGTGAACAATTTTATTTGAAGTATTTTAAAACGTAAGTTTAAAAATAAAATTTAGACGTCAATTGGCGAACTTATTAAAAATAAAAACGTTGAGGTGTTCGTTATAGATAATTTTCAAATCAACCAATTCGTAAACTATAAATACAGCAAATTTAACATAGCTATTCAAAAACAAATAATACGCCAAATTGAGTGCGATCTAGTGTCAGATTGTGAAAGCTCACTTCGGACAACGCATTTGTAGAGTATATTCGGACGGCGTCAATGCGACGTCACTTGGTGATGAGTTTCGGACACGTCCGCGTCCACAGGAACGGCAGATGGCAGGTAGCAGGTGGGTAGTGCCGGCGGACTGGAACGGTACTCTTGGAGAGGCTGGCTGCCTGACCAGCGGACAGACACGCTCTGTTCCCAGTACCGCTCGACGGAGGTCTGTGCCAGCCAGCCTCTACGACTACCAGCGGCTCTGTGCTGTGCTGGCTGCGGCTGTTACTTCACTTTGCTTTAGGGCTGTGCAAATATACCGTATAACGAAACGAAAACGAACAATTACAACTTTCATATTAGTTTCGGTAAGAAATTTGGTTATCGAAAGTCGTAACGAAACGAAAATTCTCCATTTCGATGCATTTTCAAGTGATAAATGAATATCCATTTATTGCGCCAGCAAAGAAAAATTTTGCCTGTAAATAATCTTGTTTGTTTTCATTATTTTATATTTTATAACTGAAATAACTACATAAAATGAAAACTAAATTTAGGAAAATCCCCCTTTGGTAAATAATCCATATCCTAAATTTTTTTGGTTTGATTTTCCAACAAATTTGTTATAGTTAATAACCTGCTATAATGTTAGGAAATTCGTTAAGCTTTCATTAAGGATGAGCTTTAATGATATTATTTTTCATTCTCGTTTCAATTTAAAGAAAGTTCATTAAAATATCTTTAATTTTCATTTCATGAGAAAAAGTCACATTCGCAAAACCCCACTTTGCTTACGAGTTCTATGTACTGAAACGTGTTCTGTGAAATCGTTGTTTGCGGGTAAACACGTGCCTCGGCAATTAAAATTTCAGTAAATATGACTTTTTGTCAGAAAATATAAAAAAAATTAAACTATGGCCCTAATTGTTTACTTTTGTTATATTTAATGTATTCTTGGAGAAAAAAATTCGTGAAAATGCTCAAATATCGCATTTTTAAAACGTGCCTGTGCAGTTTCCTTAAGCGACAAGAGAAAATTACAAATATACGGACGTAGTTTAATCTGTGGGCTTTCATCGCATGTAATAAAACCCCTATGTTACAGATATAATTTGCACAGTACAGCGTTACGTCGGAAACACTGCACACCTTGCGCGTAGGAGCGATATACCGCTAGGCTTGCGTGTAACTGTCGTCCATATCGCTCCCTCGCTTCTTGACCTTGGACGCGCAGCTACATAGTCCCCTTAAAGATACCGCGAGCATATTTAGGATAACAGCAGCTGGACCAGGAGTACTCGTAATTGTCTTCATGTGGTACTGCTTGACAAACTCAAGTAAAATTCCAATCATAATGTGAGACATAAAGCCCCTTTCCCTTCCCTTTATCCTCATTCTTTCTTATCGGCGCAGTACATTAATTGTTCTGCACACAGTTTGGACCAAACTTGTACAAGTGGGTCACATGTGATCTGAAGACTTTTGTAGCTACATGTTGCCCCACAAATAAGATTTGATATAAAAACAGCGAAACCACACTCGACAATACGTAGGAATACTATGGGAGAGGAAAGTGTCGTGGACAGATTTGAGCGGCTCATTAACATCAGGGTCTTGATAGCCGACGAGGGTGAAACGAGAGGAGTATGAAGCAGCGCCGGAATGAAATAGCGAAGGTGACGGGTGATCCCGAGAAAACCCGCCGACTAGCGGCATCGTCCGGCTCAATGCCCACGCGCGAAAATCCGGTATCTACGTCGCCGGTAATCCAACCCGGACGCAGACTAGTAGAACTGAGAGAATGCCGCGAAGAGAAGATGTGTTATAGTTCTTCTTGGTTTGCTAGTGGTAGACATACGTGCACGTTTCCAAACACGATTACTATATCAAGTCTACATCCCTCCGACTACGCCCTCGACCAGCCAACTGAACACGTGTCACACTGAACAAAACCACAGCTCTCAATTGTGAGCTCTTAAGTTAAGTTAGTGGAGCAGTATGATGTAATACATCTCTTTAAGACTACCTTTATGACGCGTAAAGTTAGGTACAGTGAATTTTGTCTTCTGTGCATGTCCCCAAATGTTTACTATTTTAAAGTAATTTTCTGAATAGGGCCTATGTCTATAATTTTATTTTAAAAAATTGATTGTATATTATTTTACATAACAAATCTGCAAAACAGATATTTATGTACCTATGCATCCTGTGGTTTTGAAAGCTACCTCAGCGTAGTTGGACAGTACTTACGTGCAACACTGCCTCCAGGCGGTGCAAGACTCAACTCTCGCCAACCACCGCGAGTGACGTCATCCGGAACACACCTGGTATGACTGGCGCACACGCCTGTGATCGTCACTTACCAAGTATACTGGAGGTCGGAGGGGAGAGACACAATAGTGCCACTTCTCTCACCACAGTGATGTGCAAGTATCACCCTGGTTAATCCAGCTTTATCCAGCCCTAATCCAGTTAAAAGGAATTATTTTTATCCTCCGCGACTGTCGCATATATTTTCACGGCCCTCTTCGCTTTGCCTGGTTTGCGATGCTGTTCCACCTACATCCTTCTTCTTTCGGGGTGTGCACATGGCACCAGACCGCCCTGCAATAGCCGCGATGCATGCGTCCATTTTGATAGTTAAACTCGACCTAAGGCATGTAGGGCTCGCCCTGAGACGCATCCCATTCTCCAACCGTCTTAGCTACTAACAAGCATGCCGGAGGAGACACAGAACTGTGAAGGTGCTCACGCTGTCGCTAAATTGGACTATCAGTTTTTATAGCTTGTTTACATTTTAAAGAAATAACACTCTCCATACACCCAACTAGCAGTGTAACACTGTAGCACAAAAAAGTCAAGGAAACTACAAACTCATAATTACGTCACAATATAATTTCTACCAACATCTGGCAAAACAGGGTGTCCACTGAAATTCCACTTTGGAATTCCCTGACTTTTCCTTGTTTTTCCAGGCAGAATCTTACAGTTTTCCCTGACCTATTTTCAGGACCGAAACCTTTCAATACCGTATTTTTCCAACGCTGACAAAGATATGTTATCAATGAAACTGAATTAAATTACATTTCACCAGACCAAGCAAGCAGAACAAACATTTTATTCAGCCCCCCGACATTTCTCGTGATACACGCTAATGACTTCACACGATTGCCAATCACAAATACATAAACACTTTATTTTGTACGTATAAGCACTATGTCACGTGGCAAAGATGTATTATTGCCAGTTCACAACATTTCCCTGGCTTTTTCCGGTTTTCCCCGTGGGTGGACACCCAGCAAAGTTAATACCGTGACATAAACACGAGCCCACAGTTCAGTCGTCACGTCTGTACAGTCGTGTGAAATCGATAGCTATGTAGTTGGTTATGGGAGAAACTATAGAGAGTTTCTTACATGGCGGGGCAAAGGTTCCCCTTAGGGACTCCGCCTGGCTAGAACATCAAGTGCGATGCAGAGATTTACTGGAAAACAGGAGATTCAAAAACAGATTTTAAGAAACGTTTCGTGTCCAAAGACAAATTACAAATACTCATTTCAACTCCAACGACTATTTTCTTAGCTGTAAAAAAATGTTTTCACAATCAATTTTAGCTGCTAAATTTTCTGTCCAGAAACACTAGGGTTGTCTTTAAACATGCAACATCTTAGCCTGCCATAACAATGCTGCGTCACGGCATACAGTCACGTAAAGGCGAGTCGCCGACGGAAAAGACTGCACGCCAGTTGAGTGCTTTGTGCGTAGAGGCGATGATGCAAGTGTTGAGTGAATAAGAATCGGGCTTACAGCTCACGCTTTCCGAAACCCTCAAGTGCTTGGTTTCACAAGTCTGTTTTTTAAAGGCTTAGCCAAAGGTTAAGTAATAGCTACCCATAATTTCTCTCTTCTTTTTTTTTTTTTTCATGCACTGTCGTGGTTATTTTTCGACCGAGAAAAAAGGGATTACTTTGTGCGGTCAAATATGTGATAATAGTAACAGCAACAAAGAAATATCAACTTCATAAAATGTACTATACTCTGCCTCTACAATTCCGTCATCGAAACTAAAATACCAACTCTCTACCGTTAGGTAGGCCTACTAGCAGGAAAAAATAATCCCAAACTGCGGAAATTAATCCCCTTTAAGCTACTTACCCTGCACTGAACAGATAACGGAGATCAATCCAGCTTCCGTTTGAGGGACATCATAAGTATTTAGAAAGCGAAACGTTTGATATCGGCGAATGAGCAATGCACAGGTAGCAGCTTCCTAAGGTACCGCTACAAATCCGCTGATGCAAATCCGGACCCGCTGCACACATTCTGCTATCAGGTATCCGCTTACTGTTCTGTCATCAGCTCGTAATGTAAATATACCGGCACGAAAAATTTATACGGCCCTTTATTTGCGTACCGAAACAATGCCAGATTATTTTGACGAAAGCATGTCCTCGCCCCCTCCATTTCCAGCCATCCTGTTGCATCGCTGGAACTTAATTGTTTACTTCCAGAGAGAACAAAGCGTCTTCGCCTTTTTACACGACGGCTGAGTGAGCAGCTAACAAGCAGGATAAAGAGAAGGGGAAGGAGTACTAACAGCTAGTTATCAAAAATCGTGCTCGAGCGGATAAATAAAGCAGAGACTAAAACGCCGATTCAAGTTTCGCTAATTAAAGCAACTGTGTCTGAAACAGAGTTGTAGCGAACCTCTAAATCACTTTATTTACGAAGATACAAGATTTTTTTGTGACCGATCGTGACTTCTCAGAGGACATTTTAAATACTGACCTGCTGTTTTTTTTTGCGAGAAAAAAAAGGGGGGGGGGAGTTCCTTTCAACACGGGACACAGCTGGTGATGGCGTCTGGGTCATTCAGCATCGTCTCTGATATGCTATCTTCACGTGCTGGATGACAATTCGGCCAACTACACTGCGGGCCACCTGTTCAAGTGATTTAATTCAAATTCCAGTACAATATTCGTTCACTTTCTTAATATGCGCCTTCCAATGCCTCGCCCAATAAGGCTCCACTTGACGTCTTAAATCGAAAACTAGTTTCTAGTAGTGGCCACGGGGAGCGTCCTACGTTCTGAAACTGCAATGTGATTGGCCAGGTACGAAAGCTTGTATGCAACCAGCTACGGGAAATAGGGCAGGTTCAATTACCAAACCTGGTATGAAATCTGGACGTACAAGGTGGCAAATGTCATGACAGGTGCCGGACTAGCAGGTATAACGCCAGCTACGACAAACCTTGTACCAGCTTTTACAGAATCTGACCTTTTAAATGCAAGACGTAGGTATTTTGCAGGGACAGGAATTTTTCTTTCTTTTTTTTTTTTGTTTCAACTTTTACTGTGCTATATAGGCAATGTCCATCGCAAGCGAACCCCTTGGTAGTTGCTTTACAAAAACACACTTTCCCCAATAGCGAACGAGTTCAAAGGATAAAAAAAAAAAAAAAAAAAAATGACAGCCCGAGGCGAGTTGGAGCAATGTAATAACGGATTTCGTTCCTTTACAAACACTCGTTGAGAAGCTACTTTCTCTACGGAGAGCAGCAAGTCGGCAACTGGGTCGCTGCCGTAGGCCGGAGTAAAAGCAGAGCTAAGACGTCTGTTGATTGACCGAGTGCATGGAGCCAGCAGTTTTTACGAGATTGCCTGCTAAGGTGCAGCTACACCTACTGACGATGTTAAGACTGTGACGCCCAAGACACTATGTGGTTGTCCCTGCGCCAAAAGCAAGTTACTGACTTTGCAATATGGCGCTGATGAAGTAAATACCAGGAGAGCAGGCGTCATTTTCCCGCACATTGTAACCACGCAGGCTTATAATTAGGCTGCAGACAAAAAACCTATTTTCCTTTACGATTTGACAGCTGGAATAAAACGTACCTCGGCGACCAAAGACGTAAGCAGGAAGTTCCTCAGGAAATTACAATGGAATTATAAATTTTTTTGCGAAAATTGCGGAAGTCATATCTTCCACATTTTGTTAATCACCTAAACAATTCGCGTATTATAGCAAAGACGTAGGTCAAACATTAAATAATCTTTATGCTACTGTGTAATGTGGTCTGGAAGAAAAAAGGTTTTTTATCAACAAAAACTTTCTTTTTCCACGTTTATGTTTTAACTATCCTGTAATTAATTAAAACAATACGTAACTATTAAGAAAAAATAATAAAAAAATACGATTAGAAATTCACTCTTTTGTTGCAATTGCACAATAATCTAACACACGCAACGAAAGATTCGAGTCACTAAGCCAAAGTTCAGTGATGGTGAGACTGATCACCTATTATAACGCTGTCAAGCTGAAAAATGATTAAGCGGTCAATTAAATCATTTATTGAGCTCTAAATATGAATATAGTCGCCAAATGAAATCCCAAATTTTGCAGGTCTCTAATAATCTGACAAAGGAAACTTCCCCAATTAATTTTAAGACGAACTAAAACAGGGGACGTTAGAATCCAGCCTGTACGTCATAGAACCAGCGAAATTTTACCATCCCTGCGACATTTTATCCCGTATTCTCTGGCAGTTGAATTCTACGGCCCACTTCACCGAAAATTGGAATAACCAGCGTGCGCAGGTGTAAACTGCATCACGCAAGGTTACGCAAAGGATGACGGATGCCGGGAAGGGGGAGACGTTCAGAGGAGAGAGTAGCAACAGGACCCCGACAGCATTTCGACAGCGTGTTCGATGTTTCACCACGGGGCTAACAATTCCCGGCAGGATATTGCACAACACGTTGCCTACTGCTGGACATACAGTTTACTACCTGTGTCCGACAACACACTCCTGTTACGTGTTGTCCTGGCCAATGACCACAGACTAAATACGAAGTAGAGCGAGCCATCTCACTGGCTGCGCACACCACTCCCCGTGTCCCTACATTGAACTGCTTCTCTGCCAAAACGAGTTGCAAAAACGGCGAGGATTGGATCTCACGTTAGAACACTGTTTGGGTGTACAAGTGCTTTGAGATGTTTTTACACTTCCTCTAACCAATTTGTAACGCAGTTTAATTAAATTCAATTCGGTAAAAGTATTTTATTAATAAAATAGTATTTGTCATTAAAAAATTAAGATATAAACAAACAAGTTCGTTATTGTTGACCATGTGACTGACAATTGTGTTGTTCTGGGGGAGGTCAATGTTGGATACATGAGCAGAAGACGAATAATCGGTCTACCTCATCTTTAGTCTATGCCACTGATCACCCACTACCACTTCACCAGCAAACCTGCAATCCGCATGCGCGAGTATTTGTATGTCCATTCACGGTTACTTGGAACGTTCCTGAAGACCTGCTGAAGTTATACTACGTCAGGCCATTCCATTACCTCGTGCAAAAAAAAGTTTAACGAAGCCATAAAAATGACATGACACCTAAGCGACAACGCACCACCTTCGTGCGCAAATGAGAACTATATTTACTAGGCATTACCAACACACCTATTTCCTCCCAGTTTTTAAATATATTAATTAAAAATGAAATATTACAAAAGCAACCAAACATCATAAGTGGGAGATTTTTCTAAGGTTTTGACTCAAATGTGCGAAGATAAGTAGTGAGAGACGGGGCCTCCGAGCTCAAAAATTGCAAGTGTGGCACAAATGCAATTTGATAAAATATATTGACAACACGACTCGTAACTTTTAAGTCGTATCTATGTACAAGTATGTTTAAATGAATATAAGGAAATTTTTTTTAATTCCAAACATTTTAAATGAAGGATACTGTAGTGTTGAGAGAGATTAGCTTCGCGTTTGCATAAGATCCTATCCGGCTTGGCTTGACTGAGGGTCGCAGAAAACTTTACGTGTACGGGGGAATTGCTGTGGTGTATGAGAGAAAGAGAGATGTCTGGTGGCACCCCACCACGGCACGAACATGAACTACACACTTCCTTAGTTGCAGCGGAGGTGGGCGGATGGCAGCTCGCCCATGCGCTCTCCTCTGTAGTGGAAGTCATGCGAGACGAGCGGGCAAGAACGGCATGTTCATATATCTCCACACTGAGCTCATGTGCATAAGAATCTTCACAATGTCCCAAATGTCGTTTTAATACCAAACTATAATATTTTAACTAAGTTATAAAGTGTCAAGGAACATGAGCAAATAATGGAAAGTAAATATTGATGAAAACAAACTATAATGAATGCAATATTTAACAGAGGTATCATGTAAAATGATGATAAAAATTTAAATACTTAATATAAACTTACGTAATTATGCACAACCGAACACTAAGACAATTATAAACATATTTTAACAGTAAATGTTAATTTTCTTCATATTTTTACAACTTTATAACACTACTGAAAAAAACAGGAGATGAAGTTTGTAAAATGTGTGAGAATAAGGTATGTTGATGGAAGAGTAAATAATACATAAGAACTACACACGAAACACATAATTAAATTGCTTGTTTGTTTTGCGAGCGGGCCTGAGCTATCATCTGGTGTGGGCTAGCGAGAGAGCCGATGGAGGTGGAGGAGTGACAGTTACCAAACCTCTGTGTGCGACGTACCAGTTCAGCGGACTAGAGACGTGAGCTGTTGGCTTGCAGTGTCTTCTTGCATGTTGGCGGCATTCGATAGATGGGAAATGTACTAATTATATCCGGGGTCGTTTGATATCTCGTGCATCCCTGGAGACCCTATCAGTGCCTTCCCCTGGCTGGTGGATAGCAAGGACACTATTTGTTGGTATATCTCAGGCCAATCTCGAGTGTAGTTCGTTCTTCGGCACATATAACAAAGTAATAATTAAAGTGACTGTTTATTATTATTTTACTTACACGGATAAATAAACCATTTCACTTAATGTTCTGCAAGCCGAAGGGAAAAACATGTGTAATTACTCTCATTATATAATTATGCATAATTGCAAAAATAAAATATATTTACATGGGTTTGTCACTCACTTGGTACACACCACGCAGCTCTGCGATCCTATGTCGACAGCTTCAAAACACAAACTGGCAATTTTCTAGTTAAAATATCTCCTCTTTTATATATATCAAACACCTGCCAATATGGCCACTGGACGACAGAGGTATTTGTATTACATACTATCGAAAATCTGATTAGTTGAGATCGAGCTGTGATGGGGAGTGGTGTACGGAGGTCTTGTACCTACTAATTATTAATTTCGATATGTATTAATTAATGCATAATTCAACCATTCATTGATGAATATGCAGGAGATGGTGTGTATGTTATGAATCTGATGTCTATAGTTCCAACAGTTCGGAAGTTATGACTGACTATGTTTATAAAAGGGTTATGCCATAATTGACCCTAGTGCTCCTAGTGAACAATGTGGAAAAAAAAGATGGCACCCTCTCTACACCTCATCAGAGTTCAGTTGAGCATCGACCTCAGAAGAGTAACATCTACAGGCCCAAATTTCCCTTGTGCCAGTTTTGCTATTCTGCTACCAACAGCACTGCTCAGAAGTGGCTGGGGGACCCGTCAGCCAATAACAGCGTATCTTTCAGGAGCGGGATGGGGAGTGCTGGGGGAGGCGGGTGCATGCACTTTGTATCTTCCCTCCAGAAGGGATAGCACCCATTAGTCTCCTACCAGGTAATCAAATGGCACTTGTGTCACTCTTGCTCCCCAGTGGTCCAGAACACACCACACTCCTACTACTGTGAATTATATAACATTTCTTCGTACAATCGTCGTATTATGAATAATATGATCCAAATAGGTTGTCACCGCGACTGATCTAAGAACTAAGTAAGTATTAATTTAATAGCACAACTGGTTTTATGGGAAGGTAATACGAACTGAAGCTTTGGAGCGTCCATAAATTGTAACTTTTCGGCACACTATTTTGTTAATGGTACGTGCGATGTATCACAATCTTTACGAGAGACACTGATATGGATAACACGTATTGACACAATACTGAGACGTGTGTACTGAGCAACAACTCAGGAAGGCAGCCGGTGCTCCACCAATCACGCAGTGGCCTTCAGACTGCTGGAATAAAAGCTTCGCCGGTGAAATGGCGGAAAGAGCCGAGGGGGACAGTTTATTATGCAAGAGAACGTGAGACAACAATGCTGGCAGTGAGGTTGCCGGGGTGAGCGGGACGCACCGTTACACAGGGCAGTCATTTAGAAACAAAGCGACATTTCCACACACCGTTGGAGACGCTTCTGACGTAGTGTGCCGCCTCAGCGCTATCTACGGTCTCCGTATCTCTTCTACGCGTTTCGCAACGGTCTTCACTTTAAAGAAGTACATACCGCGATATTTGGCTCGTTTATTTGAAGGCCAAGCTAAACTCTTTGACAGTTCTGTGCAAACCCCAAACACTGTCATTTGTTTACTGGCTGGTGCCACAAGATTCAATATTAGGCCCCCTACTCACCTTAGTATATATAAATGACCTCCCGTGTGCCTTAACCCCAGACACTACTCCATTTTTATTTGCAGGTGATACTAGCATCTTAGTCTCTGGAGATTCAATAAATGATCTCATGCAAAAAAAAACAGACAACATTTACACAGCTAAATACACGGTTTACTGCAAACAAATTAAATCTCAACATAGATAAAACATATGTTATGAATTTACTCACAAAGACCAGACAAAACACTAGTTCGTATTATGATAGTAGTAACCGAGACAAGATTAATGAAACAGTAGTGACTAAGTTTCTTGGCTTAAAAGTAGACAATTTACTAAACTGAAAATCTCACATTGAGTATATTTTACCCAAACTAAGTTTAGCCTGTTTCGCTCTGCGAGGTGTTGCAGAGGCCTTGAACAAAAATACAACAAAAAATTGTATATTTTGGATATTTTCATTCCATCATGAGTTATGGTATAATTTTGGGGGGTAATTCCACTGACAGTAAAAAAAGCATTTCTCATGCAAAAAAAGAGCTGTAAATATTATCAATGGCAAAAGAAAGTCAGACTCATGTAGACCTCTTTTTCAGGAGCTCAGAGATTTTTACATTTGCATGTGAGTACATGTTTTCTGTACTTATATTCGTGTCCAAAAACAGTCATTTATTTAAGTGAAATGAGTCATTTCATAAGCGTAACACTAGAAAAAAAATTAACACTTACACGTGGCTTGAGTTAAGTTAAAACTTGTCCAGAAACACGTTGGAAGAACATTTGTCACATTACGAAGAAATATACGATGTGCGCGTGTATATAAAAAAAAAACACACACACACACACAACGTGTGTGTGTTTTTACTATGTCCAGTTTATAAACTTTGTATACTGTAATTAGACTTGTCCAATATCTCTGTACAGCTATATATTAGAAGAAGATCTTACGGATGCAATAAAACAAACAAACAAATGATGAACATGATGCTGTTAAAGGCTATTCACGATAAAGTGAGCACTTTTGAAATCAACTTTAGAAAAGAGTCACTGCCTTTACCTGATATCTATTTCAACGGGCGCAATGAGTGTCATGCGCCCAGTAAAGTTGGCAACGATAGGGAAGAAATTAGTTCACGATATAAACGTCAAACGGAAAAGTGTTAGGTAACCATTTGTGAAAACTTAAATTATTTCTCTCGCTTTCCGTATTTCTTAATGCAGTGAAGTGTAAAAATGAACAGATTAGTACAATATTCACTTTTCTAATAATTTCACAGTTTCACTCCACTGACGCGTGAATAAAGCGATGATGCCCATTGCAATGTTAATTTTACATAAGGCGGGAGAATACGCAACGTGTATACAAGTAGATCCTAAGCAGGGTTTTCGAAAGTGCTAATTTTACCGTGAACAGCCTATACAAGGCTTGGTCTACGTGTACACTGGTTCACAGCCCTACAGGGAGTGTCAGGGAAAATGTCTCCTAATAACAAACGTAGCAAGAGGGTCTATCCTAGCACAACTTGCACTCACAACATTTCCGGGTCTCTACACCGTGAAATAATTCTCTTGTGAAATCATTCGTTCGTAAACCTGCGAGAACCGTGGTTGTTATTACAAGAGAGAGAGAGAGAAGACATGCTCGCATTGTACTGATCTGTACTCACGAGCTAAGACTATTTGTTGGACACCCAAAGCAATACCTTCAAATAGCATATAGTTGTTTGCACCAAAACTATGGCTGATGTCAAGAGTTTTCTGCGTGCAAAAACCACTTAACATGCGTACCACAGAACAAAAAAAGTTTAATTATATAGCTTATTTAAAAGGAACTCTTGAGTTTAATTTGAAATTCTTTAAAAATTAACCACACAAATTAGAACTTTAAAAAACCCGCCCAGGTGAATACAATGTTAATACAACCAAAATTAATTACAAGTTTTGTTTATGTTTAGGGTTTAACCCTTTGCACCCTTCAGTTTTATATGAGGGTGAGGGTGAGGGATGGAAATACAGACTGTTCGGAAACTCGCCCACAATAATTCGGGAGATGATTCCTTACGGAAAATGAGGTAGACATATGTAATACAACTTGTAACCTAGCTGAATTCCAAAGGGAGATATTCGCCCTTGAAAATCGAGATTAGAAATAGTGTTTTTGTAAAACATCAGAAACGGCGTGAAACCATGACTGTCGGGATCATGTTTAGCGTTATCGAGATCTTTAACCTACGAAAAAACCGTTGTTAACACCTTCATACGGATAAGGATGCTTACCCTCTTATTGCGTACAAATTTTTACCTTGAAGTAGAATGTAATTGTGATGCTGTAGCATTGAGCTATACGTCCTGTTAACCAGAAAAGGTCCTCTTGTTGCAAGTGCCTAGGACCTACCGTTTGCTTCCAAAAACATATGCAAAGTTTAGAGCAGTGACAGTAAAACTCCCTGGACGTATGGAATACGTCTGAAACAGCTTCAAAAAGTGCTCACTTTACAGTGAACGGCCTATATAAGGTGTGGGCTGACATGTGTGTAGGACTGCAGTGTCGAGGTTTGCGTGGGAGGAATCAACCGAGATGCATTTGATTTACGGCGCGGCAGGCTACAGTGGTCCGAGAGTATGTAATCTGTGCAAGCAGAAATACCCGACCCACATGACCCCTCGATCATCGAAAGTATGACGCAGTTGACCAACCCCATAAGGGAAACACATGCACTGGCCATCATAATCATTTTACTGTGCGATTGTTTGGTACTTGACGACTCATCTGAACACACAGTGTGTCAAAGCGAGATAACAGCGACAAGCCATATTAATAGATCTACGTATGCTCAACGTATGAATGTGTTTGTTACTTTAGTAACGTACGCTTACGACTAGTTACCCCATTGTCAGTTGCTTACGATTTGTTTACCTTTCCGTGTTTTTTTATACGTATTCCCTACGTGCCAGGTATTGTATCGTAAGCTGTAAACATTGTGTGATTTTTTCAAATGAAACGGTGGGTCCTAGGCAATTGCAACAAGAGGACCTTTTTTGGTTAACGGGACGTACTGCTCAATGCGCCAGCATCAAAATTACATTCTACTTCAACGCAAAAATCTGTACGCAATAAGAGGGTAGGAACACTAATTTGTATAAAAGCGAAGGTATTATAACCGGTTTTTTCGTAGGTTGATCTCGATAACGCTTAACATTACCCACAGAATCATAGTTGAATTCCACGCCGTTTCTGATATTTTGCAAAAATGTCATTTCTAAACTCGATTTTAGAGGTCGTATATTCCCCCTTAAGAAGTGAGCTAGGCTATAAGTTGTATTACATATGCCTATCTCATTTTCCCCAAGGAATCACATCCGGAATTATTTTGAGTGGGTTTCCGAACATTCTGTATAAAGTGTATGTGGCGAAAATTTATACGTGTCTGAACTTCCTTTTTATCACACCAGGTGACAGCACTAGCGCCGTTCACAAAATGGCGACAAATCAACAGAAAGCGTTTTGTGTTTTGGAATATGCAAGATGTTTGTCGGTTGTTACCGTGCAGCGTGTGTTCCGAGGGCATAACCACACAGAACCATAGCACTCTGCAGTATAGTCGTCAATACCAGGACACAGGATGCTTGTGTAAAGGTAAGAGCACATGGTCTAACGAAACAATGGAGAGAGCGAGGGGAAGATATGTGCCTAACCCCCGACAATCAACTCCCCGAGCAACTCGGGAGCTTGGGATTCCTCAGCCGACTGTGTGGGAGATTTTGTGACGACGATTACAACTTAAGACGTACCGCTTGCAGTTACTGCAACACTTGCATCCAGAAGATTACGCTACCACAGTTGAGATTTGTGAGCACATGCAGGAAGATAAACTTGCCACACGTCTCGTGTTCAGTGACGAAGCGACGTTTCACTTAAGTCGAGAGGTGAACCATCACAATGTTCGGATATGGGGCATTGGAAATCACCATGCCTCTGTGCAACACGTACGGGATTCGCCAAAACTTTGTGTGTTCTGCGTAATCTCACAGACGAAAGTGTACGGGCCCCGGGTTTTTTCCCTCGAAAACACTGTGACTGGTCTGTCCTATCTCGACATGTTGCAATTATGGTTATTTCCACAGATCAGAGAGGATTCCGCCAACTTCGTGTTCCAGCAGGATGGGGCCCCACCTCATTGGCACACACAAGTACGTCGCCACCTCGACAATGAACTCCCACGCCGCTGGATTGGACGCTGTGGTCGGGATGACTCGACGCCGCCCCGGTCTCCCGACCTTACACCGTGTGACTTCTTTCTTTGGGGGCACGTGACTAACACTGTTTACGGGCCACCATTGTCAACAACACTGCATGAGCTCCGAAACCGCATTACCACAGCTGTCATGACTATCGACAGGGACATGCTGCAACGTGTATGAGGTGAACTCGACTACCGATTGACTGTGTGTCGTGTGACGAAAGGAGCTCTCATTGAACATTTGTAGAAATTTGTGGAAAAAACTTGGAGAGTTGCTGGTTGCTTTCATGTATTGCTCATAATTTTCTGACAAGTACTGTGTGAATTACAGATTTTTAAAACCCGATGAATCATTTGTAATAACCCTGTATAATTAAAGGATGTTCACGATAACGCGAGCATTATAGAAATGAACCTTAGAAAAAAAAAGCACTGCCCCTGCATGCATAGATTTTAACGGGCGCACTGAGTGATATTCACCCAGTAAAGTTGGTAACGACGGATGGAAAGCAGTTCCATATACTAACGTCGAATAAAATGTGTTAGGTAACCATTTGTAATTACTTACAATTATTTATTTTGCTTTCTATTTTTTTAATGCATCGAAGTTTAAAAAATAGCAGATGTGTAAAGTATTTACGTTCTTAATAATTTCACAGTTTCATTTGACCAACGCATGAATAGAGATGAGACCCATGGCAATGTTAAATTTACGTAAGGCGGAGAAGTACACAATGTGTATACAAGTAGATCTTAAGCAGGGCTTTCAAAAGTGCTCATTTTAAGGTGAACAGCGTATACGAATGGTTTGTCTTCCAGCAGCGACACTGATACTGTAGCCATGTGTACACGTTGTTGCAGCAGGCTCGGCGACCGGTTTACACGCTTTTGCGCAGCAAATGCTCGCCCTCGGACAAGATGGGGGGGGGGGGGGAAGGTGACCGTGTGAGCTCCGCCTGCCTTCAAGGGCTCTCGTGACGTCAGCACAACGCTCAAGTCGGGTCATATCGCGCATTTCCTGCTGGCCACGTGAGTCAGCGTGGCTACTGTGTGTGTGTGTGTGTGTGTGTGAGTGCGTGCGTGCGTGATGACTGCTGTGTTTGTGGCACCACGAGCACGTTTCTTCACTCACAGCTGAGGCAACATTTTCACACTACTACAAACTTGAGCAGTAGGCAGTAGGATATGGCGCGAACAATAGGCATACGAGACTTTCAGCGATGACCCTATCATTTTACTGGTGAAAAGTCAGTAAAATCTGTTCACGATGAAGTGAGCACTTTAGAAATTAAGCTTAGGAAAAAGTCACTGCCCCTGTATGCATGGGCGCACTGAGTGACATTCGCCCATTAAAGTTGGTAACGATGGCTGGAAAGTAGGTCCATATCTTAACGTCGAATAAAAAGTGTTAGGTAACCATTTGTGATGACTTATATTATTTATTTCGCTTTCTGTTGTTTTTAATGAATAGAGTGAAAATGAGCAGATTTGTGAAATATTTACTTATCTAATAATTTCACTGTTTTACTTAACCGACGCATGAATGAAGTTACGAGGTCCATTCCCATGAAAATCTTAATCTTACATAGGGCGGAAGAATACATAACGTACATGCAAGTAGATCTTAAGCAGAGCTTTAAAAAGTGCCCATTTTACCGTGAATAACTTATAGTACATATTTTAACGTACTGCGCCTTACACTCTATATCCGAAACCCTAGACTCACAAAATTACGTCAAAACTCAGCAGAAGCAATCAGATACCACCACACAATTTTATACGGGTTCTCTCGCATAATATGATCAATATATTTTCGACATATTAATTTAATTGGCAAAAAAAAAAAAAAAAAAAAAGATTCCAGGCGCGGGAAACAAGTAGAAACATGTTTAGCTCCCTTTATCTATTCGTATATAGAGATAGATGCCAATTAGCAACACTTTCTAACGTTCGGCATCATTATACTACAAACTATACCAGATTCCTTCAATTCATGCTAACTTATTGTGAAATAAATTTTTAAAAAATTATGTTGCAGTTCAGCTATTTGACTTGCTCTGCTGCACAGACATGAAATTCGAACATCGTCATAATATTTTCTCGAAAAGAAGAATAATAAACTATGTTCGCCCGTTTTTTACAACTACCAAAAAATTCATGTTGCAAAATCTAAGTACAAAAAATACTAAACAACTCTAATGTAAAATGTTTGTAGACAGAAATTCTCAATAATTTCTCTGAGACTCTAATTACGACAGGAAAACTAAGATTGTCTGCATGGAGCAATCTCAACAGATGGGCAGCATGTTAGTAGGCAGGTGGTTCTTGAACCATAATGATGACGCACCGTCTCTTAAGCGGATATTACACGATACCTGCAGCCGTACTTGGTTCGTGTACAAGCCCTGGTGCACGAGCCGGTATACCAGCCGCTATATGAGCCGCCATGGAAGTTGCGTACTAGCATTTGGCACCCTCGGTGGGTGAACAGTGTGTGGTTTGTAGTAAATATTCGTAGAACTGCTACCAGTTAGTAACTTGCGGAGGCCTATGAAAAAACTAGCTAGCACATCTTAATATTGTGGTATTACTGTTCGCCTTTTACAGTTTCATTCATTTTCTTGAAAATGACGTGAAATTACTAGAGTACGAGTGTGTTATTTTTAATTTTGACGAAAATTACTGGCCGGTTGCAAAATATAGGTTTTTTTCTTTACGTACCGGGATATTATTTTCACGTAAAATTTAATGATAAAAAAATCTGGGTCCAACGGAGTTTTGAGCTCACGCCCAAAACATTCACTGTAGCAGCGGAGGCCGCGACTTTGCCACTGTACTACCAGTTCACACACAATAATGTAGGTTTATATACAGTGTATTAGCGTAATAATTGGAATTAATATTTTCATACAGTAGGTAATGTTTGAATTATTTAGAACGATTTTAAACACCAATTAAAAGTTGTCATCGCCAATGTTATTTGTCGTCGTTGTCGTATTTTAAATCTATTTGAAAGAGGTTTCAACCTCACGGATGTATAATCAAGATGGAGACGTCCTTTTAGGTTTCTTCATCAACTCGTTTCAAGTAGTAGCCACGGGGAGCGCCCTACGCTCTGGAACTGCGATGTGATTGGCCAGGTACGAAACCTGGTATGAGACCTGCCAAGGACGTGTACAGTTACCAAACCTGGTACGAAATCTGGTTGTACACACACTAGCCCGTATAACGGCCGCTATGGCGGACCTCGCAAAAGCTTTTACGGAATCTGGTACCGTGTCATATCGCCTTTAGTCTTTCCTTGCATGCCCAAACTAGACGGAATACAAATGGATCAAGTTTCCTATTTAGGTAAACCGGTTGGGATGCTACACCACAATCACCTTATATGATAATTTAAAAATAACACTTTACGCACATTAAAAGGTTTCTTCCCAAAAGAAAATAAACACACTTGGGTTAATTAATATTTATGCGTTTTTAATACCACTTAAAAGTACAGTAATCATACTATACTCACTTTCTGAGGAATTATTTTTTTGTTCGTATTCCGAAGCCACGACACTAACGTCGTTTTAACTCCTGGACATTTCAGCCATGTATTTGTAATGGTCGTCTTATTATGACGTCACGTTCGAAAATCTAGCCACGCTCCGGCTTCAAGTCTCCAGTCAGCTGATAGATAGATGGTTCTTGAAGTATGTAGTTCCGCATTGACACGGTGCTGTGTGTCATACCAACCACACTCAACAAATTAGTGCACTAAGTGTACAGTGACACGCCTGGTTAGTTAGACTACTCCTTTGCCACTTACGAATATGTACTTGTGTGCGAATTTATTGAGAGGATGTTAACGAAGCTACAAAAAACTGTGTTTGCTACAAATTGAAATATTTTCCACAAATAATATTTTTTTTACTGAAGGCTGTTCACGATAAAGTGAGCACTTTTGAAATACACCACCTTAGAAAAAAAACTGTCCCTCTCTGCGTATATTTCAACGGGCTCACTGGGTGACATGCGCCCAGTAAAGTTGGTAATGATTTATGGAAAGTAGTTCCATATTTAACGTCGAATAAAAAGTGTTGGTTAAACATTTGTGATAACTTAAATGATTTCTTCCCCTTTCTGTTTATTTTAATGCAACGTAAGTAATAAAACTGATCAGATTTCCAAATTTTTACTTTTCTAATAATTTCACAGTTTCACTTGACCAACGCATGAATAAAGTGATGAGGTCCGCGGCAACGTTAATTTTACATAAGGCGGAAGAATACACAATGTACATACAAGTACATCTCAAGCAGGGCTTTCAAAATTGCTCGTTTTACCGTGAACAGCCTATACATATAATACACGCTCATTGGTAATACACATTTTAGTTATTTCGAATAAAATTTATTTGTAATAAAGATAGTAATAATAATCTAACTGTACCATTGCATACTATCACAATTAAAGTAGCGTTGCAAATAATTCACCGTTATGAGATCACTTTTGTATGTTCCGCCCCAATCTTCTCGAAATGAAATGCCGAACTCACGCAATTGCTTGTAGCTTAAGAGAGATATTGCCTACCGACGCAGGCGTCCCGCTGCAGGCTTTGAAAATCACTGCCCTTATTTATTGAGTGCGATTGGCCGGCCAGTGTTTTACTAGGACGACATTACTTGTTAATGTGTGCATGTTAACTTTCAAGCACCAAAACAGGAGAAAAGCTAGGTGTTTCAATGAATATTATTTTTCTTGCGGCCATAATCTGGTAAACCGAATTTAACAAATGAAGGGAGAAGAATTTTACGAAACAAATTTCCTGGGGTTTCAGATATTTTTTTAAGCTTGGTATCGTCTATTAATGTGTTGTTTAATACCTGATATATTTTAATAAATTCCTTACAAAATATTTTCCTTTCGGAGCGTATACTTTATCAGTCATCACGTTGGACTACAAGTATTACAATATTTTGTGTCGCACGTCAATATAAGCAAGTGTTTTTTTAGAACATTTTTTTAATTTTTCGAATTTCGGCTGCATAATAATATACACAGCCGTGGTTTTTGATGTAATAATCCTGACACTACAGCTGAAGATGTAGCCACCAGTCGTATTGTTTCTCAAACACGACAGTGCGCACGTGATAAGTCGGACATGGCATCAAGGGTCAAGTTCCTGCCGCACACATCAGCGAGCTAGTATGTGATTATCACGTCATTCGAACCCAGGGACGCACGTGTTTTAAGGGGGCTAATGTAGCTGCGCGTCCAAGGTCAAGAAGAGCGGGACCAATACGGGCGGCAGTAACACGCACGCCTAGCGCCTCATCGCTCCTACGTGCAAGGCGTGCAGTGTTTCCGCCCTGACGCTTTACTGTGGAAATCAGATCTGTAACAGTGTAATTTCATTACACGCGATGGAAATCCACAGATCAAACTACCTGCGTATAATCGTACCTTTCTCTTACCGCTTAAAGAAACTGCATAAGCAAGCATAAAAAATGCTATATTTGACAACTTTCACGAATTTTTAGAGATAGGGACATAAAAAAATCGTTTTTTAAATCCTTAATGGCACAAATTCGTATTTCCAGAACTTTTATTAACCAAGATCCGCGTTTACGCGCAAACAACGATTTCACAGAAAATGTTACAGCACATAGGACCCTCAACACGAAAACTCTGTACGTTAAAAAAACTTTACACAATCATCCAATCGATTCTTGCAAACTGTCACATTAGACCAAGTTTTATAATTATTTTCAAATGTTTCATCAGAGTCATAGTTCTCACAATGAAATACTAACATTTATGAAATAATGACAATTGCTACATTCGCATGCATGTACGACTGGAAACAAACACTACGCCTGTAAAAATAAAATAGGTTTTATACACAATCTCATATCCCATTCAACCATTCAATTGTTCTATGGGAGACAAATGAGAGGATCAAGCGACACGGAAGTTTTCGAACATGACGTAAACGACTGCAGAGAAACTATAGTGGGTTCACGACTGGAACAGACTTTCGAACAACACCTTAGTCGTCAGCTGCATGCATCGTTACTACTAACAGTGACTGGCGCGGGTACAGTTAATTTGGCAGCACGGAGAGAGAATATAGTTTGAATGTTCTAACGTGTTTTTCTTTTATCTATTGCTTAGAAATGGGAGTAGGAAAGATTCCGAGAAAGTCTGTTCCAGTCGTGAACGGACAACACACACCTGTGTACGAGCGAACGTTATTTTGCTGGATACTGGTTCCTGGGCGCTCAGCCGAGAGATCAGACATAATATTGTCCTCTGCGTATCGTTGTGCATACAATGGCACGCACTCTTATCACTACCAGTAGCAGACGACTGAAATTCTCGACGTTCGTCGCTGTAGAGTGTGACGCCTGTAAGTTCCTCCATCTCCAAATACTATTCCCGAAGAGAAGCGTGACTCGTCGCCGTCAAAATTGTTCTACACCAGAACCAAATACACTATAAACCAATGCCGGTCAGCTTGAATATTTCTGTGAGAAAATCCGACTGTGTTGTCACCCCCAAACCAGCAGAGAGCAGCACATGTGTTTAGTACTACATTCCATTGATACTTATAGTACGATACCAACATGGCGGATATGAAGACGAAACTTGATTTTCTCTCTGGAAAGTTTATTTGACAATGACCAAAACTTAAACGACGGTAACTCATTCCAAATACGTCAAATGTTTCAGAAGTGGAAATTATTTACTAGAAAAAGATAATAATGAATATATTTTGAAATATTTCCGGAAATTTCATAATAGTAACACCTCTGGCCACTAGGTTATTTTACGCACATACTCCTACGCTATTGGCATGGAGCTATCCGGTATTTTCCAAAACCACTGCAAACAAAGACGAGCTTTCTTCCTGGAGGTCTGCACGGAACTGGTCCTCCGTGTATGAGCATCTTCATATGTAAACCGCTGCCAACACCAACACTACCTGGAAGTTTCCCGTTTCTTCCGTCCTTTCATTCAGGCGCAGCTCCATACTCGCCTCACTTCACCCTCATCGGCTCTCAAGACCTCGCTATTATGAGCCGCCCAAATCTCTTCACTAACTCGGCGCGAAATCTACCCTGCCTCTCGCAGCCTCACTATAACTACGTGCTCGTGCGCATTTTTCCGCACGCCTGCCCTATCCTGAAGAGGAAAGCTTTATTCACATGTACGCCAATCAAGCTCAACTAACGGAACGGACAGAACCTACGATTGTTCACATGTAAAAGCTGTTCATAATAAAGTGAGCAGTTTTGAAATTAACCTTAGAAAAAAGTCACTCCCCCTGTCTGCATATATTTCAACAGGCGTTCTGAGAGACATGTGCCCAAGTGTTTGTATAATTATGGATGGGAAATAGTTCCATACCTTAACGCCAAATAAATAGTGTTACGTAAGTAACCATTTGTGCAAACTGAAATTATTTATTTTCCTCTCTGTTTTTTTAATGCATCTAAGTATAAGAATGAGCAGATTTTTAACATACCAACTTTTCTGATAATTCCACAGATTCACTTGACCGACGCATGAATAAAGTGATGAGGTTTATGGCAATTTTAATTTTACATAAGGCGGAGGAAATCACAACGTGCGTACAAGTATATCTTAAGCAAGGCTTCCAAAGTGCTCATCATTTGACCGTAAACAGCCTATAAACAGATTTTCTGTGACAACATTTTGGTGTTCGATAGGAAGCTTAGTTTACCACCACTCCGGTTCCTTTTATCATTTTTATCACCAATTTTCTCAAGTAAGTCACGGACAACAAACCAGACGTGGTACAAAACTTATTGAATTAATTTTACAGTGTATAATTTTTTTCTAACATTCCCAAAATACATTTGGCAGTTCAGTGCTATTTGTCGATTCAGTTTAAAAGTAGGCCCTTATTTTGTTTTGATACATTTTTCAGTAAAATTGACACACGATTTCACACATTTCACTATCATATTCACAGATTGTTCCGCCGATATGCAATGATCAGCCACGAAATTATTGGTATAAAACAAGTGGAACAGTGGACCTTTGGGGGAAAAAAACGTGGAACAGTGGACCCTTGGGAAATAAAACACGTGGACAGTGGACCTCAGGGAAATAAAACACGCGTAACAGTGGACCTCTGGGAAATAAAACACGTGGAACAGTGGACCTTTGGGAAATAAAAAACGTGTAACAGTGGACCTCTGGGAAATAAAACACGTGGACAGTGGACCTCTGGGAAATAAAACACGCGTAACAGTGGACCTCTGGGAAATAAAACACGCGGAACAGTGGACCTCTGGGAAATAAAAAACGTGGAACAGTGGACCTTTGGGAAATAAAACACGTGGAACAGTGGACCTTTGGGAAATAAAACACGTGGAACAGAGAACCTCTGGGAAGTAGAACAGTGGACCTTTGGGAAATATTGGCTGGGTCTGTTCTGTCCGCTAGCAAACATTTCGGCGTGGCTCGTGCGGAAGAGGATGGTTTATGATTGGTTGTTTCAACTCTCAGCTCTGTGTTTGGCGTGCATGTGAACCAGCCATAACAAGCGTGTCGCATAGCACTCCGCTGTTCTGAGCACTGTTCGTGCAACACGAAATGCAACATGCAGCGCCCTCGTACGTTCTTGCGTCACAACACCAAGTTTGCACATTAGCCATCTATGCGCCCATTCACCGACTTTACACTTTCCGAATGGACTTTACACTGAACGCAAATTTTTATGACAGCTGTAGTTATAAAATAAACCGAGTGATATCTAGTATCTTATATACATGTTCCCATATTCAAGACTGGAAAAACCTCTGTTTCTTAACTAAAGTGACAGATGATACCCTGTTATCTATAGGGCACTAATAATTTACTAACTCGCAGTTCAATGTCGTTTAGAACGTTTAAAGATGTGATAGAAGGTCGGTTCAACGACACGTCAGTAACTACTGCAATTCATTGTACGATAATCCTGAAGACGATTTAAAAAATAATAACCACTGGCCACGCACACTACTAGTTCTATCATCGCTTATACTCTACGTTAGTTGGCACCAGTTTGCGAATATCAGCTAATATATGGTACATGAGCAGTATTCTCAAAGTGTTTGAATCAAACCTTTGAAAAAACACACCAGATATGAAGCGTTTTTTTTTTCCCCCTTTCTATTAGCAGGCTTAGTGTCAGCCTGTCAGCGAGCGTTACTAAGCCCTGATGCCACATCTATCACGTGTCCGTCGCGTCAGTCTCACTGTGTGTGTCGTGAAATCTGAATTGTAATAATATCAATTACAACTCTATGCATAAAGAAACATTTCACAAGACTAGAGACAGTACTGATTAACCATATGCCTGATATTTTTGAGAGTTTGTATTTATTAGAAAGCTCTTTTATCAGACGAACATAGAATAGTTAAAGTTTGCAGCAAAATAATCTAAGACTTAAATTTACAGACTAGCAACAGCTATTAAACGTGAATGTAATAATCGTCATTAACTTACAGTTGCGTGTAGCATTAACCCTGTTCATGGTAAAGTGAGCACATTTGAAGACCTAAGTTACTTTTCCCTTTCATCCATTGTTTATCCTATAACCACCTTTATAAATATATATATTGCCATGTAAGTAATGAACACAGTGTGTATATTCCACCACACTCGCAAGTTAACGTCCACGGTTAAAATAAAATACATTTATTGACTATTATTCCAAATGAGGGGGCTTTCAAAAGTGCTCACTTCATCGTGAACATCTCATAGAAACAATAATTAAACTTTGTTGATGTTTTGTTGTCAGAATTTTCCCCTTATCATAAAATTATATCACAGCTCTCCGAAAATATTCTTTGGTAAAGGCTGTTCACGATAAAGTGAGCACTATTTGAAATCAACATTAGCAAAATGTCACTGCCCCTGCCTGCTATATTTTTAACGGGCGCACCAAGTTACATGCGCCCGGTAAAGTTGGTAACCACGGAATGGAGAGTAGTTACATATCTTAACTTCAAATAAAAAGTGTTAGGTAACATCTGTAATAATTTATGATTTATTTCGCTTTCTGTTTTTTTTTTTTATGCACCAGTGTGTAAAAATTAGTAGATTTATAAAATATTTACTTTTCTAACTCCACAGTTTCACTTGGGCGACGTGCATACAAGTAGATCTTAAGAAGGGCTTCCAAAAGTGTGGCAAATATATTGCTTTCGTCGCAGATGCAATGCATATCCATCGCACTGTACGTTCCCCCAACCTCACTGTCAAACTGTTATTTTGTTTCAAATTTGTACTTTCTCAAAATTCTTAGTTTTAAATTTAGTAGAAAAAAAAATTAAAGCACACAAACTATTATAAATCGACACTGTGTGTGAACCACTTCCTTTTTGCAACTGCCGGTGATAACACAAGGTTTACTTAGCGCCATCACTTCAGCGGAAACTATATAAGCACGCAACTAAAAGCGATCGGAAACATTCAAAGGCCGTCGCAGAATGAAGCTACAGATGAGATCGGACACCAGCAGTGGATGTATAGGCTTATCACGGTAAAATTAGCATTTTTGAAAGCCCTGCTTAAGATCTACTTGTATGCACGTTGTGTATTATTCCGCCTTATGTAAAATTAACAATGTCATGGGCCTGATAATTTTATTCATGCGTCGGTCAAGTGAAACTGTAATATTATTAAAAAAACTAAATATTTTAAAATCTGTTAATTTTTATACTTGGATACTTCAAAAAAAGCCAGAAAGCGAAATAAATAATTTAACTTATCGCACATGTTTACATAACACTTTATTAGGTGTTAAGATATGGAACTACTTTCTCTCCATCGTTACCAACTTTACTGGGCGCATGCCACTTAGTGCGCCCGTTACAACATATGCAGGTAGGAGCAGTGATTTTTTCGAAGGTTGATTTCAAAAGTGCTCACTTTATCGTGAACAGCCTTTAATGTAAATCACGAACGGTTAAAGCTACAGACATAGGATTTTCACCTACTTATTTAGTAAAATGAGCCTCTTTCAAAAACTGACCTACTTTGAATGAAATAGTTCACGATGTCACGAGCGCATTTGAGAAACGTGTTGAAAAATTCGCCGCGGCTGCCCAAACTAGACAACAGCACACAGCTGTGACAGGTTACTGGCGCCTGCAGCTAGTGGGAAGTGCCCGGCAGATCGTCCTACAGGCAGCTTCAACTGCATTTCAGATACCTACACGTATTTTCCACGGAACTATTAATCATGCGTCCAATGTGTTGTTTTAAGAAAAGAACACCTCCGTCCTTGGAAGAATACGGAGTTCGAACCCAGGCGCTCCCGAATGTGAGCCACACTTCTTGCCTGTCCTGGCAGACGTATGCGAGCCAGTACAGAGCGCAGGAGCAGCTCAGACGTCACGTGGTGGCCGGCTGCGGACGCACGTGTGTTACGTGCTCCCACAACAACAGCTCGGCAAAGCCAGGACGTCTACGTTGCACGCATGGCACGGCCCGACCACGCAGCTGGCTGCCTGCTCCGCTTAACGCCTCCAGCAAACATCCTTTTTGGCGTCGTAATTTCGCATTCATAGTAATAACTGACAATGTACAATTATAGAAAAATTTCATTTTAAGAGCTGCTTAACATCTTGTAAAAAGTATTTATATAGACTATTCACGGTAAAATGAGCACTTTTGAAAGTCCTGCTTAAAATATACTTGCATGTATGTTGTGTATTCTTCCGCCTTATATAAGATTAACATTGTCATGGGCTTCATAACTTCATTCATGCGTCAACCAAGTGAAACTGTGACATTATTAGAAAAGAAAATATTTTACAAATCTGCTAATTTTTACTCATCGATTCATTTAAAAAAATAGAAAGCGAAAGTAATAATTTAAGTTATCAGAAATGGTTACATAACACTTTTTATTCGACGTTAAGACACGGGGCTACTTTCCATCCATCGTCGCCAACTTTACAGGGCGCATGTCAGTCAGTGCACCAGTTAAAATATGTACAGACAGAGGCAGTGACCTTTTTCTACGGTTGATTTCAAAAGTGCTCACTTTATCGTGAACAGCCTTTATTTATATTTTATCAGTACGTTCCTGCCTTTTTGCAAGCAAGGAATAACACACAGTGAAAATAACGTAGAAAAATATTAAACAAGTATAAAATTGTAAATGTTCTAGTATAATCAAACATTTTCAATAATTCCTCTGAAACTGAAATCACGACAAGAAAACGAACAATGTAGCATAATAGGTGAAGCCAAGCCTTAAGAACAATCTCTAGAGAAAATATTTATCGCTCCCGCCCGCCTGCGGTTATTTCGAGCGTTCGAGGCCTTTAGACGCGTGAGGTGTAAGGTCGACACTTGTTCACTCGCCGTTTGCCTCATTCCCTCTACGCGCAAGGCGCTCAACTGCCTTCCGTCGGCGACTCACCTCAACAACTTGACTTCAAGCGATCACCCTACATTTTCACGGCACGCTAATAAAGACTAAAGTATTATGCGTGTCTGAAGACAACTAAAGTTTCTATATAGAAAATTTAACAGCTAAAATTGGTTCCGAAAACACTTTTTTTTTTACCACGTTCACGCCTGAAAACCTAATCCCTGGAGTTGAAGTGATGAATATGAAACTTGCTTTGCTTTGGGTGGACACAGCTACAAAGTATTTAACCTTGTCGAATCACTTGTTTGCTACCAAACTTGTGCTTTTCCAAGGCACTTCATGAGTCAGTCAAGCGAAGCCCTTAAGGAAGTAAAGCAACTGTCTATGGATCACTGCGCCTGACTATACAATGTGAAAAACTAATAAAAAAAAATTACTACAGATACCATAAAAATTGTCGAAAAGTGTGATTTATACTGTATATGAAAGAAGAATGTATATATTTTGCAACATTATAAATATTTTACTGAAGTATACTTTATAAATGTAAAAGATAAATCGTTCAATAGAGTCCACATTTTTAACAAAATTTAAGCGCATTTCCGTTTTTGGATGCTTCGGAAAGCAGAATTTACAAGAAAATTTTCAAGAAAGATCGTCATAATATTTACTGTGATCATGTGAAATAAAATCATATTAATAGTGTATCATATCAATTTTATAGTTAACTTCATTTGCGTCAGTTTCAGCCCTAAATTTTGGTGATAAATGTACGTGCATAAAATAAATTATAAAAATTATTTCCCACACTATCATTACAATTTTCTTACGTACAAGCGTAGTAAAGATTATGACGATATTGCACGACGAAAATTTTCTGGCAAATTCTGCTTTCTGAAGCATCCAGAATGGAAACATGCTTGAATTTTAATTAAAAAAATACAGACTATTATACTCTATTACTTCTTTTAGATTTAAAAAGTATATTTTAGTAAAATATTTAATAATGTTGCAAAATATATACATTCTTCTTTCATATACAGCATAAATCACACTTTTCTGACCAATTTTTATAGCGTCTGTACTAGTTTTTTATGAGTTGAGTTGTTCACGTCGTACAGTCGGGTGCAGTGCTCCATAGGGAGTTGCTTTACTTCAACCTTAAAGCCTTCAAGTTACGTCTGGTCACAAATAAGCATTGCGACAGACCCTCCCAAAATGGCGATATGCATTTGTTGGCAATTCAATTTCTCGAAACAATAATACATTACACGCGACGTATGTCAGTGAATTAAAACTACACATATAGGCTGCTCGCGGTAAAGTGAGCACTCTTTAAGGCCCTCCCAACAGGCTTTAACCACTAATAAATATATCTTATTGCAGCATCAGGCATTAAATTTTGAGGCTGGTGAAATGTGTACACTGTGATTATTCGTCACAAAACAATGTTTATATTAAAAAGCAGCAGGAAGATGGGAATAGGATGAAAGGAAAAATTTAGAAGATCCTTAAAAAGTGCTCACTTTACTGTGAACAGCCTATACCAAGCTGAACTTGTCTCCTCTCTTTTAAGGAAACTACGGAGGCTTGCCATGAAAACGCCATTTTGAACATTTTTACTATTTTATACCTTGGAATATACCGGATATTGCATGTCAATACTTCGGGGGAACATTCCTCACATCTAGAGGATGAAAAAATATTATACGAACATAGGTCCGCAAACGCTTCGTTTGTGTACAACAGCCGATTATACATAACGTACAGTGTATGGCCCGCGGGCTGGATCATATTGCTGTGAAATGCCATCGCAGCATTCGTTTGCATGATACACGACGTCTCGCACTACAACACTACACCGTGAACAGTAGGAACTGCACAGGATGCAGTTACACATGTGTGAAAGTTTATCGTCGGCACTAAATGAAATGTTCAAAACGCCCTCCATCAGCACGAACACATGCACCAACCAGCCATTGCACGGACACCCGGATGCGTTGATGAATCCCTGAAAAAGACCCGATTGTTTCGCCTCAGTACGGTTACAGAGAGTGCTCAAAACGTACACTGGGGTCGCATTCACACGTGCCTTTAAATGCCCCCACAAATAAATGTCTAGTAGATTCAAATCAGGGCTCCTCTGGGGCTGGTATGGGACTGCCAATTACTGCTTCTATGGCATTCCACAGTAACATGCTCCAGCCTGCGGGCCATACACTGTACATTATGTATTATGGGCTGTCGAGAAGAAACGAAGCGTTTACGGACCTATGTTCATATAACATTTCTTCATCTTCCCGATGTAAGGAATATTTCCCCGAAGTATTGACATGGATTATGACAACATCCTGTATAATTAATAAGTTGCTCAAAAAAATCATTACGAAATTTTGCTAAGAAAATGAAACAAATGTTGAGCAGCAGTGCAACCTTGAAGGTAGGCCACACGTGACATAACCTTACCCCCAACAGGCAGGCAGACAGACACGGAGCTGGAAGTGTGTATGCTACGTTCCCGACATATAGGCTGTTCACGGTAAAGTAAAGACTATTAAGGCCCCAGTTACTTTTTTCTTTCAGCCATTTCTTATCCTTTAAACACCTTTTGAAATGAATATTGCCATGTAAGTAATGAATATACTGTATATATTCCACCGCATTCGGAAGTTTTAGTCTAAGGCTGAAATAAAATATATTTATTGACTATTATTCCAAACCAGAGAATTTTCCAAAGTGCTCACTTTACCGTGAATTACCTGTAGCAAGCTTCAACACTGTGCGACTGCTGCCATGACAAAGTTGCCGGCCGCTCTTCTTCAACCAGATCGACTAAAGGTTGTTCACGATAAAGTGATCACTTTTGAAGTCAACCTTAGAAAAATGTCACTGCTCCTGCCAGCGTATATTTTAACGGGCGCACTGAGTGACATGCGCCCAGCGAAGTTGGTAACGATGGATGAAAAGTAGTTCCGTATGTCAACTTCGAGTAAAAAGTGTAAGGTAACCATTGTGATAATTTAAGTAATTTCTTACGATTTCTGTTATTTTTAACACCTCAGTGTGTAGAAATTAACAGATTTATAACATGTTTACTTTTCTAATAATTTCAGTTTCACTTGACCGACGCATGAATAAAATAATGTTAACTTTACATAAGGTGGAAGAATACACGGCGTGCATACAAGTAGATCTTAAGTAGGGCTTTCAAAAGTGCTCATTTTACCGTGAACAGCCTATAGAACCACGAGACACATTCACTGCACACTGGCCAGAAGCGTTTCGCGGCACTTCCCAATAGAATTTGTTTGTGGTGGTACAATCAGTAAAGGCCGTTCACGGTAAAGGAAGCACTTTTGAAACAAACCTTAGAAAAAAAAATCACTGCCCGTATGCTGCAGTACCCACAGCCATACAGTATCCCAGTTCAGGTGGCAGCAAATTATCAAAATATAGTCCTCAATATTTGACTTTGTATTGCGAATTAAATTATTAAATTTATAGCAATTGAAGTTGAAGTCGGTGTCTTTATTTTAGGGGGCCACGGTGGCCACCAAGGAGATCCTGGTTCAATCCCCGGCCGGGCCACTCCGAATTTTCGCACGTGGGAATCGTGCCGGGCGATGCCGTTGGTCGGCGGGTTTTCTCGGGGATCTCCCGTTCCCCCCGCCCTTTCATTCGGGCGCTGCTCCAGACTCACTTCAATCATCCACATCGGCTCTCAAGACCTCGATGTTAAGAGCCGCCCCAATCTCTTCACTCACTCGGTGATTTTTTTTTTGTTTTCAACACATCAGAGTGCGAATCTGGATAATATTGTAACACATTTTCATTCCCAAGAGATCCACTGTTTTACTTAGATAACGCACGAATAATGTGATCAGGTCACGACAATGTTAATATTACGTACGGCTGAAGGATACTTACTTCAAGAGAAGAGACGTCGACCATAAGCAGGTGCTCATTTGCCATGAATATCCTAGAATAGGGCGTACTCGCACACATCGCTCCGAATGAATGCTTTAGGGAGACGATATTTACACAGGAAATGCACGATTCATTGATGCGAGCGTACTGTTGTCTCTGGACTTCTGGTGGTTTTACTTAGCGGATTGAAAGTAAGTAAAAGCATTGTTTGGTAACAAATTCCATAAACACTCCCTCCACTGAAAATTAACTGCACGATTAATGATGGGACAGCCAATTCATCAAAGAATAACCTGACACATGACTGTTTTCTAGAT
Organism: Dryococelus australis; assembly: GCA_029891345.1. Lineage (NCBI taxonomy): Eukaryota > Metazoa > Arthropoda > Insecta > Phasmatodea > Phasmatidae > Dryococelus > Dryococelus australis. The sequence goes on along the minus strand of CM057007.1, from coordinate 76,021,060 downwards.
TTTCCAGGCGAGTGGCAACCACGAAACAAAGAAACATACATGTAGTGATTTTTCGAAGATTTATTTCCGAAAGTTTGAAGCTACAGTGAACAGACGTTACTTCATCACCAACCCTGCAGATCCCAACACGGGCAAAGTCAGTGCGACTGAGAGTCCACGTTCACGCCGCTAACAATACAAAGGTTCATTCTCTTCGGAAACAGGGATTAATGAGGGTGGAAGGTGAATTAAGGGGGCATGGGGTGCCAGACAAGGTTGGATGCCGATGAGGCGAGTGAGCAGGGGGGAGGAAATAATTAAGGGGTTTCAGCTCACTCAAACCTCGCAGCAATCAGTCTCGGGGTTGGAGGAGGAACGATCGCGTCGACTGTTCTTTAACAAATTACCCCTCGGAATAATGCGCGCCAATTACTCACCTTTTCACAAGGCGGGGGGGGGGGGGTGGAGGAGCGGCTGTTGGTGAATTACGACGTCCGAAAAACTTTCTTCGTGAACTGACTACGAAAACACAAGATGAGAGGGAAAAAAATCTTCTCGGAAAGAGCTTGCGAATCGGCAGAGTTAATTGGCTGCTTCGTAATCACCGTTTGACATGAACAAGTTGTTAAAGATAGTCCTGCTACGTTCTCGGAGGATTTCCTAGATGCTGAGGAGGAACAAACACACACTGTATAAACAAGTTGTTACGAGTTCGCTATAAAAACACTTTTTCCGCCTTGTATTTAGATCGACTAAAAGCAGTTACGAAGACTTCACTTACTGGGCGCGTAAACAGGGAAAATAAAACAAAACAACTTCCAAAGAAACTATTTAAAGTATCTTATAAACTCTTCTTTCAGGAACAGAAAAAGGCACTTACTTGAGAAGACTCGGTAAGACAGTCATAAACCAGAATTCCTATCATCCCTCCTGGACAATCAATACTACTATTTGTAGGCTACGAACTTTCAACTTCGAACCAACACACTGCACAAAGCGTCACACCATAGCTGTATAAAGTACTTCGAAATCAACTATTGGGGGGGGGGGGTGAAGGAGGTACACTTCGCATAACTGCTGGTACTCTAACGTAATGAATAAAAAGAAAAGACGGCGGCACTCTCTCACCACAATGTTGATGGCTAGAGACACAAGTATTTCACGGAAGCGGGCTAGACTCAACAGTCTTAAGTATGCTCGAGCCACTATATTCTGATTGGCTGCTGCACTAGTGCTTCCCGTTTATTAACTCGCTCACAAAGTGTGTGCGCATGTGTGTCTGTCTGTGTGTGTACAGAACAGCCGTCTATCAAAGGCGTATAGTAAAGTTAAGCGTTTTAAATTTACGTTCTCGCCGAATGCACTCGCAAAATACTCGTGATCCTACTGTAGGCAATTACAAAAATATTCCATGTCTTAACATCTTGTTCTAATCTAATCTCCACGTCGCACGGGAACACACGGATACCAGACACCAGTCCATGGCAGAGTTAAATGTTCACATGTATACACGTGGAAATGTTCAATGTGGGTTGACCACAAAGCATAGCGTAATGGCAACACCCTGAACCCGGGTTCGATTCCGGCTCTCTAAAACTCCCCGAAGTCCCTCCGGGCGAATTGCAGGATGGTTTATTAACTACAGGTCACGGCCGCTCCCATCAGCCCTACCGACTGTCCGAGCCGCTGTTTCCATTTCTTATGGCCCACGTGTTGGGGACAAAACAGAAGATGCTAGCAACTAAGTAGGGTTTTCAAACATGATAACAACACTGCTACGCACACAAAATGTGCTTTTAAGTTCGTCCGGAATCGTCGAGGGAAGCCATCGAAAGAACCTTGAGAAGCCATCCAAAGATCCCTTGAGAACCCCATCCAAAAATTTCTAATGAAGACATTATATATTCCTAATGAAGTTACACAAAAAATCCTAGTTAAGTCACTGCTGACACTTCAAATTTGTAGTGTATGGTCATATTGGTGTAGTTGACGACTTTACTAATATGCAGAGCACGTGTAACAGCAGCGCTAAGCACAGGAGCAAGGGAGAGTGGACCGAGATGAGTGGGAAGATGTAGATCCAGGGGAAGGTAAGGTAGGAGAGGAGGCGAGTGGACACTGTGACCTCGCGCGGGCAGTCTGCAGTCTGGTGGGCGCCGTGGGAGGACACCTACACAGCCGCCCGTCTCACTGTCGCAGTACACACACACTAGCTTCACTACAAGTCAGTGGCTTCTAATGGAGCACTGCACCCGGATTGTACTACACGCGGGCAGTCTGTAGTCTGGTTGGCGCCGTGGGAGGACACCTACCCAGCCGCCCGTCTCACTGTCGCAGTACACACACACTAGCTTCACTACAAGTCAGTGGCTTCTAATGGAGCACTGCACCCGGATTGTACTACAAGTACCACACCAGTGGCACGTAGCGAGTTTTTTTTTTACAGGGTAAGCAATATCTACTAGCAAACGCAACTTCTAACTTTGCTTACCGTCCACATATATTTACCGTTTTATAATACCTAACATTAGTTATAAAAACGTAAACGAAATGATTGTAATAATAATCAAACTGAATATTATATAGAGAGCACATTACAAATTATAAGAAAACTCCCGTTTTCTCGAACACTTTCATCTACTTTCCAAGGGAAAATGTAGGACTGGAGGACGCAAACAGAACGACTGCTTACCCTGCCGAAGGAACGCAAGCAACAACACGCCACACCTCGAGCGAGTTCGATTCATCGCTTGTCGCTCCCGTTTGTGGAAATAAATACTCGATAGCAGCACTACGCGTGTACAGTACGGGAGTTTCGAAAACTCTGTTTCTCAAATCGGAAACAGGAAACTCTGAATTAAATGTGTTTAAAGTTAAGGCAAAAACAATAAAGGGTCAAACAATTCCAATATGTATAGGACAAGCATTGCTTACCTTGCGTCTATGGAATAAACGCCATTGTACCACACACACTAGCTACATTGTCAGCAAGTATGATTAATGTTGCATATGGAAGAACACTGTGTGTGTGTGTATGTATGTATGTATGTATACACACGTGTGCGCGCGCGTATATAAACACAGTAAAATATTTTTCTAGAATTCACTTATTCATATTATTAAAATAATAGTTTTTTTTTACAAACAAAGTTTAAGCATATTTCCATTTTGGATGCATCATAAAGAATATTTTGCACGAAAACCCTCGTGAAGTAAGGCAGTCATAATAATTATCATGGCTTTATGTAACAAAGTATTGGAACTGATGATTAAAAAACGTTTTTAACTATGGATTTTCTGTACAAACATTCCAATTCACTGTCGTGATTGAAATTATTACAAATATCTGTAAATATAATCACTAATTTTGTTCCACACCATCAGGTAACTTTTATGACGGACTTTCTTGACAACATTTACAAGATGTGCTGAATGTGCCTTATTTTATTTTGCGGAAATGCAATAGAACAGAAATATTTCTTCTCCTCGGGAGCATTTCATCACGAATTATATTTCTCGATTTCGTTTCTTGAAGTAACATCCGTAAGGCGGCCATTTTCGCTGCACTCACACACGTAAAAACACCTACCTTATTGGCATGTGACGTTAGAAAAAGAGTCATAGCAAAGTAATATTAACAATAATATCATTTCACCTCGCAATAACATTCATAGTGTGTTTAATAACCGTCTTTATAAAAGGAAGAAAGAGAAAGGGGGGAAAAGAGGGAGGGGAAGAAAGAAAAAGGGGGAGGGGGCATACTAAAAATAGCCCTGTGATGTAGAAATGTTGGCTAAATACAACACACTTGTTTCTGTTACTCGCTATAAAACCAAGCAGTGACGAGAAACAGTTTCTAAGGATGATACTATTACACCAAAAATAGTCCTTGAGACAAGTTTCTGGGAAACTCAATCAAGGGCTAGATATTTTAGCTGAATTTATGATGAGATATAAATACTTAGTACTGTAATTCTGAATAAACCATTTTATATGTAAGTAGTACTATAATTAGCGAAACTCGTTTTAAAATTAAAATTCATATTTAAACGCTTACGATTTCATTTCACATGAGCATCACCACAAAGTGTTCCTGAAACAAACTATCAACTGGCTGACGACCAACCACAAATACTGGCTGATTATTGGCAATACTGTTCCGCTACCGCAAATAGCACAATTTCAGTGCTTAACATTAAGAAAGGAGGAGGGGAGACGAGGGTTGAACTTAAATCATCACAAAACCATGTAACCTTGTCCATCACTGGCGACACCTGATTATCATGAAAATAGTTCCACCCCGACTAGATTTCAATATCCTACGTATACAGAAGGCCACAGTGGTTGAGCGGTTAGACTGCTTGCATCCTACCAAGGCGAAGCGTGATCAATCCCCGGCCGGGTGACTCCCGGATTTTCGCAAGTGGGAATCGTGCCGGACGATAACGCTGATCGGTGGGTTTTCTCGGGGATCTCCCGTTTATCCCGCCCTTGAATCCCGCGCTGCTCAATTCTCGCCTCATTTCACCATCATCGGCTCCCAAGACCTCGTCGATCCGCCCAAATATCTCAACTCCTAGATGTACACTTGCAGATATCTATTGGTCACGTGGCTTTATGAGAAAACACTTGGTATTTGGGTGACCAATCAGAATTTTGTTACTCCAGTGTTGAAAGCCCATAATTCGCGGACAGCTAAGGCGCGTAGCAATTGAAAGTATTCAATCAATGAAAGTAATTATAAAATGATTATTCACCGGCGCAGGATGCTGGATGCGGTTCTCCGCCACCACAGTAGCAATCTTGGATGATGTCACTCCGAAATATCCTGCTCTGTCATTCCCCGCTAATGGCAGCGGCCATTTTGGATTCACCTTTATCCCTTCCTGCTCTATTATTCCTTCCAATTTCTCATGCTCCTGCATTCCTCTTCTTTTTTCTCACGCTCTGACATTCATTCCTGCCACACACTCTCCCACGTCCCTTCTATCTCATGTGGATTTTGCATATTCCTTCCGACCTCCTTTATTTTCTCTCTTGTCTTCCAACCCTCTCTTGCTTTTCGCTTCTTCCATCACCATCGTCGCCGTAGGTAGCCATCTTTAGTTCCCGCCGCCAAACGGATGCTGTAGGCGACCGTCTTAGATTCCCGTGCCCACCACCAGAGTGTGCCAAGTCATTGCTAACGCCCTCCATCTTTAACTACCACGCCCGTCATCAGTCGTCTACGTAGGCGGTCATCTTTAATTAACGCACCAGGCACCAGAGTGTGTGAAGTTCTACTGAACGCAGCTAGCACTGGTATTGGCAAACACTTTGTATTGGTTGGTTCACCCATCGCCTGCAGCAGTACACTAGCACCGGGAAGGTGAGTTACAACGATTGTCGCCAGGGGCTCTGGGAATTATTTTTAGTTGTTTGTGAATTTTAAAAATGCAGGAGGCGTGCGGTCTTGATCCGACCACTCTTTGGTCGTCAGTCAAGCATCTAAACCACATGACCGCCATTGCATGGAAACTGTTATGAGATGAAATAAAGTTAATACTCGCATCGGCCTACGCACTCACCAGATAATAATCTTGCTATCGTGACAAAAAACGAGGACGTGTAATGACTAATCCACATAGAAAAATTACATACCACGAAAAAATACAGTCATTCCAACAGCGTGACGTCAGCCAAGATGTCCGCCGCGAAGCCGCAGCATCGCATTCAGCATCCTGCGCTGGTGAATCATAATTTTATAACTAATGGAACTGATCTCGGCTAGCGATTACAAATCCCACGACCCAGCGATACTGAGAAAATTAATGCGCCTCGCTCCTAAGTTCTATATCGCGACGGCGAAACAACAGACACGACGACGTCACTACACCTTTTGCGGAAAACCAATAAAAAGTCGATACTGACAGACGTACGTCGAGGGAAGAGAAAAGGAAATAATTCATGGAGTTCGTTGACATGGCCCATATAGACAGATAGGGACGAATTTTCTCTCGTCCGAGAGCACCCACCGAGGCGGAAAAAACAACACGCACCAACGAGCTGAAAGTTGCCCAACGAATCCGTACTTAATTCATCGCTTCGGATCGGGGACAAAAGGACACGGAACGGCGGAAGTGTTGTCTTTTATTTGTGGGCGTTAGGGACAAAACAAACGCGCCGCGCCGCGTGACGGCCACAGCTAGCTAGCTGGCGGACAATAGGCATTGTCTGGCGGCGGCATTCGCGCGCGAATCACAGTTTCGCCGGCCGGAACAGCGACACAGCGGGAAGGGGACGCGACGTGGCGAACCGCGATTACAACCAATTACGACGGCGCGCGTCAACCTGCTTGGCCTTCTCGAGTCTGGCGCTACGCTGAGAACCGCTATGAACCGCTACTCCGAGACAGAGGCAGGAACACGCAAGACTGCCACTGGTTTGTTCCCAGTGTCCCTAGTAACACAATGAAGTTACGTCACCACAGTCACGTCACATCCATAACTAGGGCTATATGATATCTCAATATATCGGCAACAATAAGATTTTATTGAAAAACCGTAACTGCGGCAAAGTTCGAAAATGTGAAACATCATGCTGGACGTGTTTCACGACATTTCCGGTATCTACAAGATTAAAAAAGAATCTTACAAATGAAGATTTAGAGAATTTAAGTTAACAAAATTTACGATTTCAAGGACTGAATTACATAAACGAACAGATTAAGATTAATGATCCCAACTTTTCAATTAGAAGCTGTGACATCACACAATCAAAACACCAGCTGTACCTGGTGCAGCCTTCTGTGGTTGCAACATGTTGCTTCCTAATGGCCTGGCGGAAATTTCTGAGGTTTTCAATTTTTTACTTAAGGTTAATGATACACGAAACCCGTGTATTTACCTTAATTTTGGTCAAAAATTGTTTTCCACAGAATTTCTCAAAATTTTTGGCACACAACATAAAGAATAATTTCGAACACGCCTTACATTGATATTCACTACCATTGCTACTATCGTAGCGCTGATGGAAGATAAGAAAGAATATCTTATTTCTCACCTTCCATCAGTGCTCACAGAATAATAAAGGTAGTGAATATTTAGCAATGCAACAAGTTGTTAAAAATTAATATTTACGTCTTGTGTCAAAAATTTCGATAAACCCTCTGAAAACAAGTTATAACGAAAATCATATAAACATGCTGCTTTCGTGCACCATTGGCCTTAAGGGATATGTTAATGGCATTAGGAAGCGAACGCCATCTTTTTTTCAAAGCTGGGGGCTGCGCTGTAGTAGCCAAGACTACTCGCCTCCCAGCAAGGCGAACCGGGTTCGACTCCTGGCGGAGTTACCAGGATTACGGTACGTGGGAAACATGGCGGACGTTGACCGGCGAGGTGATAAGGTCGGCATTGCCACGTGCATACAGTGCGCGCCAACACCAGCCACTACACGCCAAGGCTCTGGACTGGCGTACAGCGACATCGTTGTACACACTGGTCTAAGCGATGACTATCGTTTTACTGACTCTTGTCCGACAGCAAGCATGCTGCTGGAGGAAACCAAAATAACATTTGCAGCATTCGTGACATCTCGAAAGTAAGATTACTTCCTCGTCCACGGTATATCTTTTCGTAGGTAAACATATTGGTAATACGTCTAGAAACGCGCATTACAAACATGCTGCAACGCAACTGAAACGCCGAGAGTAAGTTCTCTACTGAAGTTTCTCGTAGCCGATGCGAACACAGTGTTCGCAGATCAAGTACAGTCGCATCCGCGCCAAACGTGCCGCCAGTCTGACTATAGGCTATTCACGGTAAACTGAGCACTTTTGAAAGCACTCTCATTTTGAATAATAGTTAAGTATATTTTATTGTAGCCTTAGATGTCAACTTCCGAGTGCGGTGAAATATATTGATTCTAACGACAAATATTTCGAGCTATAGTCTAACTTATTGTTAGTTTACTAAATGATATTTTTCACTGCTGTCGCATTTTGATCAAATTATTATCCTACATAACAAAGTAAAGAATATTAACACATTGATGATATCTAACATAAATTCAGACTCTTGAGCACCCTAAAATAAACACTTTTGAAATCAACATCCGAAAAAAAAATAGTGCCTGTGAAATGCACATATTTTCAAGTGTACAACTAACTGTTTGGAGTAGGGGAAATCCTGCTTTTAACTACAGCGGGTCACCGGATTTTCGCAAGTGGGAATCGTGCCGGACGATGCCGCTGGCCGGCGGGTTTTCTCGGGGATATTCATATTCACTTCAATCGCCCTCGTGGGCTCTCCAGACCTCGCTGTTGAGAGCCGCTCAATTCTCTCCACTCATTCACCCTTTAAGGTAAACCTAAAAACGAATCCTCTCATCGACGTATCAGCTGGAATTCGAAACCAAAACCATCGCTGTGCACAAGCAGCGCCACGCGTGTTTTCAGTGGCACGAGGTCGCTCGTAGGTTTCCTTGACACGTGCTGAGGAAACGAGGCAGACAAACCACGTCTTTATTTTACTGGCGCGCATGAATTTTCGTTTGCCAAGCCATTCCTCCGTTGCGACGTGTGGGCACCGCGAAGACGGCCTCATAAGGCGCTGGCCCGTGGGTACACAGCTCTCTGCTCTTTGCTCTCTCCGTATAAGGAAACCTGCAGGTTTCAGTGTCCACGCCACCTTCGACTCCAGCCGGCACGCCGAGATTATGTCTGGGAAGCTCATCGCCACACTGATAAAAAAAAAAAAATTACCCTCCCTTCATTTTACGGAAAAGTGCTGGTAAAAATGTATCCAGAAGTGTCCGTAACCTCTCCGTAAAATTACGGACGACCTACTGATTTACAAAATAAGGAATTCCACACAAATACTCCATTCATTTCCGTTTCATAGGCTGTTCACGATAAAATGAGCACTTTTGGAAGCCCTGCTTAAGATCTACTCGTACACACGTTATGTTTCCTTCCGCTTTATGTAAAATTAACATTGCCATGCGCCTCATCACCTCATTCATGCGTCGGTGAGGCGAAATTATTAGAAAAGAAAATATTTCACAAATCTGCTGATTCTTACACTTCGATGCGTTAAAAAAAAAAAACGGAAAGCGAAAGAAATAATTTAAGTCATCACAAATAGTTACCTAACATTTTTGTTCGACGTTAAAATATGGAACTACTTTCCATCCATCGTTACCAACTTTACTGGGCGTATGTCACTTAGTGCGCCTGTTAAAATATATGCAGGTAGGAGCAGTGACTATTTTTTAGGTTGATTTTAAAAAGTGCTCACTTTATCGTGAACAGCCTTTATTCACTTTCACTTGCCGTACACGCATACCCATCCTCGTCCACCGTAGAGCTGGCAATCCAACAGTTGTGTCGTGTCTGATTTCCAGGAAATAACAAAATCCACGCCTTCCCATTGATACATAGGGAGTTTCTTAACTATATGCCCGAACTGAAACGGCAATCCATCTGGCAGTAGCACATTACAACTGGAACTGACAGACTGGTAATTATCGCACTGTTGTAGCTGCGTATTCACTGTCTAAAGGCTATTCACGACAAAGTGAGCACTTTTGAAATCAAACTTAGAAAAAAATCACTGATCCCCCCCCCCCCCTCCCCCCAAAAAAATTTAACGGGCGCACTGAGTGACATGCGCCCAGTAAAGTTGGTAACGATGGATAGAAAGTAGTTCCATGTTTTAACGTCAAATAAAAATTGTTAGGTGTCTATTTGTGATAACTTAAATTATTATTTTTTTTTGCTTTCTGTTTTTTTTTTAAATGCACCAAAGTGTAACAATTACCAGATTTGTAAAATATTTACTTTTCTACTAATTGCACAGTTTCAGTTGACCAACGCGTGAATAAAGTGATGAGGCCCACAGCAATATTAATTTTACATACGGCGGAAGAATACACAACGTGCATACAAATAGATCTTAAGCAGGGCTTCCAAAAGTGCTCATTTAACCGTGAACAGACTATACGACGCTGCCAACAAGTCTATTCTTAAGCTTCTCGCAATTCTGTAACCGCCTATAGAGAGACACTCATCTTATTAAAGTCACGGGCTGATGCCCGAGTGTACAGCCAGCTCTACCCCACACCAGGTGTCACGGTATTCTGTGACTGCCTATAGAGATACACTCATCTTATTAACGTCACGGGCTGATGCCCGAGTGTACAGCAAGCTCTACCCCACACCAGGTGTCACGGGATTCTGTGACTTCCTATAGAGATACACTCATCTTATTAACGTCACGGCTGTTGCCCGAGTGTACAGCCAGCTCTACCCCACACCAGGTGTCACGGGATTCTGTGACTGCCTATAGAGATACACTCACCTTATTAACGTCACGGACTGTTGCCCGAGTGTACAGCAAGCTCTACCCCACACCAGGTGTCACGGGATTCTGTGACTGCCTATAGAGATACACTCATCTTATTAACGTCACGGCTGTTGCCCGAGTGTACAGCCAGCTCTACCCCACACCAGGTGTCACGGGATTCTGTGACTTCCTATAGAGATACACTCATTAACGTCATGGCTGTTGCCCGAGTGTACAGCCAGCTCTACCCCACACCAGGTGTCACGGGATTCTGTGACTGCCTATAGAGATACACTCATCTTATTAACGTCACGGGCTGTTGCCCCGAGTGTACAGCCAGCTCTACCCCACACCAGGTGTCACGGGATTCTGTGACTACCTATAGAGATACACTCATCTTATTAACCTCATGGCTGTTGCCCGAGTGTACAGCCAGCTCTACCCCACACCAGGTGTCACGGGATTCTGTGACTACCTATAGAGATACACTCACCTTATTAACGTCACGGACTGTTGCCCGAGTGTACAGCCAGCTCTACCCCACACCAGGTGTCACGGGATTCTGTGACTTCCTATAGAGATACACTCATTAACGTCATGGCTGTTGCCCGAGTGTACAGCCAGCTCTACCCCACACCAGGTGTCACGGGATTCTGTGACTGCCTATAGAGATACACTCATCTTATTAACGTCACGGCTGTTGCCCGAGTGTACAGCCAGCTCTACCCCACACCAGGTGTCACGGGATTCTGTGACTACCTATAGAGATACACTCATCTTATTAACGTCACGGGCTGTTGTCCGAGTGTACAGCAAGCTCTACCCCACACCAGGTGTCACGGGATTCTGTGACTGCCTATAGAGATACACTCATTAACGTCACGGCTGTTGCCCGAGTGTACAGCCAGCTCTACCCCACACCAGGTGTCACGGGATTCTGTGACTGCCTATAGAGATACACTCATCTTATTAACGTCATGGCTGTTGCCCGAGTGTACAGCCAGCTCTACCCCACACCAGGTGTCACGGGATTCTGTCTTTTGTTTGCTCGCAGGTCTGGTACTGGCGCAGAGTTCAACTGGGCGTGTCCAATAAATTGTGCTCCAATTGTAAACATAACAGAAATACAAATGTGTTTGAAATCTAGCTCGTCTTAAAATGAATTTTCATCTGGCGCAGAGTTCAGTCTGGGCAGAAAGTTTAGCAACAGCCTGTATGTTACATATGCTCTGTATTCTCATTATTCCGCGCGATATACAAATTAAAGAGTAAGCTTTGGAGTGTGTGCGTGTGTGTATGCGGGGGGGGGGGAGGAATTATTCTGTTGCATATTTTGAAATAAGTACCACACAGGTATAAGAATTGTAAGCACGTGTACGCAAAACGGCAGACAAGACTACTGTTCAGAAGCTAAACAAAAGTTAGTGCATTGTTATCATGCATATGTTGACTACAACGTAGGAGATTTCTTTACTCGAGTGCAGGATGCAGGATGGAGCCGGAGTAGTGGGACGAGACGCAAAGGAAATATGTCTGATTCTCTTCTCCTCGGCATGCAGACTTCCGCCTGACACAGGAAGTACACAGAACTCTGTTCCCATGGCATCTCAAGGGCAAAATACGGCGCGATAACCAGTATCTGCTCGCCTGATAACCCGAAATGTACATTCTGCTAAACGGCGGAAATTCCAGGTTAGTCTACACCCAGTAAGGTTGGACGCAATGTAAGAACTGTAGTGAAATACTTTATTTGGATTTCTGTAGAGCAAGAACTACCAGTTAATAACAAACTTACGTTCTCAATGACGTATGAATATTGTCCTCGATGTACGCGTGCGGTGAAAGGATACAAATGTGGCAGGAAAGTACACATCAAGACTGTACAAGACTCTAAACCTAGAAGTATTTCTGATGAGACCCCTCTACGTCGTAGGTTCGGGTGTTTCGCCTCTGCCTCGCCTCAACGTAATAACAAAAGAACACATTTCCAATATTCTCAAGATAATAGGGCCTCGCAATATTAGATGCTGTGCCCTTAAAGGTCAGATTTCACCATGCATGGGCGTATAGGGAATTAAATGCTAGATTCGGACAAAGATCTCCGAGTCATTTTTGTGGTAGTGTTTTCAACTAAAAATTTTTTGTTAGATACCTGGGTTGAAGACTGGGGGCGTTCAGAGGGAATTATGGAGACGTATTTTGACATTGAATGAAACTAACTGACCCAACCAAAACCTACTGTCCACGGATTTTCGGCGAGCCCCTTCGAATTTTAGGACGACTTACTAAATAAAATACCTAATTAATAATAAACTATAAGATATGCTTATCAACCATTATAAAAAACATTTGCCAGAAATTAAAAATACTCATTCAAGTTTCCTAATTCAGCATTTCAAAAAAAATATATATATATAAAACTGTAGAAATTTTTGCTGGCGTGGCTGCACACATGTTCTGGGATAATTATTGGCATTAAAAAAATACAGCTCAAACTATGCGATCTCTTGAAGTGGCCTACTTTGTATTGTCTATGTTTCGATAACAGAAATAATCTATTGTGATTTCGACACGTAGTTATGCTAAAGCTATGTAATATATATGTTTTACTTGTAGCAAACGACGTTACATGGAATGTCTGTACATTAAATAGTATCTGATATAAATATAATGCACGTGTTCACTTCCACTGGAAATTATTTCTGTGTACGGTATTCAAATAAAATTGACAAACAAATAGAACCACGGTCCACTAAACAACAAAAGGGACTTATTTCTCTATACATAGCCACTCCCAACATTCAAAGAAAATTGACAAACAAATAGAACCACGGTCCACTAAACAACAAGTGGGACTTAGTTCTCTATGTATAGCCACTCCCAACATTCAAATAAAATTGACAAACAAATAGAACCACGGTCCACTAAACAACAAGTGGGACTTAGTTCTCTATGTATAGCCACTCCCAACATTGAAAGAAAATTGACAAATAAATAGAACCACGGTCCACTAAACAACAAGTGGGACTTAGTTCTCTATGTATAGCCACTCCCAACATCAAAAGGCACCAAAACCCACCTTTAACACTAGGACTTAGCCATAAACAGATGTGCGTCGTTAAAATGTGTGTACACCATTTATAGGCTGTGCACGGTAAAGTGAGCACTTTTGAGGCCCTAGTTACTTTATTCTTTCAGCCATGTTTTATCCTTTCGCATTTTTTAAAATAAATATTGCCATGTAAGTAATAAACACAGTGTGTATATTCCACCTCACTATGAAGTTAACATCCAAGGCTAAAATAAAATATATTTACTTAATATTATTCTAAATGAGAGGACTATCAAAAATGCTCCTTTACTGTGAATAGCCTATATACCTCTTGCCGAATTTGAGTTCGTAGGCGAGCAGTCACAATCGTGAGAGAGAAAACATTTCAAGCGTGTTCAAATACCGCGCTTTTCTTATTTATTTATACTATAACACCGCATTACACCTATCTCCCTTCAATATATGTTTAACGAGTTAATCTACATAATTGTTTATCAGTACTTTCCCGTAATTTTAAGTAAATCTATTTTGATACAGTGAAGGTTGGCAGCGGGCAGCCGAAATGGCTCGACCATCCAGCAGTTGGTGAATGCGGCTCCTGGTGAGGGGCAAGTCTCAGTCAGTGTTGCCAGATTTAGTGAAATTTCACTATTTCCAGTAATTTTTTTAGTGCACCTGGGATTTAGTGAAAATTTTTGACTTTTCTAAAAATCTAGTGGTTCTTGCACTTTTCATTTTATACATAAATTTGTTACCCTTCTAGGATAAAGTCGTTTATCACTTACGTTTTTATTTTTTTATTTCATTCGTTAATCGACCCATTGCGAGTTTTCGTGGTTTCGTTGTAGATTTTCGATTTAAAGTATTTTGCCGATGTCTTGATATATTGTTCGTTTGAAATCGTTGCTTTTGGCAGTGGGCGTAATTGCTGTTGGCCATTAAAATTCTTTATATATATATATATATATATATATATATATATATATATATATATATATATATATATATATAATGGTCGTATGGGAAACTGAGACCAATCAAACAAGCGCTTGCCTTATTTTGCTTTTGGTTTAAAAAAAAAATGTGTTAACATTTTTCATTTCAGCAAGTGTTATATTATAAGTAACCATGTGTGCAAGCATTTTAACTGTGTATGATTTAGTGTACATTTACATCAGATACGTATAATAAAAGAAAGATGCGATAGATCATATCTAAATAGTGTTGTTCTGATTAATTTGTTTACGTTTATAGAAAGTTTTAAATGTTGGTGAAAATTTATAGCGAAATTGGACAAAATTCTGGTGAAAAATATGGGCTAAGCTTAGTGAATTTATTCGCTCTTTGATATGGCAACACTGGTCTCAGTCGTGATTCGACGAGAAGACGGGAAGGACGAGGTCACTGCAGACCTTGAAGTGTGTGCAACTCGCGGCCGACCAGGAAGACTGAGTGTTCGCGACACCGGACCACCAAGGTCAACCCCGGCCAGCCTTGCAGCGTTCCTTACAGCCTGCACTTCGTTACCTCCGCAACGCGCGCCATGCGCTGGGAAGTCGTTCCATTTCCTTGCGACAGCCGCCATCACTGCACCACTAGGGCTGTTCGATATATCGATAATTATTAATATGAAAAATTATTTATAGAAATACATGTAACTTTGAAATATATCGATGTTTCGATATTATCGAAATGTTTGGTATAATCGATTTTCAGTATTATCGAAATTATCGGTATACCGAGTAACTGTTGGGAAAACTATCTGTATTAAATTTTTATGATATCGAACAGCCCTATGCACCACCCACTTCTGGATACTCTTGCGCACCAACTGCACGAGGGCTACTCCATGTGCAGACATCGCGGCGAGAAATGTTGGCGGGAAACATGCCGGCTGTGTGTTTGTGTGAGCAAGGTGACGTCACGTGGCTGTGGATACTCTTGAGAGGATGCATGTGCGGCCAGCTGTTTCCAATGTCCGTCCCTCGCCACTCCGAACATAGGTTCCTGGTCGGCTCTTTTCATCTACTACAACCGAGGAGGATCGCCTCAACACGGATCGTTCCGGACATGTCTGAAAGACACCTATAGTCCATTGGCGATTTTATTGACACCTTTGTAAAATTACCCACTGTATGGCGTGTTTAGGTGTTTTCCAAATATGTTATGTATCACAAGCGTTTTATACTTGTGTTAACATATACTATAGAAGCACCTTACTTTTGGTTAAACACAAGTTTTATATTGTATCTATAAATTAAAATTATTCATTTATAATTAAAATAAATAAAACGTGAGAAAATAGGTGTGTTGGTAATGCCTATAAGAAATAGTTCTTATGTAAAATAATATCGCACTGATTACCCACGAATGTGGTGCATTATCCCTTTGATGTAATTTTCTAGACTCAAGCTTTGTTTGCATGAGGCGGAGGGATATCCTGGAAGTAGAACTTCAGCAGAGCTTCAGAAAAGATGGAAGTAACTTAATCGTGAATGAACTATAGAAAAGATTTGCCACAGCCCGCTATTTTGACCAATACGTCACCCGTGAAGTTAGACGTGGACAGCTAGCCACTTCACAGACAGAGAGAAGATATTAACAGGTAGCCCTCATCGATAACGGCGTACATCTAGAACACGCGTGTATTTTACGCAGCAATACGTAACAGTTAAGTGTGTTACATACTTAAATATTAAATTACTTGTAAGATTGTGTGAAAATTGTTTATATGCTGCGTACACACTCGATTGTTTGTAAACCAACATGGCGAAGCAAGCGATACGTTGTACCTCCATTCCTCAACCCAGAGAAGCAAATGTTTAATGAATCATTTCGCACGTCTCATCCACTGACTTAAACATGCAGTATCCTCTACTTAACTAAATATTTATTAAAAATTTGCACGAATTATAGATACTACCGTGTGAGTAGCAACCACGATGGTATAGTCCATTCACGGTTACTTTCAACTTTCCTGAAGCTCTGCTGAAGTTCTACTTCCAGGATATCCCTCCGCCTCATGCAAACAAACCTTAACTAAGTCTAGGGAACTACACCAAATGGACAACGCACTGTATTCGTGCGCACTCTGTGTAATAATATTTTGCATAAACACCCCTATTATATCTCTGTTTTTATTCATATTGATTATAAATAATATATTATTTGTGAATAAAATTCAAGGTAAATTCAATTAAACCAAAAATAAGATACCTTTATGTTAGCAGGAGTATAAAACAACGGAACACGCCTTACATTGGGCGATTTTTCTAAATTCTAATTTAAAAACGACGAAGAAATGGCGAATAAACTACAGCAGACATTCCGTACGCGAAAGAGCACCTGACATAAATTAAATTCAAACACAGTCGGCCTAACTGAAGCGAGCAGATAATAGCCGCCGCGGAAGGGCGTTATGCCAACTTCGTAAGCACACATCTTGCCAACGTAACGTGCACTTCAGTCGGATCATTTCTTCCGACATACGTTGGCAACTAAAATTAAGGCGGAACACATTATGCTATGGAAATGTGTAAAAGCAGACTCGGACAAAAGTACACATAATTGTATTCAACACTGGCTGTACCTAAAATACCACGATTTTTTTTGTAGGCGATAGTTAAGAAAAAACTTACGGCGATGTATTATGTCCAGTGCACTCCTAATCTGACAGAGCCCCTATTTTTCATTGTGTAGTTTCGGTAATTGGACATGCACATATATACCTACTTCAAACGCAGTTACAATTCCTAAGAAAAAAAATACTGCCGTGTCATCTTTAGAAACGATGAACATGACTGATGGTCCCAGAAAACCAATATGTAAAAATATTTTCTTCCAACATAATTCGTCTGTTTTGGAGAGCTTCGGACAAGCCGTTGGAGATAACCTGATTAACATTTTTTTTTTATCACCTCTGCATTGGAAGTGTGTAAACGGTCATAGTATTCCTATAATGCGATTAAACTTTCACTGCAGATTAAGTAACTAATGGATAATAAGGGGAAGTGAAAATTACGGGGACACATTTTCCGTACGTGGCCAATCAGAAGTCTGTACTTTCGGAAGACTACAGAGAAATATTTCCCTCGCCAACAGACTTAGGATACAGACAGAACTTTCGTTGGCACAAACTTATTTTTTACAATTCAGTCAAAAATCTTGCTAATCACTGCCGGTGTTCTTCAGGATTCATATGCGAAATAATTCAGTAAAATGCAGCAGCGGGCTTCCGCTGTGCTGATGAGGCGGAGAATCGATTACGGGATTTCACGATGACTCGATAATCGTACGACGGCGGACTTCTCACGGGAGTTTCCACTGCTGGGATTCCCTCGCGACTAACTGCGATGCAACAAGGGCGTAACCAGCACCTGGCTGGAGTGGGTAGACATGCGGTCTATCTCACCCACGAACAATTAAAGTTTACACCACTTATCGTGAACATTAGATAATCGTATCAGGTACGACGGCGGACTTCTCACGGGAGTTTCCACCGCTGGGATTCCCTCGCGACTAACTGCGATGCAACAAGGGCGTAACCCGCACCTGGCTGGAGTGGGTAGACATGCGGTCTATCTCACCCACGAACAATTAAAGTTTACACCACTTATCTTGAACATTAGATAATCCACAAGTCTTATCTCTGCCCCACACACAAAATGTGAAACTATCTTGGACACTGCGATGAACAAGAGATAAATTCAAGACATCTACCTACCCATCTTAAAATCTTTAAGCTCACTACAGTAGTGACACCGGCGGGGTATTGGAACACTTTGACCCTTGTTGACTCCTTACATAAGGCTGGGGCCACACTTTCCGTTTTGCCGGGTCGGTTTGGCGGGTCCTGGTCGGCGGGAAGCTCATATACAGTTGCTTTAAATGGGAGAGGCCACACCATCCCTTAAAACCGGTCCAGAAGAGGTGTCATATACCATTGCTTTGAATGGGGTAGGCTACACCATCCCTTAAACCCGGTCCAGACGAGGTAATATACTGTTGCTTTAAATGGGGGAGGCCACACCATCCCTGAGTACTCGTCCCGGCGGGAAGTGACAGGACGATGTCTCCGGTCGACAGGAAGCTAGGTTGGCAGGACGGGAGACAAAAACACATGCTTTTTAATGCATGCGTCCACACTGTACTGTCGCGCGGGTCCCGTTTTCCTTGCAGTCCGTAGTTTCGTATACGCTTTGGACGTCATGTTTGACACAGATAAATGTATACAGTTAATTGAAGAGCACCCCAATGTCTGGGACATGTCTTCAAAAAATTATATGGACCAGAACGTACACGATAAAAGTTGGGAGGACAACGGGAAAGAAATGTTTGCGACGTGGGAAGGAATGGAGCTGCAAGAAAGGGAACAATTAGGTAGGTATAGCTGATTCACGGTATCTTCGGTTTTTCTGAAGCCCTGCTAAATTTCTACTTTTAGTTACTGATTACGTATCCTTCCGCTACCCCTAAACATAAACACTGCCATGATAATTATACTTTTATAACTACCAAATGTGTTGTTTACCGTTTACATAAATTCAAAGAATTCTGTCCTATTTCAAAAACCATTACGTACGAATATTCACAATTAAGGCCTATAATAACATTTAGGTCAGCTTTATTGACAATACTTTTTACGGTTATTATTTTACCTACATTGTTAACATATTTGTTATACACGACATACCACATCACACGTAATATGTAAATGTTAATATTTTGCCGCTACTGTGTTTAACCTTGTTGGAATAAAAACCAAATCGAAGGAACCATTCCAACGAACAGACACAGTAAATTCAAGCACACAACTCGTGTCGCTTATTTTTTGTACCTAGCAGTGACATATACACAACCACACACAGATATATATATATATATATATATATATATATATACACACACACACACACACACACACAGATATAGGGTGTATATCAAAGTATGTTACAAAATTTGTGAGGTGAGGTGATTCCTTGTCGAAAATGAGGTACGGTTCTATAATACAACTTATAGTCTAGCTCAAATCGTAGGGGAGAAATTCGCCCTTAAAAATATAAATTAAAAGTTGTAGTTTGGTAAAATATCGTAAACTACTTCGAAATAAAGTACAATTATCTGGCTACTGATTTATGCTAACAAGATCTGCAATCAGTGAAGAAATTGTTTAGAATACCTACCACCACCTTCATTAAAATAATGGGGGCAGCCACCCCCCCCCCCCCCATTTTGGCTTAATTTTCTCTTCCATACGATTCTCTAGGGGTCGTCTTGTCGCAACACCCTAAGGCGAACAGTTTTCGAGTAAAATTGAATAGAAACTTCGTTGCTTGAGGGGTAGGCACCCACTATACACGGGAAGTGAGACTGATCCGCTAGTTAGCAACAAACGGATAGTGCACTCTGTAATGTAAACGTACAAAGCATCATGTGCTTCATGTGGGTCTCTGTGAGCTATGAACATGTAACGAGCGATGCCTGGAGTATTCGAACGAATTTGTCGGTAAATGTCGAGGCAATGCTCGAAGGTTCTACCGTGAGGCTGAGCTTCACTTTTTAACACGAAAATGCACCCCACCAAACAATGTGAGGAACACCATGCCCTTATGAAAAGAGTATTTAAATTTACATGAGATTAAACAACAAATGTTCCATTAATTCTGCTGTTTTATGGTAAAATCTAGTGGGCTGTTGTATGCCCCCTTACACCGACCTTGGACAAGCGCGTTGCACCGGACATGGGCGCCGATATTTTTCGAGTGTGCTTACACAATATTTGAGATAATATATAAAAATGATGAACTCAAGAGTTGTATAACGTAAAACATAGTTGAAATAAAGTAATTATTTTTAAAAAAGAAATTATGATAAAAAAAGTCTCGTGATTTTACCTAACATAAACTTATTTTTACTAGAGACACATGTTCTCTCGATAAGCCATCGACTAGAGAGGGAGATAAAGAGAGAGGAGAGTTGACCGACGTCCGGGGTAGGCTGGCATCTTACGCGTTCCCTGGAGGCGCAAGGTGAGGAAAAAGTTAGTAATGTCTCCTTTAAAAGTGTTCCAATCCATCAAGGCTTGCAGTGTCTTGTATGTCTGCGACGTGCGCCTAATGACGCTCCATTATATTTTGGCACGGTTTCAAATATGTGTGTCTCTCTCTCTCTTTCTATCTCTCTCTCTCTCTATCTCTCTCCTCTCTCTCTCTCTCCCTCTCTCTCTCTCTATGTAAAAAAAGTAATAACGCACATGCATATTTATTATTATTTTACATGCATACATAAAATCATTTCGCATCATAAATAAATGGGGTAAGTGCGCGATTAACTAATCTAATTACACGAGATCGTCACTCACTTGATGTGGAATGTTGTGCAAGGTCTCAATGTACACCCGACATAATGCTGTTAAATTAATTGAATAATATATTTTAAGTTAATTTCAATAATTAATAACCTGAAGCGATAGTATGTGTCACACTGCGTACGCCCGTCACACATGCGATCCGAGTTCGTCTCCTTCCAAACGTATACTTGAGAATTTTCAAAATAAATTTCCCAGCTTTTATATATCAAACGTCTGCCAAAATGGCGGCCGGTCGGAAGAGGTAAAGTCCTCGATAGTATCAAACTCTGGTTAGTTGAGTTCGGTCTGTCCGAGGGAGCGGATGTGTACAGCGTTTCTTCTTACCTAGTAATTATTTATTGCAAAATGCAAGTGTGCGATTAAATACTCAATGCAATGTACTCTCTTGCGATATGTAGTGTCTCTGCAAATGCAAGTCTTCGATTAAATAATCTATGCACAATTCATTGCTGCATACACAAGGACGTACATACCCTAGTGCACATGCAATTGTGCGTAATAAGTAAGTTCAGTATTAAAATTATATAATTTAATTATTAGCTGCAGGAATAAATATTCAGTGTGTGTAATAATGCCAGATTAAATATTCTAATTAAATATACTAATTATTTATTCAATGCGTGGTTCAATATCTCAATCCTATGGAACTGCAGCTTCCCGTCAGTCGTCCCTCACCCAGCTCCTACATGCAATCCCTCTACATCTGCCTCTAGCTCCCGACGAGACAATATCTAACCACCCCCTCCATCCTCCTCACTTGTCATCCAGCTGCTCCAAATGCATTTCCCTTCCTTCCTGCATCCAGCTCCCGACGAGACAACACCTGTACTTACACTGATTGCGCAAATGCACAAATAAATATAAGTATCCTTCTTAACCAAGCACCAGTCGCCACAACTCCAGTCTGACAGCCACCGACCCCACGGCGCCCCGCCAAAACACTCCTCTAAAATCTCTGAACACCCATAGGGGTGTGGGAAGGAGGGAAGGTGGAAAAGTGCATCCGGAAGTACATGTGCATCGCCGGCAGAGTTGAGCTGTATAGCTTCATGTAGTACGGCGTGGAGAGAGCAGAGGGATGGAAGCAATAAATCATCTCCAGAGGATCGGGCGGGACAATTTCATCAATGGAAGCAGGTCACGTGGTGGTGGGCTGGGTGGAGAGGGCGAGACCGCGCACACAACTCCCTGGGGAGTCGTGAAGGGGAAGGGGGAAGAAAACTTACATATAATCCTTAGGTAAGGAGTCAATAAGGGTCAAAGTGGTCCAGTACCCCGTCGGTATCACTACTCACTACTTTGTTAAGAATGTTATCAAAATTGTCTGTACAAAATTCGTATGGTAGTAGATTCCGAGACGTGGAGGCTGTTCCGAGCAATGTGGAGGCAAATCGCTGCTTTCAAGAAGCGGCCAAACAATCATTTAGATTGATTTGCGTAGTGACTCTTGAATACGGGCGACAGGAAATGCATTCTAAGGACCTCAGCCCCAACGCTTATTTTGTCTACTACCAGCAAAACACCATCAAATATCGGACACATTTAATTCATTTTCGGAAACAAAATATTTGTAGCACAACTTGCAATCGACGGCAAAACAAAGGAATCCTAGCGTTACACTGATGATCGCTTTTTTTTCTCCATATTACATCTTTAATATAAATCGGCCAACTGAAATGAATCTAACATTAACGTTAAAGGCACAGGAACAGAAGCAACGTTCAAACACACAGCATCCCTTTACGGAAGCTATTCACAGCACGAATGATTGGAATGACCCGGTTGACAATGCAATTGCAGTCAGGAAAAAGAAAAAAAATTCGCGTGCCAGACCCATTGTCTGCTATTCGTTGAAGGTAACTGACAATGTACAATCTGACTGCAGGAAATGGTGTAGACCTACCTACATTAAGTTATAGAATTTAAAATTCACCATTATACATTGACAGTGTTTTAGAAAGTAGAAGAGTTACGTGGTGTTGACAAGTATAGGCTATTCACGGTAAAGTGAACACTTTTTAAGGACCTTCCAACAAACTATATTTTCTTGCAGTCTGAGCATTAACTTTTGAGAGTGGTGAAGTATACACACAGTGTTTATCAGTCACATGCCAATGTTTATATTAAAAAGTGGCAGAAAGATCTAAATTGGTTGAAAGGAAAATTTTAGCAGGACCTTGAAAAGTACTCACTTTACCGTGACCAGACTTTGGCACTGTGTACTTTCACCTTCAGAAGGTTTGGGAACCTAATCTATATAGGCTATACAAAATCCACTGTGCGAGAGTAAACCGCATCATCACTAACAGATCACTGGACCAATTGAGACCATATTCACATCATATGTTATTGAGGTGGCAATTAAGGTTTTTAGTTATGTTTCAATCCGATATGTGGCGCTGGAGTCCAACTTCTATATTTATGGGCCGATTTTGCTCATACTTTTAGTAAATGTTTGTTGATCTTAAAGAGAAAAATGCCAGCGATACCACGGTCAAACATCGGTCGACGTACCAGACGTAATAGAGAGGACTCATTGAGAAGGCAAAATAGAACGTGAAAGAGGCGGAACAACGTTCGCCGGGATCCGCTAGTAAATTAATAAAAGCGTAGAAAAGATAATATACTTATTGTAATGAAAAATGTATGGTTCTGAAAGGCATGAAAATTTACGCTAACTAGTCTCGGCGATCAGGAATATTTAAGGCTCGAATACGGCTGGACTGTAAGCAATGTGAGAGTGACTTTCCATCCTTGAAGGCCGCCGAAGGACCTTTCAAAGAAACAACACACACTGACCAAGACAGACCTGCAGGATATTCTAATGTGCAAGACTGTGTAACTACCAGCATATCTCAAGACCCCAAACAAACAGCAAAATTATTACTATTCCACAAAAAAAAATTACGGTAGAAGAATAATTAGCCCCTTTCAAAGGAGTAATGATGCACCTGGTGGTACAACATGCAAAACTCATTTGAAAACAGTACACATTTACTAAAATTGTCAGTAAATTACTGTTACATGCTGCAATGGCCGTAGTCGAGTTTGTGAGGGTTGGTCTTGATAAAAACGAAACCACCAAATGAAATTTCTTAATTTATCAACAATGTTAAAAAAAATACACACCGTTGTTATTTACAACATTAAACAATTTATCTCTACTATTAATCCTATGCCCAATCTTATCTAAAGTCCATATCACTACCCTATATAATGAGACGGTCTCTGTCTGCCCGTCTTCAATACTTCTATGTACCTTGAAACTCAACAGAAGTTCTTAAAATTTTTCAGAGCGAATCCTCAGGGTCAAATACAAGTCAAGTTAAAATTTCAGCAATATAAGAATACGCAATCATTACCTTTTACCCTAAAACTCATTTTTAATTACTTTTTTCCCATGTGAAAGTTTCGTATTAATGCATGCAGATATGAAAGTAATTGAACACCATTATTTTTTTAAATTTTAAATGTCTCGCTTCAATGTTAAGTTAATTTCCAAATGGGGCCACAGTCGCTCAGTGGATAGAGCGATTCTAGGTGGGGCCACAGTGGCCCAGTGGATAGTGCGATGTCAAGTGGGGCCGCAATGGCTCAATGTATAGAACTATATCAAGTGGGGCCGCAATGGCTCAATGTATAGAACTATATCAAATGGGGCCACAGTGGCGAAGTGGATATATATAGTCTATATCAAATGGGGCCTTAGTGGCTCAGTGGATAGAGATATTCCAGTGGGGCTACAGTGGCTCAGTGGATAGAGCGATTCCACGTGTAGCCGCAGTGGCTCAGTGGATAGAGCGATTCTAAGTGGGGTCTTAGTGGCTCAGTGGATACAGCGATTCCAAGTGGGGCCGCAGTGGCTAGAACTATATCAAGTGGGGCCACAATGGCCAAGTGGATAGAGAAATATCAAATGGAGCAGCAGTCGTTTCAATGTTGAGTTAATTTCACATTTCATTATTCATTATATATATATGCAATATGTTTTTTTCAGTCTTTATATGATAAAAAAAATTGTAACATGGTAAATATATTCTATGCACGTGACAATACTAAGTTCACAGGCTGGGCTCCTAGTGACTTAATACCATCATTCCTAAAAGTCTACCACTCGTGCACAACGTCCCACTTTCCCACAATCCAGCAGATCTGCGTCATGCTACTCTCGCGAAGTTCGCAGTCTACACTCACTGGTCACTGCATTTCCCGTCGTTCCGATACACACACACACACGCACGCGCACGCACGCACGCGCACGCACGCACCGAAATCAATATATTTTCCAAGGCATCGGAAACAAATATTTTTAAAATGCTCTTTTAATAAGCAACGTTTTGAGTACAAAAATTGAATTAGACGTTACTATGTTTACTTTGGCAACATGCGCCAAAAATAGTCGCCACATCTTTCTGCAATTTCTCTTGTCCTCGATATGTAACACTCCAAGCAATTTCATTTATCAAGTCCTGTAATACATAAAATATAGATATCCCATGCATCTAAAATCGATATTTTTCTTTCGATACATCGTTTCGTAAATCTATACTTATATATTATAAATAACCAACATAAATAATATCGATTATTTTTTTTCGATATCGATATCCCTACCACATACATGGCACCAACGGCCGTACAAGAACTTCGACACTCTGTCGTGCTGTCACGAGACCAGGAACCGAAGTTCTCATAACTTGTTTAAGTGGGTTTACAAAAAACTGTTTTGCAACATGACAGAGTAGATTATTACGAGTTATTCCTCCGAGTGCGCTTCCCCCACTTATCTTGGATGGCCACCATGTGGGATCACTACAATACCACAAGTACGTGTTCGATTTCACACAAGGAGACAGTGACTACAGTACTTCTAAAATGGAAGAGTAGTTCTTGGACGTCACAATCCAGTTGTTATTCAGTGCACAGCCAGCTGTTGTGTAAGGATAGTCAGCAAAGCACAACCCTGAACCATACCTGCGACACAAGTGTCCTGCGGTCATAAAAGCTGTGTTCACGGCAACTGCGATGACGCATGCCGTACTGTCCATATTAGCGCTCTCTCTCTCTCTCGTACTACGCGATTAGCAGGTATGTCGCTTGCGCAGTACATATTATTTACCTACAAGGCTTGTCGGTCTGAGATTGATTTTTTTTTAATTACTTTGAAAAAGAAAACAATTTTACACCTTTACCAGTAAAACTGTCTCGGCAGCGATGGCGCATCACAGTAGACCTAATAACCGTAATTCTTCCCACAGATTGCATGCAGACCGCGAATTCCCAACAATTGAGCAGAATGGTGTGCGTCGAGTCTCAAAATAATGCTTGTAAACAGTAACAATTGCATGGAAGTTAAAGGTAGATGGGGAAAACATAAAACTTTGTGTTTCCCTGAAACGAATCCTCAAGCTTGTATGCCAAGGTAAAACTTTTCTGCACAAGCTCGTGCTTTCACGAGACCTGCTACCCGAGCCTGTATGCAAGCAGTTATGGAAGAATCTCTGGAATAACACACTCGTTACCGCACATGTACAGACGAGTGCAATTTATTATGACTTGACTTCTGCAACTGGTGTTCAGGAACAATACTCACTCGCAACTCCAGCATTATTCGTTTATGCACACAGCCTAATAGTTTAGTCGTTACAGCGTGAATTTTTTGTGTAAATAAACAATTATGATCACCATAAATTTCACACAATGCTGTTTTAGAATCAGTAGTGCCTAAACATTTCAGTGTTTTTTTTTTCATTTAGTATTCATTCATGTTTAATAGTTTTAATAGCTCTTTCTCAAAATGCAATAAAAAGACTACCGCCCTCTCTAATTGGCTGAACTTCCAACCTCGTATGAAACTTTTAATTGAAAATCGCACACGACCACGTCCATGAAAATGGCCAAATAATCCATAGAAGCATCCATATAGGCTTGCCTGGAATCTTCCATCGTAGCCTACAGGCTTTAATAAACGGTGCAGTCCGTCAGTAGTGCATCCCTGCTAAGAACTAGCCAGGATGAGTTGGAATTTTGTACATATACAGGTCGCTCGGTAGGGTGGTTTCTCGAAAAGTCCCATGCAGCACAGTGTCAACCTTGGGTTCGGCTCATTATAGGCTGTTCACGATAAGGTGAGCACTTTAAAGCCCCTAGTTACCATTTTCCTACCCGCCATTTTTTAACCTTCCACCACTTTTTAAAATAAATAATTTCAATGTGCGTAATACATCGTGTAAATATTTCACCGAAATAGAAAGTTAACACACGAGGCTACAAGAAAATATATTTATTTACTATTATTCCACTTTACCGTGAACAGCCCGTAATTTCGTGTGCGTAAAAGACAACTGGATAGAACAGATACAAAATAAGAGGTTCATACTGAACGAACTCATCTCATGTTCAACCAATAACACACCAGACACTTTATTATTTTTACAACTCCATCAAGATCGAATACAGTTAAAAATAATTTTTTTTCTAACATTATAAAGGAAAATAATAACGTTATGGTATGTTTTGACTAGAATCTTACCAAAAATACAATGAATTCCCTCTTAAGCTTTTTTCCCGTAGTGTTACTGGTTGAAGGCCTTATGGACACAAGAAATAAGATACTATTGCCTTCTAGTGCACATCGATCATGCTTCCTACACGACATGCAGACGATATTGTATACGAACCAGTGTCAAAGAATACCAGAGTTCATTTTCATACGTACACGTCCATTACCTAGGCCAACAGAGCCTGAACCAGCGCCAACTGTTCACCTGATAAAGACTGCACTTCTTTTTTTTTTTATTATTGTCAGCATCTGACATTACTGCACTGTAAAAAATAATGGGAAAATTACCTGACAGGTGTAAGGTAATATTCGCAAACTTGTGGGGAAACGTAGTTTTCCTTACAGGTAAGGTAATATTCACGTACATGGTAGTGGAAAATCCCATACATGGATGGGAAAACTACCTTACGACGCGTGCATGTCTTCAGCATTCTCAACAGCTAAATGAGAGGAGGGGGGACGGACGGAAGGAAACCCTCCTGTAACACGCTTATATTCACTGTTGTCACGCTGTCGTCGTGGTGTAATGGATAGCGCCTCGGTCTATCGTGGTAGAGGATCGTGGTTCGTGCCCACCACCAACAAGAACTGAGCATTTCAGTGTTGAGGTTTCGGTTAGTATTCATAAGAGGTTATACGTAATAACAAAAATTAACAGGACTAAATACTCCGGTTTTATTAATATAATTTTATTATACAATATGGTTAATTTTCCTTTACTTGTAGGGACCCCCCCCCCCTTTTTTTTGTCAGGTACTTTTCCCGTACTATTAAGGAAAAGTACTTAGTATGTAAATTCACTCTACACCTTACATGTAAAACAAATTTGAACTCATATTTGTTTCCGTGTGTGACGAATGTTTTCTTTATGTTTCTGTGTCTCGACCACTTGGTCACTGTGCGGTCTCGGCAGTAGCAGACGACTGGAAATGGCGCTGATAAACTACAATTCTAACCAACAAACCGCAACGTTGCTGTTAAACCTACGAGGATGCGAAGAGAGTAACTGGAGGTCCCCGAGAAAACCCGCCGACTAGAGGCATCGTCCGGCACGATTCCGACATGGGAAAATCCGGGGCGGGGGGGGGGACGACTCCGCCGGGAATCGAACCCGGTTCGCCTTGGTTGGAGGCGAGTAGTCTACCCACTACACCAACAGCGGCTCCGGGCGCGACATATTTTCCAATAAATAATAATACCACTCCGACATCCACGACTATGCAACCTACAAATTCATCGTAGATCAGACTTGAGGTCATTTCCCGTATCTGTTTTTGTCCCCGACGTTGTTGGAAATCAATGTTGTTTGGTTATGATCTTGTGTAGCAAAAATGCAGGTACATCATTATGCATGTAACAAAATGCCATCAAACCCCACAATCAGGCCTATATTAAATTAATTTTGGGGAATCTAATATATCAAGAGGTAAGTACAAAGCATCATTCAGAGAACAGAATAACTACTAAAATTCAAATTAACATATTTTTAGACATTTTCACCAGCTAAAAAAACAAGCAGCAGGATGACTCTACGTTCTTACAAGCAACATTTCTCAATCATTTCTCAAACATCTTTGGATACTCTTTTACAGTGAAATTCAAGTGAAATACAAAAAAAAAAAAAATACTTCAATTGTAAGAAAGGTCAAAACTTGCAGAGCTGCTCGAAAAATCCTATTTATTTAAAGTAGTAGCGAAATTGTTTTCATTAGTTTGCCTTTCATTATAGCAGTGAGGATTCAACAGCACAAGTGCGTTCACTCTGTAGTATACAGGGCGCTTTTGAAATGAGTGCAGACATTTTGGGGAATGCAAGAGGGTGTCAAGACGAATGATTCGATGTAATAAAAATGGTGTCGGAAATGTATCCTAATGTTGCAAATAAATAAAACGCAAGAAGCACATGATGTAAGCAATAATAATAATGTAAAGAACGTGTAGCACAATCACTTAAAGCGAGTTGACATAGAAACCTTAAGTAGGTATTACAACAATAGTTGAAAGTGAAGGACATTGACGTGGTAGCACGGCGACACGCGGTAGCGCTGTGCTCGGAGCAGCACAAGTAGCTGTAATGATGATAGTCGTAGACTTGAGTTAGCCACGTGGTTCTTGTAGCAGCGCATTACTACTGCACACTTATCTGCCATTGTGCTATGGCGAGACGAGGCTCTTCAACTGCAGCAGTGCGTGTTGCGTTTTATCTCATTTG
This sequence comes from Dryococelus australis, assembly GCA_029891345.1. Taxonomy (NCBI): domain Eukaryota; kingdom Metazoa; phylum Arthropoda; class Insecta; order Phasmatodea; family Phasmatidae; genus Dryococelus; species Dryococelus australis. The sequence goes on along the minus strand of CM057007.1, from coordinate 75,991,561 downwards.
TGGCGTACGGATGTATTACATGGGAACTCTCTCTCTCTCGTCTGGACACCCCCTTGCTTCCCCCAAAAATCTTGTAAAAATAAAATGTATTTTGACAGACTAATTGATCGGTGGACACTATAATTGAGTACTAAGGTAAATGGCATACAAGCGGTAGGTAGGTAGGTAGTTACCTGACTTGCCCATGGCGGGGCGGCGCAGCCTGGCGAACCAGCGCAGCAGACGACGTGCAGCGCTCCCCGTGCACGGCTTGTCGTTCACCAGGAGCACCGGCGGCATAGGAGGAGACTCCACCACCTCCTTGCTGCAGGGAGACATGCCCCCGGCCGCATGGGGTGTCGCACACACCAACACTACGTCCACACCACACACGCCCACTCACCTACTACTACTACTACTCTCCACACAAACACATGGCCGTCCCTCGACCTGGGAGGCAGCTCTCCGCCCCTCACATCTATACACGACCGCCACTCACACGGGACATTCAGTACATCTTCTGGAGCTAAATATGTCTTATAAATGTCGGACCTATTACCAATAGTTACACACACCGACCTCCCGTTGCGCAGTCGGTTGGTGCGGGAGAATCTGGGTTCGAATACCGTGTAAGGCATGGGTGTTAATTTAAGTTATGCTATAAGTTAGTATGTAAGCCGTCCCCTTATAAGCTTTTACGCACAAAAACGGGGGGGGGGGGGGTTAAAAATCCCTTTACAATTCAATTCCAATAGTTACAGAGTAAACCGCAACAGCAAACCCACCCTACAGTGGAAAGGATTTGTCAACACCGTTTCAACATCAATGGCCTCCTTCCGTTACTCACGGATTTCATTGGTCAGTAATTCCAGCGTCGTCAGCTATTGTTCCGATACTGCTGGAGGCACTTATGGTCGCATCTGAGAGGTGCCCTGTGCGCAGTGGCGTTTATTCCATAGACGCAAGGTAAGCAATGCTTACCTTATACATATTGGAAATGCTTGGCCCTTTATAGTTTTCGCCTTAACTTTAAACACATTTAATTCTAAGTTTCCCGTTTTCTATTCGAGAAACAGAGTTTTCATGTAAACGCATAGTGTTGCTATCTAGTATTCATTTCCACAAACGGGAGCGTCTAGCCATGAATCTAACTCGCAAGCAACAACACGGGCAGAGTATGCAGTCATTCTGTTTGTGTCCTCAGTCCGAATATTTCCTTGGAAAGTGTTCAGGAAAACGGCAGTTTTCTTATAATTTATAATATGCTCTCTAAATAATATTCGGTTTAATTATTATTAAATTAATTTAGTTTCCATTTTTATAACTAATGTTAGATATAATAAACGGTAAATACATGCGGAGGGTTCGAAAACCTGCAAGTTGCGTTTGTTAGTAGAAATTGAAAACGGAACCACAGCCCGGCTTATACCAACCATTTATTGTATTGTAAAGTGTGGAATGTATAATATTTTAATGGCATTTAATTAAATGTTATCTAAAGCACTCAAATACGTGGGGCTATTATAGTGTTTACCCTGTAAACACACTCACTGCCTTTGCGAGGCTACAACCATTACAGAGATCGCAGATTTTACTTGCGTTGAAAATGTCAAGTGTTGTCAGATAAACGTTAGGTTTGACAGGAAGTCCAAGCCGTGTTCGAGGAAATTATACACACGGAAGGTACAGGTGCTGAGGCAATAACTTACGAGGTGCCGTCAGAATATGCCAAAAAAAAAAAAAAAAAAAGCAGTATACGTTGAGTAACAATTTTACTGCTTTAGTCCAAATGCTGTATGGAAATTAGCGAGTTTAGTGTGTCGGCCATACCTGTTTATATTTTCCTGCACGCGGGAATACTACTGCCAGACGCTCCGAAACAATCAGTTTACTGGCGAAGAGAAATATTTGCTGCTTACTGATGACTGTTCCCTTATAGCAGGCGAAGATAAACCATCAGTGATTTCAGTGCTCGTCAGCAGTAACGAAAGGCGGCCAATGTGTTCACTGTAAAAAATAAGTAAGGTAATATTCTCAAACTTGTGAGGAAATTGTTTTCATCACAGGTAAGGTAAAATTACCACACTCTGGAGTAAAATTCACGTACATGGTAGTGAAAATCCCATACACGGATGGGAAAATTACCTTACGACGCGTGCATCTCTTCAGCATTGTCTCAACAGCTAAGTGGAGGGACGGGCGGAAAAAGCAATCATTTAACACGCTAATATTTATTAATACTGCTACGCTGTCGTCGTGGTGTAATGGATAGCACATCGGCCTACCGTGCTAGAGGACCGCGGTTCGCGCCCACAAACCAGCAAGTGTCGGGGAGCCTAGTGTTGAGGTTCCGGTTACTATTCGTCAGAGGATATAGGTAATAATAAAGTTAACAGTACTAATAATCCGGGGTATTTCTAAATATTTTATTGTACATGGTATTTAATTTTCCCTCCCTTGTATGGGGTCCTCCCCCCCCCCTCGCCCCGCTTTTATCAGGGACTTTTCCCGTACGATTAGGGAATAGTACTTTACTTGTTATGTAAATTTATTCTCCATTTAAGAGGTAATTTTACCTTACATGTAGAGGTAATTAGCTTCCCTTACATGTAAGGGAATTTAACCTCAATTTTTTGTTACAGTGTGGTGTGCTGTCGTACACTATAAGCTGACTGGGCCATTCACTATCCCGAGACGCTCGACTGGTGTGGTGTTCGTGCAATTTTGCACGAAGAACTGCAGCTGTTACTTGAGGATATTCCGTTAGCAGTGAGACGTATTATCTGCCAGCATGATGGTGCACCTCCTCATCTCCACCGTGCTGTGGTTGAACACTTACATGTGCATTTCCTTGAGAGATGGATAGAACGAGGCGATTCCCACCCCTGGCCACCTCGAGCGCCAGGTCATTCATTCACAAAGACAAGTTTACTGCGTATGGCGACGGATGAAAGATACTGTTTACCAAAGGGCAGCACAAACACGTGAGCAACTCACGCATGCCGCTGCACAGATCAAAGACAGCCGTGTGCAGCTATGTAGGACATCACGCGCGGTTAAGAGTGCGGCCCAAGTGTATGGAAACATCTTTGTGTGAGCCTGTTAGACACAATTGTGATGCTCAACTGTAAACAATGCGGTCTGCTAATACATCGCTGTATTTATTTCTTTTATTTTATTCCTCTTTTTGGACTGTTTCGAATTAATCTTTAATATTGGGAATAGGACCGACATTTATGTGATATATTTTGCCCCACATAATGTAAGGAATATGCCCTGTCAGTGGCGGTAACTCCTCGTGAATCGCCCCGTATACTATCATAAGTCGCTACATATCATGGATAATAGTCGCAAATAATTACATAGTATTAAAAGGTGTTTACGTTAGGTTGTCAATCCAAACCGTAAATCAGCATTGATGTGAGATAAATGAAAATATTAACTCTTTATAATAAATTCAGCAAAAAAGGACCTACGCACTTTTTTCTAAATTGCTGCCAATATTACATTACTATAGGTGTCAGTGTCAAATATATGGAGTTATAAAGAAAGTAATAACGGGGCTCATTGAACCGCTAACCACCCGCCCGCCCTTATTCTAAAGATGTCCTGTGCATCATTCTTTCACGAGCTGGATAGCCACATTTTCAACCAAATGTTTTAGAAACGGTTGCATACATAAAAAAGGTACAAGGAGTACTGCCTGGGAGAAGTTGGAATTAGTTGTGTATGCATTTAATTACTGTGTGCGTTTTACTCAGAATTTCTATGCGTAAAGGCGGTTCAGGATAAAGCGAGCACTTTTAAAATCAACCTTAGAAAAAAGTCACTGCTCCTGCCTGCATGTATTTTAACGAGCGCAGTGAGTGACATGTGCCCGGTAAAGTTGGTAACAATAGAGGAAAACTACGTTAATTTAGTATCTTAACTTCGAAAAACAGGTGTTAGGATACCATCTGCGATAACTTAAATTATTTATCTCGCTTCCCGGTATTCTTAATGCATTGAAGTGTAAAACTGATCAGATTTGAAAAATACTTACTTCTCTAATTATTTCACAATTTTACTTACCGACGCATGAATAAAATGATGAGGCGCAAGCCAATGTTAATTTCATATCAGGTGGAAGAATAATCAACGTGCATGCAAGTAGATCGTAAGCAGGGCTTTCAAAAGTGCTCAAGTTTACCGTGAACGGCCTATACCATTACATTTCGTAAAACTACTAGCGAGCGCCAAGTGTAAATAAACCACACCTATGCCCGGTTGCACCATTCGTGTTCAGAGCTGGACTGGAGATCCGAGATGAAGTTAAATTTGAAAAGCGGAAATTGGCGGTTCGAAATCTCGATCCAAGATGAGCAGCCATTGTCAACAAATGTAGTTTGAAAATACGGCAACAGATAGAACTAGGCCTACGTTCGATTGGGAAATTAAAACAACATTATATGCACTTTAATATTATTCAGTAAAATTCGTACAATAATTCACTTAAAACAGATAAAACATCGCACATCTAGTTCTAGCTATAATGAAAAATACGCCTACTTCCATGACGTCATATATTAAGAACCAATAGCAAAATGTGTCTCATACTTAATCTCGATCTCTCACTTTGGAACCAAGATAGACGAATCGGAGATCCAGAATCATGAAATTTCGTTGGTGCAACACTTTTACATTGGAGCCAAGATCGAACTGGATCCTGGTTCGGAACTAGAAACATTCGATCTTGGATCGGGGAAGATGTTGGTGCAACCGGGCATAAGCTGTCGCAACACGCTAGACTACCAGCAGTGGCGCGAAGTGTCCTCGTGTTGCAAACTTTTGAAACCGCCAGTTTCTATGTGGCTCAAGGCAGTTGTTTGCAAGCACGTGTGAGCAACAGGTCGGAAGAGAATCTGAGAGAAATCAACTCGGAGAAAGCGCCGGCCAGAACGGAATGACTCTTATTGAACCTGGGCAACAGAATTAAAGGCTGTCCACAGCCTAATTATGAGCACTTCCGAAAGCCCTGCTGAAGAACTACTTGTATGCCCATTGTATGTAAGATTAACATTTGTCATGTGCCTCATCAGTTTATTTAGACGTCGGTGAGTGAAACCCTGAAATTATTAGAAAAGTATTTTACAAATATGCTAATTTTTTCACTTTGATGCATTAAAAACAACTGAGAAAACGAAAGGAATAATTTAAGTTATCACAGTTGGCTACCTAACACTTTTTATTCGACGTTAAGATATGGAACTACTTCCCATCCATCGTTACCAACTTTACTGGGCGCATGACACTCAGTGAGCACGTTAAATTGTAGGTAGGGGCAGCGACTTTTTTCTAAGGTTGACTTCAAAAGCTCTCACTTATCGTGAGCGCAATCAGCGGTGTGTTACAGACATGACAGTTGCTTTCATGTAGGCTTCGCTATTCAGTGATTTATGCCTGTTCGCGGGGTGATCAAGCACTTGTGTATAAAGACCTGCTTAGGATGTCATTTGCTGCCCATTTTGCAACCTTCCAAAAATATGGAAAATTTAACACTGGCATGGACCTGATCACTTTATTTATGAGCCGATCAAATGAGGAGGGGGGGGGGGGGAAGTCAACTGTATGGCAATTATTACACTATTTATGTCCCTCAAGTAATAAGAAAAATAAAAACTAAATTAATTCAATGTATGGAAATTTAAAGGTCACGCATTTAATACATTAAGACAAAGAATTGCATTTACTACACAGCCGTCAACTTTACTGCCAGCATTTGAAATTGCCGTGCGCGTTGATTTCAAAAGTGCGCAACTGACCGGGAGCCCAGTAGGTAAAAAATTGCGTAATGAAAGGAGAACAGTGTGACAAGTCTTAACTTCGATCCCGACTTGAAGCAATAAGAAAGTGGTCTTACAGTCCCAGTCCAAACAAATGCCAGTGCAGATGATCCTATGAAACATCCTGTCGTCGCCTTTTAGATTGAGATTCCTACTGGTCTCTTTACACACAAGATCGTCAAACAATATCATTAATTCTGTTTTACTTACTACAATAAGGACATTACTTTACCAGTCAAGTTGGTAACGATAGAGGGAAAGTAGTTCCGTATCTTAACGTCGAATAAAAGTGTTAGGTAAACATTTATGACAACTTAAATTATGTATTAACGCTTCTTCTTAATGCATCGAAGTGTAAAAATGAGCAGATTTTTAAAGTATTTAATTTCTTAATAATTTCACAGTTTCACTTGACCGACGTCCATGGCAATGATAATTTTACATAAGGCGAAAAGAACACACAACGTGCATACAAATAGATCTTAAGCAGGGCTTTCAAACGTGCTCACTTGACCGTGAGCATCCTACAGTAGTATTCTAGAAAGTCGTTCGTTATGAAGTCTGTTACGCACCAACAAACATGACGACGGAAAGATGACACACTGTTTTCTACCTCGTTCTATTCTGGCGACCAAACAAACTAGCATAAAATAAATTAAATCTGAATGTTAGAAGTTGTATTTCATAGAACCTTTGAAGTATGATATTAATACGCACACAGTAATTAACATAACACTGATTAAACAGGTCCACAGATGAATAAGTGATGCGTGTCAAATAAATCCCATTACCACATCATGTCGTGAAACAGTGCCACTGAAAATAATTCCAGTACCGAGAAAAAGTATAGATGAAAATATGAAGGGGGGGGGGGGGGGGGGGGGAGTGTTCCCAATAAAAATTTGGTAGAAATGTGGCCACCGTGAACGGCGCTCCTCCCAGTTCGAATGGACGTACCGTACGGCGCTAAACGTCTGCTCGCTGCCCTCCCTTGAAACGCGATGACGGCACACCGAGTATACACACACTCGCATCACTCCAGCGGCGCACCGAGTATACACACTCACCAGCACAAGGCGCGCAAAGCGACGCAACCAACCTCACGGAGACTTCAATGCGCTCAACAGAAGGATCCACAAACTGAACAGGATATTGTCGACAGTCGCTAGATTAAAACTCGTACTAACACGTCGATGTGTATACATATAATTAATTATGAAAGAAAATAAAATCTTTTATATAAAGACTCCCAAAGTAAGCACATCCAAAATTATGTATCACAGCACCGATCTTCATCTAGAAATCAATGACTACAGTGACGTCCAAAGTTTCGTTATTCTTTACGATTTCTAAGATAATAATTACTAAATACACGTCATTCCGAAATAAATTACTTACTAATTCCTTTGCATATTCTGGTCGAAACCATTGCGGTGAACCGAGGATCTCGTATCTACAGGTATGCAAGATCGGGTCGAGTAACCATTTCAATAAAATCTATCGATTCGAACATGGTCGGAGTACTTGAAACAGAACATTTTCTGCCCACGTCCTTGAAATGCGCCCACAATGAAAAATAGTGTTAGTTTGCAATCACGAGTAGAAATGTTGGTTGTCTAGCCAGTCATTCACAATTGCGGTGAGGGGAAGCACATAATTAATATCCACTTAAACTTGCAGTGAACGCCGCAAAGCTTCCAAGGCGCTGGTGTTCCTCAGAAGGAGTATGTAGCAGGCACGAGTGCAGAGAAGGCATCCCACTCCTGCTGTGGTTAGCAAGTCCCGGCGACGTGGGGGTAAAAAAAAAAAAACAGGCTGCCGGGTCGGGTTTTTACAACTGGTTCGGATTCCTTTTAAAAGAAGTCGGCTGCCCCGGGCGGTCAGGACGCGATCACTTGACGTGCCACGCCACGAGAACCACGCTTATTTTTCCACACGTCAAATATTTACTGGGTTCCCATTAAAGCTGGTTCCACAATAGTGCGATGCGATGTGTTGTGATGTGTGGTAGCCAATCAGGATGAAGCATATTCCGTCGCGCACGTGCGTTGCACGAAATTCTTGCGTTGCGATTGTACGTGTCAGCCTGAGACGGAGAAGAAGAATAAGTGTTTGTTTACAAGGAGAATAAAAACAAGTATTTTTTACAATTTGAAAACTACGATCCCGTTTACGTGGACGTTTTCGTGTTTGTATTTTTTTTTGTACTATTGCTGCGTGGATGTGCAAAATAGAAGACAAGGCTTCTTGTAGACATGGACAATGTCATAAAATTCTTTTACTAACATCAAAAAAATCCTTCGTCTTATTATGTCTCGTTCCCGTTGGTATTCGTCACACATCGCTTTCATACTACCCTGTTTTTATCTTCCGCCACTTGAAACACACAGTTTCAACTTTTTACGGGTGTCTTTTGTTACATTGGTGAGGTGTGAAAATGTAAACTAGATAGCAGCACCATCTCAGACGACGTCCGTCCCCGACAGATCATCGCGTAGTTGTGAGACAGCAAGATAGCTCGTCGCAGCCCGAGGCAACGCATCGCACTATTGCGGATCCAGCTTAACAAGCTTTACGTAATGACGCTAATCCGTATTTTTTAATCGGTTCCTCCTCCGCCACAACTTGTAAAAATAACACACACACACGACTATAAACACGTAAAGGCTGTTCACAAAAAAGTGAGCACTTTAGCAAAATGTCACTGCCCCTGCATGCATATATTTTAATGGGCGCACTAGTGACATCCGCCCGGTAACGATGGATGGAAAGTAGTTTCAAATCTTAACGTCAAATAAAAAGTGTAAGGTAACCGTTTGAAATAACGTATATTATTTAAATCGATCTCTGTTTATATAATGTATTGAAGCGTGAAAATTACCAGATTTGTAACATATTTACTTTTCAAATAATTCTACAGATTCACCTGACCACCGCAGCAATACAATGAGGAGGCCCATGGCAACGTAAATTTGACATAAGGCGGAAGAATACACAACGTGTATACAGGTAGATATTAGGCAGGGCTTTCAAAAGTGATCATTTGATAGTTTGCTGCGTGTTGTTCGGAGTCCGGCGAAACCCTAGGGATGTCCTCACCTTCCTGTGCACAACCCTACCTACCACCTAACTTCCAAAACAAAAACTACTGTAAAGATGATTTGCCGAGCAGCAGAAGCAACGTCGCGCCGTGGAAGCTGGCGGTCTCATCACGACAAACACGCACTAGCCTGCGTGTGGAGATACGGCCGCCGCATATCTGTCATCAATGTGTTCTAAATACACCTCGCTTATTTTTGTCTCTGTTGGCAGGAAAGCACTTCCATGGGAGTTGTACAGGAATCTCGTGTACTGCACGCAATGAACTACTCTCAAAGTTTAGAAAACGGCACTGTCGTAGGTTTGCAACTTGGCTTCTAGCGCAAACCTGTTTCGGTGGCACAAACGTTGAACGCTACAAGCGATGCTGCAAACGCCAGCAAGTTACAGAAGTTATCTCGACATTTGCACGCTATATTAGATATAGTATGACTACGTTTATTGGAAGCATTGGTGAATAATACTACATTACTGATGTAGTTTAGTAACGTGTCGTCGTCGTGTATCAAACTAGACCAAGCGATAAAAGTTTGCTAGTAACGCCACAACTGACAATCTTCAATCAAAACAAACCATCACAGACACACAGCCATTTCTTTTCCCCGAATACCATTCACATTCACATGAACTCGGTATCCAGGTTCGGGGCACAGAACTCTCGCACACAAATGATCAAATATATCCCAACTTTCTACGCCCCTCGCCAGAGCGGTTTTCCTGCACGTTAAGGGAAATGGTACACGAAAACGGTACACATTCATTCTTATTGTCACAACTTGTTTCACACACGATTCATCGAAATTTTTGGCTCAACAAGACAAAAATAACAGTTCTGAACACCTTCTTACAGTGTTACGAATTCACTGCATTCGTTATTCCCGGAGCACTGGCTGAAGATAAGAAAATTAAGGATTTACTTTCTTCCATCCATGCTCCGACAAAAAAAAAAACGCGGTGAATATACAACGTTAAAAGGCGTTGAAAATTATTATTTACGTTCTGTCGAGCCAAAAATTTTGATAAACCCCTTGAAAAACGACATATCGAAAATCGTGTAAATATACTGCTTTCATGCACCATTCCCCTTAACGTCTCATACCGTGTATTCAACTTTCTGTGTGTGTGACGTTATACAGTAAGTCACTGTATCTCGGTCCCAGCGACGAGTCTCTGGAACACTGCACTACAACTGGCTTTAATATTCTGCAATGTAAGTAAAGTGACTCGCGTGCGAGTGGCATTCGCTATCGAGACTACATTCAAATGTCTCACTCATGAAACAGCTTCTATCGGGAGCAACATGAAGCGCAAACACATGTCTACTGGTCGCGATATAAGACAGCTTTACACACACACACACACACACTAGTACAGTTCCGAACAAAACATACGTTCGTCGCTACGTCTAAACCTGTGTATTCATCTGTGAATGAAAGTGGTAAGAGGACGGGACAATCAGATATGCATGGCACCGTCTTGCTCCGGGCTCTCGGGGGGTAAAAAATCCTGCCAAGAGGGTTTTAATCAGCATCCCTGATGAATGACACAACAGCTGGACATTGTTACGACTCGCACGTCGTTTTACATGAATTCCTATCGTGCATGATTATCTATGCACACATATAATTTATACCCGCGAATGCTCTTTTAAAGCGGGGAGGGGAACAGTTTATAATTAGTTCTGAAACTTTCAAAATTCGCTTCACGCGCAGGCACTACGTAAGCTGGTATCCACTGGACCAACTTCTTTTGCACATATCAAGAAGTCAAAATATATTATAAAAATAAGAAATAATAAGGAATTACGGATTTACTTATGAGAGTAGATTCTTGGGAGGTATTGCTGGTACTTCTGTGTACTGGATACATATTTAAGCATGTGCACATGTGTGTTATTTTAAAACACAGAATTTACTGGAAAATGTTGGACATTTTTTAAAAGAAAATTTCGTTTTTTTTTTTTTTTACCTATCCCCTGGCAACACTGTCTGGGAACTTCCCTTCCAGACCTATTTCCGGAACCAGCGGCGCGCGGTTAACGTTTCTTTTTCCATCGCGGCCACAACACAGGGAACCAAACTGACGTCTAGCTGTGCGCAAATCACACGCGCCTTACGCAGCCTGCTTTCGATTGCTCAACCTATTGCCACCCGCTCCTTATGTAACACTCACTTTTCTCTCGGGTCCTTTCCCAGGACCAGCAACCTAGGACGGTGGTTTTCTCCGGAGACGCCACGCATCCACGAGCTGCGAGTTCTCTTAGGTCCTAGTGTGATCTTGCTGATCACCACGAGGCACTGACGGGCTTGCAATCCACATTCATACACGCAATTCACCCCACTCATGCAAAGAAACCGCCACTTTTTCTAGGCCATTGCCAATAAACTTCTGATCACTATGAAACACCTCAGCATGATTGTAACGCCGACATGAACTTTACAACACTTGTCACTTCAAATCGTATTTCTTTAGGCAAACTGTGTGCTACTCGGCTGCTAAAGCGTTGAATCCACATGAGGCAGGACTTAGGACACAGATAGGTTAGTGGTGAAGGAGGCACTGTGCAAGGGAGGACAGCGAGCCGGACGGACACGGCGGGGCGTACCGGTGAAGCTGGGGCGACGGACGCCAGCCGCAGAGTGTTCACAGCTGCACAACGGACCGGCACTGGAGAGACGCGAAGCCTCGACGCGGCGCGCACATCTCTCTCCCGTCCGCTCGGGTCGACCACCTGTTCGGCACTGGAGCGGAGAGGAGAGCGCGTCGCCTCGCCGCCTAGCGGTACCGCCGCGCATGCGCCGACCGCGAAGAAGAGGGGAGCCGCTTACCCTCCCTCCCTCATTCCTCTCCCACCTTTCATCCACACACCTTCGCAACCCATACCGCAACTACGGTGCGTTCACCTCACGCACCTCCTATCTCACGGCTGGTCCATGTTTCGATACTAAACATTAGCGATACCGACAATAAAAAACAAATAGCAAAATATCATACTGTGAAATCAATAAAAATAAAATATTAACTTTTGTAAACATCGACATAAATATTATAAGTGATAAAAGCTGTTCGCGATTAAGTGAGCACTTATGAAATCAACCTTAAAAAAAAGTCACTGCCCCTACCTGCACATATTTTCATAGGCGCACTGAGTGGCATACGCCCAGTAAAGTTGGTAACGATGGATGGGAAGTAGTTCCGTATCTTATCGTCGAATAAAAAATGTTAGGTAACCATTTGTGATAACTTAAATTATTCCTTTCGCTTTGTTATTTTAATGCATCGAAGTGTAAAATCTACCAGATTTGTAACATATTTATTTTTCCAATAATTCCACAGTTTCACCTGACCGACGCATGAATAAAGCCATGAGACCATTGGCAATGTTAATTTTACATGAGGCGGAATAATACACAACGTGCATACAAGTAGATCTTAAGCAGAGCTTTCAAAAGTGTTCATTTTACCGTAATATGTGATGTAAATAAAGCTGTTAATTGTTCACGAAAATATTAGCGAAATGCAAATTAATTTCAATGACGCCGATACCGAAATTATTCGAAAATATCTACAATTCCGTGATATCGAACAGCCTTATTCCCAATATGGATCCTTGGCGGTGTACTCAGGAAGTACACTGTCAGAACAGTCACTAGCTCCCTTTTCACGACACTAAACGTGTTTTAAGAGTATTTTACCATCGGACTATCATTAGGGTCGTATTACTTTTCCCTGCACGAATGCATTACTAGAAAACCCTCCGAATTTTGACCCGTAATCAAATATATTCTAACTGCGTTACGGAATGGAAATACAGTTTAACGCAACTTTAAACCTCGCATAATTTAATCGTTATGTGTATACTATGCCTGGATTAATCATACTACAAGCTAAACAAAATAAAGCATGTATACACGCCTACACTAATTAAAGTTCATCACTAACGCAGAATTTCTTCGTTTTAGTGTCATAATTTCAGTTTCAGATTCATTGTTAAAATCTTCTGACGATATGAAATATACGTTTCACGAGTTGTTAAATTTTTGTACTTAAATTAATGAAATTTTCTTTGGTAGTTGTAAAAAGGACGAAGGTATTGAAATTTTAAAGTCTACCCTGTTGCATGGATGTCAGAGAGGCGTATCAAAGTTCGTGAGGGATGGATGTCGTAATAAAAATAAAGTAACTAAATTTTAGTTCATATTTATTACACAGCTATTATTTACAGTATTCAGTTATCTATATCCACTCTTACTCCTTTTATTTCTCAGTGAGAGCAATATTTAATGTGTATTTCAACTCTAATTAACGTCCTTCTCAATGCCGTCGTTTCTTTATAGTAAATTAACTCTTACTCATCATAAACACACGTTCAGTCTGTCTGTTACCATCATTTGCAATGTCTTTCACTCACACATCAGTGTTTGATACTCGTAGTCGTAGATTTCCCTTCCGCTGATCACTTCTCTCGCCGCTCGTCATCTATCGCTAAAACTCGTCCATTCAACCACTGCCGGCTTGGAGGTCCGACACGCCTTGTATAGCCGCTGGCCTTGACCTGGAAGGTTCACCGCACCCCGAGTATAGCTGTGAGACACACGAGGTGAGTAATCCAGAGCAGTCTTCAGATGTCAGACGCCCGATACCCAAGATCAGGAGCGGCACGCATCCTGATAGGCATAACATGCACGCTTTGTAAACACTCCTTTGTGAAAAGCCGCTGCGTCTCCGGTTGCAACTGATAGCGCGCGCGCGTCAATAAATCATCCAGTTACTCTGTCCTTCACTTCCACTTGCTCGCGCGGGACAAAGCAGCGAGCACGTAACAATATATTCCATATTTTGTGACAAACTTTTACAATAATACGTCGGACTTCATGTCTGTACTGCAGAGTAACGCCGATGGATAAAATGTTATGGTACAATTTGTTCTTACATTAGCAGGGGATACGATGTCATGAGCGATGCAGAGTGTGTGAGGATATCGCAACACACTAACCTAACGTGCGGCGTGTTCCCACCAACGTGACAAACGAAGCTACAGATACTGCAGACCTCGTGCAGTTGATGCGCAAGACGGACCAGAGTATAATGACGTAGCACGTACTCTGATACGTCTTCAGGAAGGGATCGAAATTATTTCTTTGCACTTATTGAGCGCTATAGAGGTAATGGCAATTGGTATTCTGAAAAGATCCTAAGGGAAAGATCCTTCAACAGCCACACCGCGGGTGGTTCTAACAGCTGAGGACCTCTGTACTCTGTGAGGACGTTGAAGGCGCTCTTTTGCGTCACACTTGAGGCTTCGATATTTGATATGTTGCCGTGTTAGCTAGAACCTGCACTGTGCTCAAGGAGCATGTCTCAGTTCTTTGTCAATGGGACAGTCCTTCGGGAAACAATAACAGACAATGAAATAACTACGGGCCCTGGATAGACGAAGTATGATCAAAATATCATGCATCCACATACACAGGAATGTCTACATCAATAACCATTACCAATACCGATGTCGCAAACATTGTTACACTTCAATGCCAAGTGAAGCAAACTCACACACGAACAATGTAACAGACACTGGAGATGAACACCGCAAGGCTACTCTACTCATAGCATTCCAATTAGATATGATTACAACGTCACGCGATTTCTATAGAGCTGATTTAAATATCTACCAATTCGCAATTCCTTGGCCTAAACGATAATGACTCCAGGTCCACGAACGCCACAACACAGAATTTGGGCATCGAGTCTGTGTAGTTTTGCTTCGTAATAGTTAACGCCCAGCGCAATACACACACAAGAACAGCTTGCTTTTAGTGTTACCTAGCAGAACATAGTTTCGTTTATAACACGCAAGGAGTTAACACATTTCTTTCGGAAAACGACGACGTGGCTGGGCAGGAAATAAACATTTGTATTTTAACTGTATACTTAATATATTCACTAGTACACAACATAGTTTATTTTCTTATGCCATATCTACACTTTTTCAGGTCAATGCAAATTTATCGACTTTTCGAAACTGATAGGCACCTGTATACCACCACATGAACTCTCTACGTGCGGGCAGTTCTGTACCTCAATGTAAGAAAGTTAAAAACAAATGTTAAATTACAGTTCAAAAGATATAGTTAAGAAAAAAAACTTGCCATATTATTATTTGCTGCAATCGCAAAATTTGCATTGTACAGAACACAAACAAGACCAAAATTCAAACTACAAGTCTTACAATTCAGGTAAAGGCGCAACATACAGGAAAGATGCGCTCTTTGCACAAGGCTATGTTGCCGGCAGGAGATAAGGTGGTATCCTCTCCCCTCCCCCTTCGCCGGATCAAGCCCTTATCCTGGAGGGGAGATAACACACCTGCAGGAAACTACATGTGCGGGCGGCGCTGCTATTCACTCTAGCCACACTGCGCCAGTGTTGCCAACTCTGTGGATCCATGTTGTGGGTTTTAATTCCTAAAGGCTGTTCTCGATAGAGTGAGCACTTTAGAAATCAACCTTAGAAAAAGTCACTGCTCCTGCTTGCATATACTGTAACAGGCCAACGAGTGACATGCGCCCAGTAACGTTGGTAACGATGGAGGGGAAAGCAATTCAATACCTTATCGTCGAATAAAAATTGTTAGGTAACAATTTGTGATAACTTAAATTATTTATTTCGCTTTCTGTTTTTTTTATGCATCGAAGTGTAAAAATGAGCAGATTGGTAAAATATTTACATTCCTAATAATTTCACAGTTTCACTTGACCGACGCATGAATAAAGTAATGAGACCCACTGCAATGTTAATTTTACATAGGACGGAGGAATACACAATGTGCATATAAGTAGGTCTTATGTAGGGCTTTCAGAAGTACTCATTTTACTGTGAACAGCATATACCTGGTAGTCAGTGGATAATCTGGTGGATATTTTTTAAAACTATCGGTGGGATGTGATAGCTATAAATTAGCTGGAGTACACAAATATGTGAACATGGCGAAGTGGTAAATATTACCAGCATACTTCTTTATTGATATTCATGAATTTGTGGCATTGCATCAAAACGCTTATTTGTTACTGTTTTCGCTATTTTTTTTTTGTTGGTTTCATAGTAGCTAAAATTACATATACGCATTTATGTCAATTTAACTTTTGTTAAAAAATTACTTTTAAAAATGTAATTTATAATATAAATATAATTATGTTCTATTATTTTCAATGTGTACTGCTGTTGTTATTCCAATCATGATTACATAAATTTTATTTGCACTTGTGGTATAGTGTAATTCTCCGTCAAGGTGTTGGCAACATTACACTGCACATTGCCAGGTAATACACCTCCCACTTCGCTCAAGCACACTATTGCTATAGGCAAATCACGATAAAGTGAGCAATTTTTAAGGCCCTGCTAAATTACTCATTCCAATTAATTTCTACTTTTCCGCCACTTTTTAAAGTAAACATTACGATAGGACTAATAAACACAGAGTATACATTTCACCACTATCAAAAGTTAACGTCTGAGACTGCAATAAAATATATTTATTACGGGTTAATGACTTTTGGGAGAGCCTCAAAAAGTGTTCACTTTATCGTGAACAACCTACATCTCTGTATCGCGGTTCGCCCGACACTTGCACGGCGAAATACATCTTATACAATACAATACCCCGCCAATGACTGCCTTGGCCGAGATCTATCTAGTATGTACACATGGCAGCGAATTAGGAAAAGTAATTATTAGCCCTGTCACAGGCCAGATGATTAAATAACTGGCAACAGAAAAGAATTAAGACATAGCGTTCAACTATTCCAAAATGCTACCTCTACACGTGAATTTAAGTCATCATGGCAATGATAGTGTTACAATTTCTCTCTCTAGAAATTTAGTGGGCTATACCAAGTTCGTTAGAGGATGGAGGTCTTAGTAAAATGAAAGAATTAATTATAATTTCCTTATTTTATTTGCAATAACTACAGTAAAATCCTCTGAACTCAAAATCTCACAATAAATTTATATCACTTACTGTTCACAACTAATTACTCCAATTTAGTACAATGTATACTTGCCGCAAAGAAATCAATTAATTAAATAATTAAATATCAGTCCCAATTGATAATGTATCAAACCTATTCATATATTCTATAATATATGTCCAAATTGAAATTTCTAATATTTACAATAAAATCAGAATCTCACTTCCATTCAGTCCCACCTCAGTTCAGTCCATGTCCCGCCAGACGCAATATTCTAGAGTTCTCCAAGCGCCCCCACGCACAGTAGGTTTCACTCTTCGGTTTCACACCCTCTCGTCCATTCAAGCCACGAACACATCACTCGCCGTCGTCCTGCAATCTGCAGTCGTCGTCCACACTCCACTTCACTCGCGCACGCTCGGCCAGGCGGCCTTCTTCAAAGACTGCCGGCCGCTGGGTTACGGCAGTATATATAGTGTCTTAGACCGCCGCCTAGAATCTTCCCCAACTCGCGTGATGCGTCGCGGAGGGCCGAGACACCAGCTAGACTCACCAGAACATTCTTGCGTCGTCGCTCAACGTATCGGAACCTCTAGCAGGCGAGAGGAGGTCTGTGACGCAAGTAAGTCTCGCCGCTGTCGGCATTCACGGGATTCCCAGAAGGGGGACAGACAGCCACGAACGCATCGTTCCAGGAAGAGGAGAGGGAAAGGTGGGTCTCCGATTAGGGCGCGGGGCAGCTGAATCGGCGCCAGCTGCAGCACGTAACAATAGTAACGCAAATTTTTTTATGTGCAAAACTAAACAGGACTTTTGAAAGTACTGAGATTGAGCAATTCCTCTCTTTCTCTTTCCATAAGCGACAAAAGATTTTGCTTGGGCTTTTTTTTTTATGGAAATGATTTAGGTATGTATGTAATGATAAATTGTGGAAGTAAATATAGCGTTTATTTTCAGAAAGAATAATGACTTTGATAAACTGGCCTTATATGCATTTCGAAGACGTGCACGATGGCGAGTATGTCGCAACTGTAATATTTTCACGACGTTATCGTTTTGTCATTAGGACCAACCGTGTTCCTGTGTACTTATGGCACGTTGCAAACAAAAGCCACCATTTTACAATGATTTTTAGCAGCACAACTCCACTCTCAGTGAATTAATATGAATTAAGCAAAATGGCGTGACTGACAGAACAAATAAGATAAGCTCCATATCAGTTATTCTCTAGCCGATTACTACGTGAAGAACAGATATTACGACGCTAACAGCAGAACTGCACAATCATCGAAGAAACACGAGCCAAGAAAAAACCAAACAAGAAAGTTACAACACAGTGTAGAAAATTTTAACTGTGTAAACAAACATTCATTAACACGAGTTAATGAACGTAATACATTTGGCGATAGAAAGCAACACAGAGTAATTACGAACAAAAACCTAAAATAATTAAAATTAACACTTGCCAATACGTACAAGCATAACATCGATTGCAACCCAAAATCTGCAACAAAAAAAAACCCAATCAGGAAAAATATATTTTAGGAGTTAACACGCCTAACACTGCTGGCGATATAAAGGGAATAAATAAAAATCAGCCAAAACTCAGGCAAGATAAGTAAGGTTTAGCATTTTCAACTGAAGTAAAACGGATTGGAGTGAGGGAACTACATAGGCGTAGAAGTCACAAGGACACGACAGTTCAGGTTCACACTCCCTCGCCATTGAGTACGTTTGAAAGTCTCTCTATGATGTTCCATATTCATTTTTGTCTTGTTTGATACTGCACGTTTCATGTCGTGCCTTGTCTGACGTTATCACTACTCCTAGAGCCATATACAGGCATTTACTTCTGCAGTTAGTGAGTGAGTGAGTGAAGAGATTAGGGCGGCTCTTAACAGCGAGGTATTGACAGCCGATGAGGGTGAGTGAGGTGAGAATGGAGCAGCACCGGAATGAAGGGGCGGGGGAAACGGGGGATACCAGAGAAAAACCCGCCGACCAACGACGTCGTCCAGCACGATGCCCACTTGCGAAAATCTGGTGACCCGGTAACAGGGCTTAAGGCCTACTTGTCGCTATCTCCTTTATTGTAGTCGGAAGTGATGACTGCGATATCAATTTGGTGGTCGTAGTTTCGTTGGGCGGGAATGGGTAATGTCGGGCAACTATGCTTATGAGGGCTTACAGTATACTTGACCCTTCAACCCTGTTTGTTATCGGAGGTAATACCTATGATATGAATTTGGTGACTATATTTTCGGTGGGCGGAAAATGGTAGCAAACTAAGCTTATAAGTAGTCTTAGGATGTGCTTGGCCCTGCGGCCTAGTTCATCGTCGGGGGCGATGACTATGATATGAATTTGATGACTATAGCTTCGGTGGGTGGAAATAGTGGGCAACAATGCTTGTCAGTGGGCTTCGGACACACCTGCGCCCCCCCCCCCCCCGGTTATTTTCGTTGTCGGGGATGATGTTTATGTTATGAATTTGGTTACTGTATCTTAAATGGCGGAAATAACAGTCAACTATGCTTATACGTGGGCTTAAACATTGATCGCCGCACATGTGCGTCGCAGTGCAATTGTGTGTGTATGTATGTATGTATGACTGCATGTTACATACGAATGTTGTTGTCAGTGCTCACGCGGGCTTGAATAAGCATAGTACAAGTGCTATTAATTCTATATATACAGGTGTGTGTGCATTCTTGCACGCGGTGGCTGCAGTTTTTTACCTATGTAAATCAGTTATTACACATCCTCGTTTTCGTGATAAGTTTATTATCTGGGGAGTGCGTAGGCCGATGCGTGTATTTACTTTATTTCTTCTCCATCCCTGCAATTGTGATTTTTATATAAAGTCGGGGCCTGAAGGAATGTGGGGATGGTAATAACTATATATTTATTCAACATTAAACATCCGCCTTTCCTAGATGTTGCAGTAATCTTGTGGTCAAGACGCTCGACTGCCGACCCAAGGGGTAGCGGAACCATTCCGCACGCCTCCGGCATTTTTGGAGTTCCGAAGCAACAACCAACTAAACAATTGCCACCGCTCCTAGCGACCACTGATATAACTAAACTCCCCGATGCTTGTGCGCCCCTGCAGGCGAAGTGATTACCAACACACAACATGACCGCATCGATACCATCGCTTCTAGCTGCGAATGGTAGAACTTAGTATACTATGGTGGCGGGCACGAGAATTAATGATGGAGGGCGTAAAAATCAAGAGATTGAAGATAGGTGTGGGAGACAAGAAGGAATAATAGGAGGCAGGAGAGAAATAAAGGGACCAGAAAGAATATGAGAGAACCAAAGGATAGAGCGGATGTGGGCGGGAATAAAGATGGCCGCCTACGATCTATATCTGGTGGCAGGTGCGGGAATTAAAGATGGAGAAAACCAAGGGATACAGTATTGGCATGTGCACAATTAGCATAAGTGCAATTGGCATGTGCACAATTAGCATATATGTGTGCGTAATTGGTATTGCTAACATTAGCATGTGTGTACTTGACATAGGTTGAATATATACTTGTAACAAGGTAGTGCATGAAGTTGCATGATGGGGCAATAAACTTTTAACATTTTTCAGACAAGGTGGATGGTGCTGGCATGGAATGATAGAGCGTGAAGTGCTTGTAAATTATTGCTCAATCCGGTTGGTATTTGCTCGATTTTCTCCGGATCCCGTAGCATATAGCAAATGCCAGCCGCAATGTGCAAAACACATTTTTGCGGAAAATTTTGCTGGTTTTGAGGGAAATTCTGGCAATTTTGGTCATTTTTAAGGGAAAAAATTGACATTTATAGGGAAAAAAAGGGGGGAAAGACATCATCCAAGATGGCCGCCGCGATGCCGGTGCACAGCAGCCATAAGGGTGTATTGCCACTTTCCATCTACTTCTGTCTTGTAGCGAAGTCTTCAATTATTTTTTTTAACAAGTCGAGATAACTTCGAAATGTGCAACTTGTAATGTTTTTGTACGAGTACACGGTACAATATACAGGTTGTATAAACTCCGTCCAGTATTATTCATAACAAAACTACGCGTAAAATATATACAACATTCCATTTAAAGTGCGTTCCAAGGGCGGTTCACCCCTTTTCAATTGGAACAGAAAGACTATGCAATTGCACATTCTACAAAAAAAATACAATCAAACTGGTAGCCTATGTATAACTAATTAATGGACAAAGGTCGACTATCTGTGTAATGTCCGTCACCATTAGCAAAATACGTCATGACAAAAATAGTGGTTGCAACCATGATTTTGCAGAACATTGTGTGTCGCCGAGAGTGGATCACTTTTCGAGTGGCGGATTATGAAGTAACACGTTGACATAAACGAACAATGTCTGCTACATTTTTGGCATAATCCCAGCCATTTCCGAGGAATAAATGCACAAAGTCCACAATTACCAAATACCTTGGCCGGGTACTTA